>JAZFAU010000261.1:270000-870000 GCA_037178615.1 Dione vanillae
AAGTTTTTCTAAATACAGTACAGGATGTTTTTATATACTACAACATTTGTTTCTGAGGACCGTCGTGGTGCAGAGGCGCAACGTCTGCCTGTAACGTGACTGTTTCTGGGTTCGTTTCCCAGTCGGTGAAAATGGATTTTTCTATTTCCATTTTCTTCGCTCTGGCAAACTAGGCAAAGCGCAGCGTTGAGTTCCGCCACGCAACGCAATGCCTCGAAATAGGTGGAAAGCGGGGACGGAGAAGGCAAGGACTAAGCAACGGAGTGTCTTAACACTAGATTCCCAAGGTCCTTGCAGTTCCCTCTGCCTACCCTGCCATGAGCGGGATAAAGCGTGAAGCTAAAAAAAACATTTGTTTCTTTAGAAAACTTAAAAATAAATGAATAAATACCGTTTCCCTAATGTTTTAATGTGCTATACATATAAGCTTTCATCATAAACCATTATATCAAATGAAAAAATCGCATCAAAATTCGTCTTAAAGTTCTAAAGATAAGTACATACATACATATATACATACATAAAGACAGACAGCGGTAAGCGATTTAGTTTTACACTATATAGTAACACTTGTAGATACCTCAATATCGTAGTTCTGTTACCCGCCCAGCCGCCGACCTCCCGCTCCCGACCTATATGCGCACTCAATTGCATCTCATACTTTCTGAATTGTCGTTACTACCGCACTAGTTCTAGTGCTGAAGGTTAGGTCACTACAAATAGGACCGATTTGTGACACTACATATAGTAACGATTTATATGTATACACCTAGGTTTGGTCTAGTTCAGGGGAATATATATATATATGTTTTTTTATATATATGTATATATATTTAAATAGGAACAAAGCAATGGAGTGTTTTACCACTAGGTTTCTATGGTTTCTGCAGTTCCCTCTGCCTACTCTGCCATGTGCGGGATAAAGTGTGAAGCTAAAAAAAATATTTATTACAATACAATAGCAAGACATTATGGTACCAATTTTATCACTTCCATGTTGTAGTACGAACTGTGGTCTGACAAATCTCAAGCTGCCACTTAGTTGCTATTTTTCAAAAACAGTGCACCCTATTTTTTTCCCTCCAGGTGACAACGTCAATAGGGCTGACAGCATTAACCTAGTGTCAAAACACTACGTTTTCCACTTTTTACACTATTTTCAGAGAATGTCAATTGATATACAGGAACCATATGAACCTAGTGTTAAGGTACTCCGTTGCTTAGTCCCTGCTTTCTCCGTTCTCGCTTGAGTTACATATAAACATTGTTTAAGTTTACACTACATCCCTTACGTAGCAATGCAGGCAGAGGGAACCTTAGGTTAAAGGACACTCCTCTCCCCAATATTCGCCTTTTTTAAGCATTGCATGTTAAGTGGCAAAACTCAACGCCGCGCTTTTGCCTTGCTAACACAGCGAAGTAAATGAAATCCCATCCTCCTTAATAGGGAATCGAACCACACACTGTCGTCATTACATACCGAGGCTACACTTCTACGTCACCTTGTTTCTCATATCAACATAGTATTAAAAAAAACAACGTTTAAAAAAATCGTTTAAGTACTCATAATCTTAAATTGAAACAAATCTGTTCTGAAACATAACAATAAATAATTAAATAAGCAATGATTGCAAACGCCTAGATCTATTTCTGCATTTCACTCACGTACATACATACATACATACGTACATACAAACGTTATGATGTAGGTCATGCGTTGCCAGTTGCATTACATTTGTTCTATTATTGTACGTCTAATGCTAGGACGTTGGATAGACGAGTTGACCCTTAATGTCTGTGAGATGGAGAAATTATGTAGCTTTCCATTGTGGTCTATGCAGGGATGTAGCTAGAGTCGAATTTGAAGTAGGGCAGCATTGGTTACAGGTAGGGAGGAAGTAAAAAAAATATTATAACTGATATGCCCTCGAAGCACGGGCCCTAAATCGATCACCTCAAGTGATATAAGTAGGTACATTCAATAGCTTTGCGTAGACAAATAATGTTTTTTATTTTAGTTTTGGTATTTTTAAGGTAGTGCATTGTGATTTTAAGGAAGGGCATTGCCCCACAATGCCCCCCCTTAGCTAGGCCATGGGTCTATGGAGAACAGCTTAGAGTAATGTCAACTTGTGAATCGAATGCAGGTTTAAGAAGCTTCTAAGCTCGGTTCTACCGTCTTTGAAGTATAGTCTAGAAATAATCTAAAATAATATAAAAATATTAAAGCTAGGCAAAGCGCGGCGTTGAGTTCCGCCACTCAATACGCAAAGCCTCGGAAAAAAAGGCGGAAAGTGGGGACGGAGAAAAGCAAGGACTAAGCAACGGAGTGTCTTAACAATAGGTACCCATGGTTCATGCGGTTCCCTCTGCCTACCCTGCCATGTGCGGGATAACGCGTGAAGCTATAATATAACCTATAATATATTAGTCTTTTTTTGTTCCAGGGGACCAAACCAAAGACAACTTCAACATTGACAGCCATTATAAATGTAAAAATTTAAACATTCAATTTCCATATTTTATATTTAAATAATAGACTTTCTTAAGGAAATTTAAAAAATAGTGCAATTTTAATGTTTGTTACCTAAATTAGATAGTCCGTATTTGTGATTGTGATCTTGTGACTCAGTGGTAGGCGTATGGAATTGATAGTGGCGACGGGTTTGATTCTCCAGTCGGGAAGAAGATATTTTAGGTGAGTTTTTATACATGTTTTGTATATATGTATATACTGTATATATGTATATACGGCTAACCTTATAATTTTAGAGTTTATCTGTAAAGTTTAACTTAGAACTAATAAAGAATATTTAGAACCCCTGAGGGAGTAATATAGGGGTTAAAGCTTCAATAAAATATCGTACTCACTTAAAGATTGAAACGTGGAAATAATAGTCTTACTATTATACTATTACAATTCAAGATAAATGCATGTTCACTATTGAAATTTTACATGTAGATGCTTTTATATAGCTTATATGAATATAAATAAAGTTATGTTGTAAAAAAGCATATAACATACAAAATCAATATAATTAAAATATAAATAAGTAAGCGTATAATATAAAATACAAAAATGAAAACGATCAAATTCAATTGTTTTTTACTTGAAAATATATAGCGAGCAAAGCTGTTGAGAAAAACTAGTTTTACATAAGCAAATATTCCTTTGAACCGCTCTAACAGCGACCAACAATCAGCCACATTTTATCAGAAGAAAGGCGTCTAAGGACGATTAACTTCACTCAGGGTTGTATCCAAAATTTAGATATATATGTATACAGGGTGTGGATGCAATGACGACCTTAATTTCAAGCATAGTATTAACTAGCCTTCATAAAGTTGGTAAATTTATAAAAAAAGTAAAATTTTCAGAAATAAAAAAATACGTCATTCGTATTTAATGATGTATACCTCACGCGTTACACAGCTTGTATAAATATCGTGAAAAAATGATGCTGTACCTAAACTATTAATAATTATTAAATAGTTTTTTGTATATGGCCTCGAAATATTTTTCTCTATAACTAGTTTTAATGGCCGTGGTGTCAGATATACTCTGTATATGTACAAAATCTTCCGAGACTAAATCCCTGAAGTATACATAAATTATGTATTAAAGTAATAAAATTACATCACTATCATTTTTTTAGCTTTAATCGTAGGAAACTAGTGTTAAGAATCTCCGTTCTCCACATTCCGCCTTTCGAGGCATTGCGTGTTGAGTGGCAGAACTCAACGTCGTGCATTGCTTAGTTACCAGAGCGATGAAAAAGATAATTTAAATTCAAAATTAATAAAGATAAACTCTTATACAGAAATAATAAATATTTTACCGCGTGTACAATATTTCAAGGCTTTATACAAAAAACTAGTTAACAATTATCAAAAGTTTAGGCACAGGATCAGTTTTCCTCTTTTACAATATTTATACGTGCTGTGTAATGTGTGAGGTAGTCTTCACTAAATACGAATGACGTATAGATCTCGTATTACAAAAATACTATTAAACGTTGTCAAACTGTAACCTTTCATTAAAAAAAAACTAATGAGAAGGAGAATTATATTAAAAGAAATATATAAATTATTCAAAAATAGTTATTTATTGAAGTTTCAAAGTAAGAACAAATTCTAATCCAGCTTTCACTTACCTATTTCTTAAATAAATATGGCAAAAATAAAACATTAGAAATTATAAAAGAAATCAAGAAAACGTTAATTTACTGGCAACCCTAAATGCCCATTAGCTTAAAACCTCCATATTATTGCTCAGCAGACCGCATAAAGGTCACATGTGGTTCTTATTAGAGATGCTCTAAAGGCTGTATGATTAAGATCTTCGATCAAAGTTGCCCTTGTCTTTGTTAGGAAAGGGATATAAAAATCTCTTTATATCAAAATAAAATACAATAAGATATAAGGAAAATGCTATAGGTACGATTCCTATTTGGAGATGGGTTTATTTTTTATTTTTTTCCGCCACTCAACACATAATGTGTCTGAATGCAGAGAAGTGAAGTGAAAACGGAGTGTCTTAACACTAGTTTTTTTTTATTTTACCATTTTTGTGAATTTTGTATTAAATCTTATGAATATGTCTTGACATATCGACAATATCCTTAGTAGTAGTGAGTTCTACTTTATCAAATTAATTTGCAGTATAATTATATTACAATTATATAAATATTTTTACATTGAATTATTCACTCTGGTGTAGAGTTAAATAAACACGCTATACGTAATTTCAACGGGAATTACAGAACGAATGCGGGATAAAGTGTGAAAGAATAAAAAAATAAAAATGCGTGAAAGACTATGGTGGGTACAATAAAACATTCCCACAATAACTTGGGTATAAGTCACTTTCTATTAAAGTACTGTGGCGCCATCAATTTAGGACTGTAAACTATAACAGCCAGCATTGCGTGCTAAGCAAGCGTTTCTATCTTGTATCTATAGAAATGTTCGTGAAATTGCCTTCTGTTATCACTTTTATCTTGTACAGATATTATTACCATCATAAAACAATCGTAGCTAGTTCAAATCACGAATATATAAATATACAAGTGTATATTAAATATTAATTTAAGCAAGGAATGGAGTATCTTAACACTAGGTTCGTACAGTTTCTGAGGTTACTGTTTTGATTCTATTATTTAGGATATTTTTTTTAGCTTCACGCTTTGGAACTGGTACTACAGGAACCATATGAACCTAGTGTTAAGACAATCCGTTGCTTAGTCCCTACTTTCTCCGTCCCCGCTTTCCGCCTTTTTCGATACATTGCGTATTGAGTGGCGGAACTCAACGTCGCGCTTTGCCCACTTTCCAGAGCGAAGAAAATAGAAATAGAAAAATCCATCTTCCCCGAGTGGGAATCGAACCCAGAAACCGTCACGTAACAGGCAGACGTTGCGTCTCTGCACCACGACGGTCAAACGAAATTAAATATAATACAAAAATGTGTGTAATTTGAAACGTTTTAAATCAATTCTTACGCTTTTAACCAGTGTGCGTGCTGCCTACTGCACTTTAGTGTGTGGCCTACTTTTAGAGAATGTACTACAACAGGAAATATGAGTTCGAGAGATGAATTATGAAGTAAAGCTGAGAAGAATAACCTTCGAAAACTATTTAAAAAATCGTTATATACTAATAGTTATAATATATTAATAATAGATTTTTAAGAGAGTTGGCTTATTTGAACATAATTATTATTATTATTTGAACACACTAACATCGAAAATGACCGTATCATATCGATATTTTGGGCTGTATTCAGCCTTTCTCTAATTATTGGGAAAGGCTATATCACAACACTACTATATTTACATCATTCCGATGTAACCACATCAAATAACAGTGAGTTGGACTCCACTAAGAGCGTCTCTCTTTCTGTGGTTCATTCACAAGATATTTCTTTTCTTTTTCTTGCCAAAGTAAGTAAAAATATATATAAAAAAGTCTTAATATATATAAGTAGGTTGCGGCTCGGTGTCACTCATGAAAAAGTGTAACGCCCGGTAACGTTACGGTGAGTCACCGAACTATGATCGGTCCGCCGCGCGTATCACTTAACACGTGATAGACCTGACTTTCGCAAGACACATTACAGCAGAAACACTTCCTTTCATTTCATATTTCTCCTATCATCGTCCTATCCTCAATAAAATGATTTAAATAGGAATTAGTTAAGTTTAAGTTTGCATGTACAATGTTTTAGTAAACAAAATATATTTTCTATAGTTAAAATTTGTGCAATTCTTATTTTCATTCAATTCCTTGTTCCTATTTTTTAATAATATTCATATTTCCAATTTAATAATATTCATATCAATAAATATTCTACCGAGAAAAAGACGTTGTCACGTAAAATCTTCGCCCGTAAAACTGACTTTACAGGCAACCATTTTTTGACGTGACAACGTCTTAAATTAGGTTGCGGCTCGGAGTCACATATGAAAAAGGTAACGTAACGATGTGTCAACTGTCACCGAACTATGATCGGTCCGCCGCGCATATCACTTGACACATGTACAATGTTTTAGTAAACAAAATATATTTTCTATAGTTAAAATTTGTGCAATTTATATTATAATTATTAATCATATCAATAAATATTCTACCGAGAAAAAGACGTTGTCACGTAAAATCTTCGCCCGTAAAACTGACTTTACAGGCAACCATTTTTTTTATTTTATTTAAATATTTCATTGTTATCGTCATCAATTTCCTACTTCGTATACATTACATTCATAAATTCCCCACAATTCCACTTCGCATTAAGAAAAATGATGATCTAGTTTTGTTAGTACAGGCGGAGTCTAAAACGAATCGATGCTGAAACCGTATGTAAATATTATGACTGGACGAGTCGGAATCGAGAAATTTCAGCTTTCATTACTTAATTATAAACAATTATAATTTACTATGTGATAAATATATATAATAATGTCAATAGCTCTTTATGTTTAGTAATAATACTAATAAATCCTTTATTGTACATACAATAAAATATACATAAGCGTCTGTCTGTAAATGCGACGGTTTGAGGGTTCGATTCCCAGTCGGGAATTCGAAGGGTTCTATTTCCACACAAGATAGATTTTTCATGTTCCATTTTCTTCGCTCTGGAAACTAGGCAAAGAGCGGCGTTGAGTTCCGCCAGTCAACACGCAATGCCTTGTAAAAGGCGGAAAGCGACGACGGAGAAAGCAGGGACTAAGCAACAGAGTGTCTTAACACTAGGTCATATGGTTCCTGCAGTTCCCTCTGCCTACCCTGCAATATGCGAGATAAAGCGTGAAGCTAAAAAAATAAATAATAAATAAAATAAAATATTCAGAATAAAAATAAGAAAATAGACTGGAACAAAAGGCAGCATTATTGCTAAGTAGGCGACCTTAATGTAGAGGAAATAAATTTAAAATAGGGACTTGTACCCTATGTACAAGTAATATTTAAATAAAGTATATGAAAGCCGAAAAAAAATATGAGGGAACAGCAGAAACTGTGTGAACCTGAGTGTTCAGTCTTACTCCGTTAACTGCTTTCCGCTTTCTTTCCGCGCTTGCTTAGATGTCAAAAGGAAAAAATCGAAATTAAATAATCCATTCTCTCCGAGTGGGAACTAAACCTACACTCACGCGAAATCACGCTAAGCTTCTGTAACTATAGGGTTCTTTTTCTGGCTACAGAAACATGCCAGTTGTAAATTAGAGTTTGTTATTTGTTATATTGGTAATTACTAAAATTTCTTTTTAATTTACTAATTAACAATACATATGAATAAGTATTGTTCACAGATCATTTGTTCTCCAATAGTGCAATAGTCCAATAGTCTACACAGATTTTTCAGGCTATCTTCTCCGATTTATACTATTTTTTACTTCATACATTCACACATTTTCATACATTTTCTGGGCTCAGGTGTCACAATGTAAGCAAAGTTCAAAAGGCATTCTTCCCCCAAGTCTCACAATATCTATATCATTACAGAAGAATTTCAATTCTATTTCAAACTATAAAGTGGATATTTTTATTTATAACTAGTGCTCTTTACGTTTCTTATCAAGCCTGCCATTAGAACTTTGAGCTTTTAAGTATCGAAAATCTAGTGTTAAAACACTCCGTTCTTCGTGAAACGGAGAACAAATTCGCAGAATATATTCAAGTGAGGGTCGATTGAATCTCGAATTTAAGTGGCTGAACTTAACGCCGCGATTTGTTTGTATAAACAGTAAATATAATTTATTTAGTTCCAGTCACTCAATTTTTAGTGAACTAAGGAATTAAATGTCTCAGTGGATAAAGTTTTAATGTAGATAAAAGTAGACAAAATCTTCACACTAAAAAAATAAACTTCACAAAAAACAGTAAATGAAACATTTTTATTATGTTTTAACATTATATAAGTATTGTAGATGGTTTTTCTATTTCCATTTTCTTTACTCTGACAACAAGGCAAAGCACGACGTTGAGTTCCGCCACTC
This sequence comes from Dione vanillae, assembly GCA_037178615.1. Lineage (NCBI taxonomy): Eukaryota > Metazoa > Arthropoda > Insecta > Lepidoptera > Nymphalidae > Dione > Dione vanillae. The sequence goes on from JAZFAU010000261.1 coordinate 278,496, forward strand.
AACACGCAATGCCTCGGAAAAGGTGTTAATCAGGTAACAAAGTGTATTAACGCAAGGCCCGGTTCCCTCTGCCTACCCTGCTATGTGCGGGATAGAACGTGAAGCTAAAAAAAAGATGTTTTCAACGCTTTAGAAAGCTATATATATATTTAAGAAAAAAAAATTGAAAACAAAGTAAAACCTATTTAATTAGAATTATAAATTAAGACAAAGGACCCACGATAACAATCTCAATGGCAGAAAGGATCACTTAGACTTGTACCTAAGTGAGAATTGCTGTAAAAAAAATGTGAACTTAGCGTTATTGTCAATCTTGAGACGTGTTTGATGTAGAGCTCGAGATCTATCACGATGATGATCTCCCCACTCGACCTCCTCGATGGTACTTACTAATTAGTTCAATAATACTTTGTTCTAAAGTTCACCGGCTACTAGGCTTTGCACCTTACTTTGCCTTTTTTTTTTAGCTTCACGCTTTATCCCGCACATGGCAGGGTAGGCAGAGGGAACTGCAGGAACCATACGAACCTAGTGTTAAGACACTCCGTTACTTAGTCCCTGCTTAGTCCGTCCTCACTTTCCGCCGTTTTCGAGGCATTGCGTGTTGAGTGGCGGAACTCAACCCAGTGCCAAATGCCAGAGCGAAGAAGATGGAAATAGAAAATTTTATCTTCCCCGACTGGGGTTCGAACCTAGTAACCGTCGCGTTACAGGCAGACGTTGCGCCTCTGCGCCACGACGGTCCTCACTTTGCCTTTTATACGTAAAAATATCCCTTGAATAATAATAATAGTCATAGAGGTACAGCGTCTGCCTGCGATGGTAATGGGAAGTGTTATTCCACACTTCCTGGGAAGATGGATTATGTGACATAATTCATTTTCTTACCTTTGCCAACTAGACAAGTGCGGCGTTGAGTTCCGCCACTCTATACGCAATGCCTTGCAATTCGGAGTGTTTTTACACTAAGGGAGGATGATTTGTATTAATTTTTTCGTTCTAGTAACAAGACAAAAACGCGGCGTTGAGTTCCGCAACTCACGCAATGCCTTCAAAGGCGGCAAGTTGGATACAGAATGTGTTCACACTTCTTCCTATATTCAAGATATAGTGAGTAAATAAAAAAAGAAATAAGCTGAAAAATCAATTTTTAGTGTTTTTCAGTATGTCTTAAAATACTTTAATTGTAACCATTACTCTGAATCGCATAACAAACCGAAAATATCGCATAAAAATATAATATAAAGTAATAATTTAACCTCGAGGCCGTCATGACGCATCGGCACAGTGGCTGCGTACAAATATCCGACAGTTGTGTGTTCAAAGACAAAACTGGCGATAAGTTCCAACACAAACAATGTCTTCGAAAAGACGGAAAATAAGGAACGGAGTGTCTCAACACTTTGTTCCTATAGTTCCTGCGGTTTCCTCTGCCTGCCCTGCTACTGCCTACTAAAATTATTTATCTTTTATTGCTTTCTTTATGTATCTAAAAGAAAACACAAATCTTTGTAAAATCTATGAAAATTTTGGACGCAATCAAAAAAATTAACAATATAGCGCTGTCGCAACCGCAAGTTGAGTAGGATGTCAACAAGGATGCCCTCTTCCTACTACGCGAGATACGAAGAGTTAATAAAAAAAATGTGGAGGACCGTCGTAGCGCAGAGGCGTAAGCGTCTGCCTGTAAACGCGACGGTTTTAGAGTTCGATTCTCATTCGGAGGAGATGGATTTTTCTATTTCCATTTTCTTCGCTCTGGATACTAGGCAAGCCGCGGCATTGAGTTCCGCCACTCAACACGCAATGCCTCGAAAAAGGCGGAAGGCGGAGACGGAGAAAGCAGAGACTAAGCAACGGAGTGTCTTAACTCTAGTTTCCTATATTTCCTGCAGTTCCCTCTGCCTACCCTGCCATGTGCGGGATAAAGCGTGAAAATATAAAAAAAATTGCGACAAAATATAAATCAAACATCTCAAATCAAAAGCAAGTAAAAAGTGTATTTAGAACTGAAATAACCAACGAATTCTCGTTAAAGCACGTACATATATTATAAAACGTTTAAAGATCAACATAATTTGATGAGGCACACGTGTTCCGACTTCCTTGGGCATATGATTCAACGTTCTTAATTGTAAGTGTATTCGGAGATCCCTCACTACCGACTACCTATAAACATTTAAAAGAATTTTAAAAGCTTATATTCTATTCATACATATCCAATGACTCACTTGTACAGTTGTAATTTAATTTTTTAAATGGCCTAAATGTAGCGAAGTGAGAAACGTTTTTGGGGTAAAGCAGAGGTAAAATATCATAAATAAACAATTAGAATTATATTTAAATTAGGATTTATTTCACTTTTAGCGGGTAAAAGCGTGAAGTTAAAAAAATATATCTTCACGCTGTATCACGCACTTTAAAGGGTAGGCAGAAGGAACCGAACATAGTGTTAAGACACTCCGTTCCCTGCTTTTCATTAACAAACCATCGCGTTTACAGGCAGATATTCATTCAAACTATTAAAATAACTATATTACACAGCCAAGAGCTTTAACATTTCATTAAACTGCTATTATAATTACTCAGCGTTTACTACTAATTTTATTAAGTACTATATTAATCGTAAAGTATTAATATACCTAATTATTTTTCTTATTAATAGTACATTTGGAGACCGTTGTGGTGCAAAAGCACAGTTTGTGGGTTCAAATCACACTAGGGGAGAATGAAATATTTTCAGTTTCTTCACTCTTCCAACAAGAGAAAAGCGCGGCGTTGAGTTGCGCCACTCAACTGAGTGTATTAACAATACATTCTCACGATTCCTGTGTTTTTCTACATACATTGCTACGAGCGACATAAAGCGTGAAGCGTAAAATATTTTTTTGGAGATGTCTACGCATTTGGTTCTAGATCTAGATCTAGATCTATCTCTTACCTGACTAGTAAATTATCTAAATATCAATGTAATAGCTCTTTGCCGAGTCTGCTATACGCCAGACGTATTTAAAGAAAAAAAAACCCTCCCAGGTAACATTTACTCGTTTGTAGCTTTAGAATTCTATTGATCAACCGAAAGCTTTTGTAATGACTACGTCACGTAAACATTCCCGACAACACAATGACGCATAAAACTTCAAAGCACCAGATATTTACAAAGCTTTCTTTAATTAAACTCTTTGTAACCAGTAGGTGCCAGAGCCGGTTTGTTGACACAAAAGTAAGTCCGCTCGGGAAATAGATTGAGATGTAAGATTTTATTTCAATTGTAATTTCCAATAAAAAGAGGACCGTCGTGGCGCGGAGGCGTAACGTCTGCCTTTAAACGCGACGGATTCGTTTTCCACTGGGGGAAGATGGATTTTTCATTTTCATTTTCTTCGCTCTGGCAACTAGGCAACGCGCGGCGTTGAGTTCCGCCACTCAACTCTCGAAACGGCATGAAGGGAGAAAGCAGGGAAGGGAGTCTTAACACTATGTTCCCAAGGTTCCTGCGGTTCCCTCTGCTTACCCTGCTATAAACTAAGATAAGGCGTAACATAGAGTTGCTCGATCATTTAGAAAGTATCGTTTGTATGTGAATATATAATTTTTCATAGTTTTTCTAAATATACTGCTTTACGGATTATGGAATCATTGCATTTTCAAATAATCTCGCCAATCATGTCAGACGGTCATTTCCAACGCTGGTATAATAAAAAATAAACAAAATAAAAAATAAAGTAAAATTAGTTTATATAATAAAAAAGCATAGACCTCCTTGTTAACTTAGTCCTCACTACTCGATGCATCGATTATTCTTTATCATCGATATTTCTAAGTAACTACGATATCTATTTATCATTTTAGAAAACGTTTGATTTTTAAATGTGAAATTATCACGTGATGTTTTTTTGACAATTTTGAACTCCTCCCTCAACTTCCTTTGGCCTCCCTCCCCTATATAATGTTTATTTTTAATGCTTACAAATAATTCTATATTTTCACAAATTTGTACGCGTTTGCCAAAAATACATGAGTACTACACGTGACATACAAGGCACGTACAGGTCATCTTTAGGGTGACTTTCAACTTCTACCCTCCCTTGAGATGTTTTGTCATAGGAAAAATACTTAAACATAACATGTAAAAATTAGAATGCAACGGGATTTAAACCCACGCCCTCTGTATGTTTTCTTTAAATATTTTTCTACCCTCAGTGTGGATTAACACTTTAAAAATCATAAAAATATATATTGGATTTTATGGATAACGGAGAGATCTATCACTATACTCTCTTTGCCCACCCCTGCATATGAAAAAGTCAATCTCAACAAATGCGTCATATAGTTTACGTAGATAAGTGTACGTAAGTAAGTGTCGGTGCAGCTACACAATGGGCGAATGAGTCAGCAACATTGATATGCGATTTTTATCTCTTCAGTTCTACTTGTAGTTCTAGTTCTACCCACGTGAAAGATATTTGAGATTTATTTTTAACTTGTTTACACGTTATATACTTAGAATATTATACAAATGTTAAAATATTAAAAATAATCATGCCTCGAAAAACGAATTGTAAGGAACGAGTGTCTTAACACTCGGTTCCCAAAGTTCCTGCAGTTCCTCTTGCTATACGCGGGATAAAGCGTGAAGCTATAAAGCGTGAAGATCTAATACAATTTTTTTTAAACCTAAGGAGTTTGTTTCTTTAAAATCGGTGTTCTACAGGAACTATTTTTTCAAGTTAAATTTATTTTTGAGTTCAATAATCCAGTCCATACATCGAGCTATGCTACGAGCTATACTATTTTATTTTAAGATGCAACCTACTGTGATAGTATCGTGTCATATATACATATTTGAAATTTCCACAAGATAGTGGGGACGAAACCGCAAGTAAAACCTAGTTAATATATGAAATAAGTAACCTACGGCTTATGAGGTTTTTTTTAGCTTCACGCTTTATCTCGCACACGGCAGGGTAGGCAGAAGGAACTGCAGGAACCATAGGAACCTAGTGTTAAGACATTCTGTTGCTTAGTCCCTGCTTTCTCCGTCCCCGCTTTCCTCCTTGTTCGAGGCATTGCGTGTTGAGTGGCGGAACTCAAAGCCACGCTTTGCCTAGTTGCCAGAGCGAAGAAAATGGAAATAGAAAAATCCATCCGAGTGTTACGCCTCTGCGCCACGACGAGTGGCACACTACGTACGTACGTACGGGTACAGTATAAGGTGTATATGTAAATAAAATATATTTCACAATGGTAACCCTAATAAGGGACGTAGAGATGAGCAAAACTAACGTCGCATCATAAACACAAATTAGTTGTACATGAATACCCTTATAAACTTAACCGCTTTAAAAATTAATTAAACAATCTCTTTCTTCTTTTCTTTCCTTTGTTGCTTAGTTTCAAATATAAATTAAAAAATAGTATATATATTAAACCTAAAAACTCTTTTTTATTTATACACCAGATTATTGGTAAAAATTGGAAATTATATTGTTTTGACAGAAACGAGGGTAAAACATGGAGAGGGTAAATAGGGTAAAATAAGGTCGCTGAGAAAGTAAGCAGTTTCAAGAGATCCAAAGTAATATATAATTCGCACTGTCTTCTTAAATTTTAATATGTAAAAAACCATGTGTACATGTCGACGCTTTTTTGTACGGGTTTCGCTGTTAGGAGTCCATTTTTCACAATAAAATACAATAAAATAACAGAGTAATATTAATTGATTTATTCTCATGCGATAGTTAGGTAGACAGATAAAGATAAACTTTACAATAATTAGGTCCTTTTTTATTTATTTAACAGTTGACATTTCTGTTCAATATTCCAAAATAATATTATAAAAAACTTGACATTACAAATAACTTTGTCTGATTTGAATAATTAAATATGAATTTCAACACTAAATGCTTTCGTAACAATTAAATCGTAAAACGCAGTGATAAAACAAAAATAATACGGAAATGAAATTCACATTTTATATTTTATCTGTGGTTTTTATTTATTCAATTGTCAATTTCAAAAAAAGCGAATGAAGCATCCTGTCATAATTCCAATTTTCTTTAAAATTTTTGACATTCAAATGTCACACATGTTTTGCAGATGCACATGTTTTTGACATACTTATAAACATTCCGATATCATGTACGTATATTGACGCCATTTCGTAAGTTTATTTTTATTTTATTTCAATATATTTTAATGAGAATAATCTAAAACCTAGAAAAAAAATGACTTCCAAAGTCATATATTAGTTGCAGATTTATTTATTCCTTTAGTATGTAAAATATTATAACTTATGTTTCGAATATGTCGGAGAAGCGGAGAGTGCCTGAGACTAAATCGTCTTCTCACCCTATCCCGTAATACTACGGGATAAAGCGTGAATCTGAAATATCACTAAATGAAATTCGAATCCCTACGGCTACGTGAGTCACATTACAAACTACACGCTACAAAATGCTGAAACAATTTACTTTGTTTCATAACTATCGACATAGTATTGCCAAAATAAACAATGGATGTAACGCGGACACGCGGACACGGCACGTCGGAATCCCGCGGAACCCGTGGGCGTTTTTGAGTACATCCGCTCCATTCGGTCATCACATTTAAATAAACTAATTTTGATTTGTGATTTCGTCTCTATGGAATTTGTGCTATTATTTTTTTTAACTTTACCCAATTTTTGTTTTTTATTCATAAAATTTATTTCTAAGTTGAAATTTTAATTTTATTTCTTTAGGGACTCTCTCTCTCTCTCTCTCTTTTATATGTTATAATGCAAAGGGAACCGCAGGTACATGATACTCCGATCCTCACTCGAGGCACTTCGAGGCTTTGCGTGTTGAGTTGTAGAAGAAAATAAGAATGAAATAATCCATCTTCCCCGAATGGAAATCGAACCTACAAACTGTCGGGTTTACAAGCAAGACGGTATCCCCTTGCACCACGACGGTCCTTAAGCTGTGATCGTCTAGTGGTTAGGTTAGCACTCTATATTGTAAATTACAAAATTCATAAAGGCGGAAAGCGGGGTCGGAGACAGCAGGGACTAAGCATGGAGTGTCTTAACACTAGGTTAATATGGCTCCTGCATTTCCCCCTGCCTACCCGGCAATATACGGGATAAAGCTTGAAACTAAGAAAAATCATAACAAATTATAATATTATATATTCAGAAATATTTAAATCATAAAAATATGTAGAAATAATGACATTTGAATCTCAATTCATAATTTCATAACTGCCATTGTATCTAATAATAAAAGCATTGGTAATGAAAAGCACAACTACATTCCAAGCCGTTGAAGGACACTAGACACAAGTGAAATTTTCATTCGATGATTTAAAGTAATGCAGGTTTATTTTAATAAGTATATAATAATGATATAAGTGGGGACGGAGAACGCAGGGACTAAACAACGGAGTGTCTTAACACTAGGTTCGTATGGTTCCTGCGGTTCCCTCTGCCTACCCTGCCATGTGCGGGATGAAGCGTGAAGCTAAAAAAAAATAAAAAAATAAGACAAAATTTAGAATCTTATATGTGTTTAACTAAAAGCTGTTTACGACCGCCAGTACTTAGATTACGGTAATGTAAACCTATAGCTTATCACGAATGGTTAATGGACTGGAATTATACGCCACAAAAATATTTTAGACTAGTAAGACAGTTCTGACATAGGAGAGTCTGCCTGTTAACGTGATGGTTTGTGGGTTCAATTCCCATTAGGGTGAAATTACTTATTTTCATTTTGAGGCGTTGAGTGAAAAGACGGAAAGTGGAGAACAGAGAGTCTTCACTAGGATCCCACGATCTCTGCGGTTCCTTTTACCTACGCTGCTAAAGCTAACAAAAACTTGAAAAAAACACCCTTAATTTACATTTTAACACGTTACACGTTACATGTAAACGTTTACAAATGTAACTGGATGAATGAAATAGTTAAAGGATGACTCATTTATGTTTCCACTTTGCCGATTTCCTCAGGGAACCATCGGTTGGTTTTAATTCTAAATAAGTAATAGCTCGCTTACATATTAAAAAGATAGTTGTATTGTTGTGGTAATTATTATTTACTTGTTTTTAGGGTTGTGCCATACATTAAAAAAAGCATGGCGCAGAGAGCGGAGTGTCTTAACACTAGGTTCTCAGCTTTCCTATGGTTCCCTCTGCCTACTGAGATAAAAGCATGGAGCTAATAAAAGCATATCTCAAAAGACTTTAAAACAACAATAGTTTATCCCTCTGTCATGATAATTTCTGTCAAACTCGCAAGTGTCAAGCTGACATTAACATCAAATATCCATATCTAGAGTCCATTAAGCACAGACAAAAAATAATTGACTTAGAATTATGAAATTTAAAGAGTTATTAGGTATATATTTTTTACAAAATATTCAAAGGAAAAATCAGAAGCAGGAAACTTATAACCTAAATTTATTTAATTAAACATAATTCTTTAAAACAAACTTTTACCTTTTGTACATTTCTTTTCTTTTATTTAGGCTGTTCTAGTCTTCCGGTTGTAGTGACATTTGCACTCAAAGATCCATATGTGTAAAAGTCCACTTGAAAAGAGAATATTTTAAATTTGAACGAAATACATAAATAATATATATATATATATATATATATATATATATATATATATATATATATATATATATATATATATATATATATATATATATATATATATATATATATATATATATATATATATATATATATATATATATATATATATATATATATATATATATATATATTTATATATATATATATATATTTATATATATATATATATATATATATATATATATATATATATATATATATATATATATATATATATATATATATATATATATATATATATATATATATATATATATATATATATATGTATATATGTATATAAGTAGGTACAGCTAATAAAAAGCAAGTTGAAAAATGGTAGGTTACATAAAATAAAATAATTGAATTTTATATGTTAATAAATCAAAAGTGACGTTTATGAAGAAGCGGCACATGTTTCCCGCCAAAAGGTGACATTGCATCATTTATCACGATCCGTGTGTATTTTTACGTGGCGTTGACTTAACCGCATTCAGCCGATTACATAAAAAATAGGTCAAGCGAAGTAATTATATTAAGCTAGTAAATTTTAAATTAAAATTTACTTTATTTAATTGACGTGAGCTAGTTGTGGGTTTGATTCCCCATCAGTTAGAATTAATTCTTTCATTTTTACGTTCTTATGATAAGGCAAAATGCGCTTAATTCCGCTATTCAAAACAAAATATCTAGAATATTGGATAAAAAATTGGAGACCAGAGTGACTTAATATTGGGTTTTCCTTGCCTACTTTGTAATACGTGGAATATAACGAGAAGACAACTATTATTATAGAAAGCCACTGTACAAAGAAATTATTAAAACCCATTCATAATTTAGATATTGTAACTTTACACGCTTACAAATACTACTTACACTAAATACACTCCCATAACGCGTAAATGTGGTATTCAAATGAGCCCTTAACACGCGACGGGTGATTAAAGTTTCAGAAATAGCTGACCCGCCCAATTTAGCTGTGACAAGAATGAATAGTGGGAAATTATTGTCTGTTCCAGGGTTTCCCAAACTTGTTCTCAACTTTACACCCTTGGAAAGTCCCAATCATATTTTACGACCCTAAAATCCTTGGGGCCTAATTCCGCCTGTATTGTTAAGTAAAACAACTGAACTAAATGAATAGATATAGAGACGCTGGAGGGGAGCTCAAATGAACAGCTTATCAATCCGTTGTCGCGACAGTAAAATTCACTCGGCGTCCAATCGTCCCTGACGCAATACCCCTAGGATTGTTTGACGATGCACAGTTTGGGAAACCGTGTCTTATACTAATATTACAAACTTAAAAAGTGTGTTTGGTTAATCTTTTGATTTCTTTACTGCATAGATAGATTATGTGAATTTGAATTTCACATTGAATCTGATTTGTATGTATAAACCAGACTTCTATGTGACCATCCACCACCATGCTGGAGTTGGTACAGTTGCAGTACAGTAATATTGGAGTTGATACGACACTGTGTTTTCGAAAATCAATCAACGTCTCCCTTCACCTCTCTTACTTCTCTCTCTAACTCACTGACTTTTGCATCATGACGGCAAATATTTTATTATTATATTAAATTAACTTTATATGTCTCTGTCTTCGGATCGTACGGACGCATTTCTATAGAAAAGACGAAATGGAAAGAACGCTGTTTAGATTATATGTAATTTAACTCTTCAGTTAACAGGCCGGTCTGCCTAAATAGCATAAGACTGTCAAATCCTTAAGGAGGCAGAAACTCTAGAATTTTTAAATAATACCTATTAACATATATATGTATATATAATACGTTATTTTTATCATCTTCGCTCTATATCCCGCATATATAGATTAAGCATGAGGCGTAATCGTCTGTCTGTAAACGCAACGGTTTGAGGGTTCGATTCCCACACGGAGAAGATGGATTTTTCTATTTCCATTTTCTTCGCTTTTTAAGCTAGGCGAAGCGCGGCGTTCACTTCAGTCACTCAACACGCAATGCCTCACAAAAAGCGGAAAGCGGGGACGGAGAAAGTAGGGTCTGAGTAATGGAGTGTCACAACACTAGGTTCCTGCAGTTCCCTCTGCCTACCCTGGGATAAAGCGTGAAGCTAAAAAAACCTAGTGTCAGGACACTTATTTATGACTTCCACTGAATTAAAGAGATTGCGTGTTGATATACAAAATTTATGGCACTTTATCTTTGGCAGGTAAAGAAATTTATTAACTTCTTTGAGTTGGTAGCGAGAGAGAGAGCCAGTGCACCATTATGGCTTCAATACACACATACATACACTAGCTGGACAGCTGTCCTTGTATATATATACGAGTGTAAGTCGTTAATCCAAATTACTGAGTTGAAGAGCTGCTAATACGATGTCGTTATGGATTATTCCACTATTATGTATGTAATGGATGCGTATACATTACTTACGATAAACGCCATGCCAACCTTAAAATGGACAATTTTAAGAAACAGTGCTTAGACATGTCCCTACTAATCTAATATGTTGTCTATATATATTGTAGATATCCGTTGATATTGTTATTGGTGAAGGATTTAAACTAGATTTCTTTTAAACATGCATTCTTCAATAGTGTAATGATATCTCTTTTTTACCGTTCTCCTTTGTGTGTTCTCCATCCAACGTGCCATTGGCGAAATAAATTGTGCTCAACTCGCACGCTTGAAACGCCATAAAGAGAAGAAGAAGAAAAATAATGGCTTTTTCCCAATAATATGGATACAGCACAGATCTTGTCTGCAATTCCTTTCACTTGGTAGAAATGCTGGTAGCCTCTCTACTGTTGGTATTCTTACGACGCTGCCGTTAAACTGTTAGCTTTATCTGATGAAGTGCATTTTTCACAAGTTCGAAACGCCAAGTTACTAAAAAATACACGTTGAATCTGGTTAAGTTCTTTTTTATATTTAATATATCATTAGAGATTCTAATTTCTCAATATTATAATTCCGTATTTTGAGGACCGTCGTGGCGCAGAGGCGCAACGTCTGCCTGTAACGCGACGGTTACTGGGTTCGATCCCCAGTCGGAGAAGATGGATTTTTCTTTTTTCATATTTTCATTTTCTTCGCTCTAACAAACTAGGCAAAGCGCGGCGTTGAGTTCCGCCACTCAACACGCAATTCCTCAAAAACGGCGGAAAGTGGGGACGGAGTAAGCAGGGACTAAGTAACGGGGTGTCTTAACACTAGGTTCCCACAGTCCCTGCAGTTCCCTCTGCCTACCCTGCCTTGTGCGGGATAAAGCGTGAAGCTAAAAAAAAATATTCAATTGAAATTTTTCACAAATACAATGAGACGATAATAGTGCCGTAACAAAATACACAACCTTTTTTTATTTTATTAAATTTGAAGGTCTTTAATCACTAAAGATCTATCTCACAGCTCTGTCTACACAGCGTAGTAATTTCACTAAACAAAAATTTAGCTTCTATTGTAAGTGGATTTGCGAGAATGCTGTGAAATACACCAACGTTTTTAAAAATTGAAGTGGATTTTTTTACCAAATAAGTTTCTCAACTAAGTTTGTGCACATTCAAATAAAATAAGATGTCTTCTAGTGTGCCATAAATACTATAATTCGCTATGGTTGATTTTTTCAATAAATGTTTAAATTTATTAAGTGGAATGTATGGAGTCTATGTGCCATTACAATTACATCCCTACGTGTTTTACACTTTGTAAACCAGGGTATCGAAGTGGCTCCTTATGTATAGTACCAGGCGCCTTTAATTTTTGAAACTTCACTAAAGTGCTTGGACCAATCGTTTAACATTTCTAATTTATATTAAGTTAGAATTTCTATAATATCTGCAATAATATTAACCTCAGACCCACTTGAAGCTGCCTCTTTGACAATACATGTCCACTTCCTCGTTACCACTAAGTCCTATGTGTGCCGGTATACATTGCAATCCCACAGATAGTTATTTATCAATAAGACCTTACCTCTTTAACCAGAGGCGCATCGAGCCAAATGTTGGAGAACAATTTTGCTATCAGATGGAATAACCACATTTTCAGATGGAACATGGCTAGTAACATTCGTAATACAATAAAGTCTCTGAGATTGCAAGGAGCCGACATAACTTATATATGTAATGTAATCTTAAGCTTATTTTTGTGTAATTATGTCTTGGATCATAAAACTCTGCTTCTAAACTATTATTTATTTTTGTTTCATCAGTGTACAATCTAAGCCATCCCTCATATTTGATAGCAAGCATCTTGAAAGCAAAAGTATTTAAATGATGTATTAATACTTGTATGATTTTTACAGTGTTAATCCACTGCGGATAGAAAAAATACTTAAAGAAAATATAAAAATTTGAACGCATTTTGAACCTGCGCCCAAGAGCTTTCGCAAGAGGACGCGGATTTAAATCCCGTTGCGTTCAAATTTTTATATTTTCTTATGTAATAATACTGTTATAATCATCTTTCTATCTCTGTATATAACATCTTTGTAACTATACTATATTTGGTAGAGATTTATTCGTTAACCTACAAGAGTAAATTTTGTTGATCTGGAGTTTGTCATAAACGTCAGCTAGCAATGGCTTCTTTTTCTCCAATACCTCAATTGACATATCGAATATAATTTTTTATTGTTTTAGTAAATTGACTTTTTTTTATTTGTAGCCATTGTGTTAAGACAATTTTTAGTGGCTAAAAACTGACCGTCGCGTTTACAGGTAGACGCTACGCCTCTGTGTCACGACGGTCCCCTTGTGGGTTCGATTCCCACTTGGGGAAAATTTCCTACGGTTCCTGCAGTTCCCACTGCCTACCCTGCGGGATAAAGCGTGAAAAAAACTGATGTCATAATTTAAGTGAAGGAATATTAAGTATACTCTCCATTAAGTGAACAGGGTGAACGTTGTTTTAACAGCGGGACTAATGGCGTACTCCGCTAACGTTTAGTCATTCTAGTGTTGATTAATATAGCAATTTGCAAACATAGCACTACCATGTATATATATATATATATATATATATATATATATATATATATATATATATATATATATATATATATATATAGATAAAAAATAAATTAATAAATTCTTCTGGGATATGGATAAAAATAAAATGAACCTCTATTTTTTTAAATTCTACCTTGTTACATATAAAAAAATTGCTTTATCTCTCCTTTTTTCTCCTTTTTGCGTGTAAATCTCGCTTCTCTCTACTTTTTACCCATTAAAAATATAGTAAATGCTTACATTGTTAAATTACATATAAAGAAATATAAATAGTGTACAAGAATTTCAAATGACCTCTAAAGGCCAGTGGAAATTCTTGAAAGATGGGCAGCATTTAACTGACACATGTTCAAATTTTTATTCCTTTCTAATAAGTATTAAGGAACTTGTTGAATAAACTTTAAAAAATAGAAGTTGTTGAAAAAATAAATATTGACTAAAATGTTTTTTTGTTGTCTTACATTAAATATCTGTCCAACTTGATCAATAACCAAAATGAAGCATATACAGTCAAAACATAAAAAATATACAGCCAAAGGTCCAAAACATCACAATAACGAATTAAAAAAAATAATTAAAAACAATAATAAAATTAATACACAAAAAATATTCTATGAATATATGTATAAGTGTCTTTTAACCTCGTTAGAGTATCCACGTTGTGTCGGACACAACGAGTACTAGTGATGTGCTATATAAGAGCTGACTGTCATAAAATAGAATATCGATTACGTAATTCAGGCACAACGTAAAGTGGCCCAACCCTAATAAAAAGATAACTGAATTATTGAAACATTCTTTGGTTGATTACTACGAATTAAAATGTTTAAAATGTTTAAACAAAGCATATTAAAAATTGAACGCAGTGGAAAGAGAACCCACACCTCATGGAATGTGTCCAAACGCCCTGACCACTACGCCATACGTTTTTTATCAAGCTGCCTCCGAATTATTACATGATTTACAATTTATTGCTTTGAAACATCTCTGTAAGGAGATTTTTACAAACTTCCCCTTCCAAAGACTATTACAAAGAACAATCGTTTGAAGATGGTTATAGTCGACGGTTTGTGAGTTCGATTCTTACTAGGGGATTGGATTGTTATATTCGATGCGATGGATTATTATATTTCGATTTTCTTCGCTCTGACAACTAGGCAAAGTTCAGCATGGACTTCCGCCACTCACCACGCAATACTTCGTGAGTTGAAAAAGGGGGAACGGAGTGTCTGAACACTATGTTCGTACAGTTTTTACAGTTCTTGCGTTTCCCTCTGCCTACCTTGCCAGAAGCAGATTTTTTGGGTTACGCCCTTTTGTACAAACATCGTCATTTAAATATCCATCCATATCCATTAAATTCGTATACGTTAAGAGCTCACTAGAATGCAGTTATTAATGTTGAAATAACGTGGTCGATCAATCATATTATATTGTTAAGAATTTATATATATATATATATATATATATATATATATATATATATATATATATATATATATATATATATATATATATATATATATATATATATATATATATATATATATATATATATATATATATATATATATATATATATATATATATATATATATATATATATATATATATATATATATATATATATATATATAAGCTCAAATATATATATATATATAAGCTCAAGGGGGTCACAACTCAGCCGTCAGTAGTACCACAATTATAATGTAGATAAAATAAAACTGCTATTCACGACGCAGCGAACTTAGGCCGTATGCCTAATTTTGGTTTTTGGTATTATTTACTTGTATAAATATTATTTAAACATTATTTCGCTTTAATCAGTTATTTAAATAATAAATAATTAAAATAATTGTCATTTTCTTAGTATGAAAACAAAAAGGCGGCGTTATTGGATTATTTTGACATAACAATTGTCTAGGCTGCTTCAATTTTACTTCGGCTTCATATGTTCATATGTTATGATATTGTGTTTGTCATAAAAATTACCAATATTTTTCTTCCACATTTTATTTCAATATAAAAATGATTAAAATGTTATAATTAGTGTATTTTTGTTATATATAGCATTTATTAAGCCCACTATTGAAATTTGTCTTTAGATTTTATACAATATTTTATTGAAATAAAATTCAAAATAGATTATTTTCAGCCGAAATATCTTTTGTTTTTATTTTTTAAATTATTTCAAGTGGTGTAATTTATATTGTCTGCCATATAGAAGCCACAGCTCTTCAATTAACTTCTTATTCAGAAATACGTGGCATACTTTGTTGATGTACATACAACTGTATAAAATTCTGCGACCACTAACTGAAACTCGCAAATGAAGTTTCTGTATTGTTTTATCTCGATATAATTTTTACGCTCATAATTTAATTAAAAAAAATAAAGGTTAAAAAAAGAAATAATTCAACATTGTTTTAATAAACATTTATTTCTAATTAAAGTTTTTTTTTGTCTTCACACTTTATCCCGCACATGGCAGGGCAGGCAGAGGGAACCGCAGGAACCATGGGAACCTATTGTTAAGACACTCCGTCTGGTAAAGTGCCACAGGTGAAAAGCGTCCGCCTCTTTTTTCGAGGCATTGCGTGTTGAGTGGAGGAACTTAACGCCGTGCTTTGCCTAGTTCCTAGAGTGAACACCCACAAACTGTCATATATACAGACAGACGCTGCACCTGTGCGCTTGGACGATCTATTATTTTGTTTTATTTATTTACTTAACAGGTTTAATTTCATTTGGTTTAAATTCTATAAAGCATGCATATCAGTCTCGTTCGAATATACTAAATTTCGAAAAGATCCATGAAATATCTGATTTTGATGCCGTTATATGCATACAATTGCATCAAAAACGAACCGAACAACGATATATCAATCCAAATATCTTAATGTATAGTCCCGTGGAGTAAACAATTAACCTTCTAAATCAACACAATTAATAGATAGAAAAGTTTTTAACTGTAAAATTGGTACGGAACCGTCGCTGTGTAACGACCACTAGCACTTTACCGATAAATGACGTTTAAGCGACGATTGAACCGATTTATATTTGAACTCACACTCACCTTGATACGTCACACCTGAAACAAAACTTTTAAGCTAAATAACTATATGTAAATCATCGAGATACCGTAATTATTTATTTTATTTTATATCACTTCCCACTGCGCCCTTCGTTTTGAATGAAACAAATTGTAGTGCTAATGATTTTTAACAGACCGTAAGTGTCATATCTTTAATGAATTTCTTTACTAATTTTTTTTTCTTAAACTTAGTTCTTTTTCTTCTCTTTATTTATGGCGTTTCGAGCGTGCCAGTTGAGCACAATTTACTTAGCCAATGTCACGTTAAATGGAGAACACACAAAGGAGAATGTACGATAAAAGGAGATAGCATTACACTGTTAAAGAACGCATGTTTAAAAGAGATCCAGTTTAAATCCTTCACCTATAACAAAATCAGTTAGTAATAAAGTTAGTAATAAACAATATATTTACATGAAACATCCATGTATTAAAACTTATTTGTATCATGTAAAGCAAAGCCCGTGTTTTAATTTTTTTTTTATAATTTCTTTATAATTAATCTGTGATAATCGATTACTGTGTATATTTTCTTTTTTTTTTTGAAGCTGTCAATCTAAAGAGTGCATTACAGTCAACAATCAATGCCTCGAAATGACGGAAAGCGTAAAATAGAATGTCTCATTACTAAAGCGTAACTTTACACAAATCGCTGTATGTCAATAATTACAACACTTATAAGGCACGTTAATGTAAATATTAATGTTAATTTTGGCTTTATTAGTCCATTGATATATTACATTTTAAGGGTCGAGTTTTGCATTTATTAGTGTTGGAGGCAGCGATGATGGGTTAAAAGAATTTTAGTGGCTGCCTTGATAAATTGTTTATTGATAAAGGAGCCTGCAGATCTTACCTCAATGTGGCAGCAATAAATAATTGAAAAAAAAAAAAAAATAAGTAAAGTTGTATAAAAAATTGTGAGAATATATATATTTACCGGATTTTAACTGAATTCTTATTGAACTTTGGAGCATTGTAATAGCGTTTAAGATGAATGAAATATAAAAAATAGACTAAAGTTTTCAGAACATCTACAAGATTGGTCTGAGATATTTTTTTGTAAAAAGTAAAAAAAAAATGTTATAGAAGAAAAAAGAAAATTAGTATAAAAAATTTTTCACCTTTTTGTTTGTAACTTCTTTTTGGCTACAAATTATAATCTTAAAATTTTGTTGTACGACGCATAGTTTGCGAGATATGCGAAAAATATGTCCCCCCCCCCTTTTCCAAGATGGCGACCAAGGGAAAAGAGTGGAGCCCCCCCAAACTTGAGGTTAAGCTTCTACAGACCCCTCCCCCATGTCCCAAAAATAAAATTCCATCCTTTAATAAATGCAAAGCAAATGTAACATTTCAATTGACTATATATATATATATATTTACGTTTATTATTTTTGGTTATTTTGCTACCCAGTTGGTAATTATCGCTAATACCCACGCCATATGTAAAGAATATATTAAAAATTAATATTTCTGTTTTTTTATTGAAGTTGCAATAGTATAAGAGGTCATATTGGTATGATTATACTATTTAAGAGGTCCTCGTGGCTCAGTCACAGCTTTCAACTTTAAAGGTCTGAGAGGCGGAGAGTGGAGAACGGAGTGTCTAAACACTAAATTCCCTCTGCCTTACTATTATATTATTATTATTATTTTATTTAAAACTTTATATATACAGTTTCATATAAAAAAATGAAATAAACCAAATCGCATTAGTCGATGGACTACTATGGTACGTTCTTATAGTAGACTAATGTGTGTTTATATCGGCGTAGTGCTGCCAATTTATCTATAAAGGCGTCGTAAGATAGATACAAGCCATGTCTCGAGCGGCGAAGGGCGAACCAGCTATTAATATCAAATTATGAGCTATTGAACTTTAAACACTTGAAACTCGCTCGTGTTTGTATTTGAGTTACTATAACTTATATTTTATTAAAGATAGGAGGGATTAGTAAGATCTAGAGGCGGAATTGTTTATGCAAATTGTAGAGAGATTTTGCTGCTATATATATATATATATATATATATATATATATATATATATATATATATATATATATATATATATATATATATATATATATATATATATATATATATATATATATATATATATATATATATATATATATATATATATATATATATATATATATATATATATATATATATATATATATATATATATATATATATATATATATATATATATATATATATATATATATATATATAATATATATATATATATATATATATATATATATATATATATATATATATATATATATATATATATATATATATATATATATATATATATATATATATATATATAATAACAATTCTTTATTGCACATAAAACATAGAAGTAAATCGGTATAGGTGTATCATATGTACAACGGCGGCCTTATCACTGAAAGTGCTCTCTTACAGGCAACCATTTAGAGACAGTAAGACAGTAAAGGACACGGAAGAGTGCATAAAGTAATCGTTAAAATAGTTTGTATATACATACACGTACATATCAATACATACATACTACCATGCATAAATACATACATACATACATACATACATACATACATGTAAATGAAATTCATACACACAGGAGACTACTGTGTAAGATAGTACTTTTTAAGCCGACGTTTGAATATTTCTATCGTCTGAGATTTTATAATTTCCTCCTGCAACACATTCCAGAGTTTTGAAACGAAGTGTCTGAACACTAGGTTCTTACAGTTCCTGCTTTTACTTTTGCCTACCCTGCCACAAGCGGGACAAAGCGTAAAAAATATATATTTTTTGAGTTACGCCCTTTTGCATAAGCATCGTCATTTAAATATCCATCCATATCCATTAAATTCGTATACGTTAAGAGCTCACTAGAATGCAGTTATTAATTTCGAAATAACGTCGTTGATCAATCATGTTATATTGGAAAAAGAAAAGATATATTTTTATTTTATTATTTTTAAATTAATAAATAAAGTGGAGCATACACGTAAAGCTCAAGGGGGTCACAACTCAGTCTTCTGTCTTCTTCTAGTACCACAATTATAATATAGATAAAATAAAACTGCTATTCACGACGCAGCGAACTTAGGCTGTATGCTAATTTTGATTTTTGGTATAAATCGCGTTCGGGCTTTATTTATTTGAAATACTAGTAATATTTTATTTAAATATTATTTCGCTTTTATGAGTTATTTAAATAATAGATAATTAAAATCATTTTCATTTTCTTAGTATGAAAACAAAATGGCGGTGTTAAGTTCCACGGCGGAGAAAGGATTATTTTGACATAATAATTGTCTAGGCTGCCTCAATTTTACTTCGGCTTCTCTAATATTTTTCTCCCACATTTTATTTCAATTTAAAAATAATTTAAATTATATAATTATTATATTTTTGTCACTGTTGAAATTTACCTTTAGATTTTTTAAACAATATTTTATTTAAATAAAATTCAACATAGATTTTCAGCCGAAATAAAAATATCTTTTGTTTTTATTTTTTTAATTATTTCAAGTAGTGTAATTTATATTGTCTGTCATATAGAAACCTTTCAATTCAAACCTTTCAAAACTCTTCAATTAACTTCTTATTCAGAAATATGTGGCATACTTTGTCGATGTACATACCACTGTATACAGTTCTGTCACAACCAACTGAAACTCGCAAATGAAGTTTCTGTATTGTTTTTTTCTCAATATAATTTTTATATTTACGCATATATAGGCTTAATTAAAAAAATAAAGGTTAAAAATAAAAAAGAACTAACCCAACATTGTATTAACTAAAATTTATTTCTAATTAAAGTTTTTTTTATGTCTTCACGCTTTATCCCGCACATGGCAGGGTAGGCAGAGGGAACCGCAGGAACCATGGGAACCTAGGGTTAATAGACTACGTCTCCCACTTTTTTTTGATGAGTGAAGGAACTCAACGCCACTCTTTACCTAGTTCCTAGAATGGACACCCACAAACTGTCATATTTAGAGAGAGACGCTACGCCTGTGCGCTTTGACGATCTATTATTTTGTTTTAAAACAGGTTTAATTTCATTTGATTTGATTTCTATAAAGCATACCATAATATCAGTCAAGTGCGAGTATTACTCGTGTAATGACGGTTCCTTACCAATTTCAAAAACCTACACGTTCAGCATAATGTAAACTATAGCTATAAGTAATACTTTAATATACTAAATTTCGTAAAGATCCATGAAATATCTGGAGGACAGTCGTGGCGCAGAGGCGTACGCGTCTGCCTGTAAACGCGACTGTTTGAGGGTTCGATTCCCACTCGGGGAAGATGGATTTTTCTATTTTCATTCCAAAGGCAGAAAGCGGGGACAAAGAAAGCAGAGACTAAGCATCGGAGTGTCTTAACACTAGGTTCATATGGTTCCTGCAGTTCCCTCTGTTCCCTACCCTGCCATATGCGGGATAAAGCGTGAAGCTAAAAAGAATATCTGGTTTTGATGCCGTTATATGCAAACTGTTGCATCAAAAACGAGAGATATGAAGCTAGTATAGCCAAATATCTTTTTATACAGTCCCGTGGAGTAAACAATCAACCTTCTAAATCAACACAACCAATAGATATATAAGTTTTCTACTGTAAAATTGGTACGGAACCATCGCTGCGTGAATACCACTCGCACTTTACCGATAACTTACGTTTAAGCGACGATTGAACTGATTTGTATTAGAACCTTGATACATCACACCTGAAACAAAACTTTTAAGCTAAATAACTATATGTAAATCATCAAGATATCGTAATTATTTATTTTATTTTATATCACTTCCCACTTCGCCCTTCGCTTTGAATGGAACAAATTGTAGTGTTAATGATTTTTAACGGACCGCAAGTGTCAGACTTATAATGGATTTACTTGTTTATTTTTTATTAAACTTTTCTATATAATGTGAAGCAATGGCTTTGCTTTAATTTATATTTTAAAATTATTTCGTTATAATTAATCTGTGATGTTCGATTACTGTGTACATTTTCTTTTTTTTTAAACTGTCACTTTAAAGAGTTGCTTTTGTCTGGTTTTTATTTTTTAGAAGGTATTTTAAATTTGCCTTTACTTATAGTGGAAATTTATATTATAATTTATATAATTAGTATAAGATTCTCAATTTAATTACTGAATTTTTAGATTCATAAAAGATGGAACTTTTCATTTTCGTTTTCTTCGTTTGAACAACTAGGCAAAGCCACTCAACACGCAATGCCACGATAAGGCGAAAAGCGGAGAACGGAGAACGTATTACTATTTAATTTTAATACCACATTTTATTTATTAATTTAGAAGCCAGAAGCGGTATAATTAAATTTTAAAAGAAAAACATGGAATGAATGAATGAAATCGAAAACATGACTTCGCTCAATAACTATACTTCAGAGTAGTCCCCTTTCCTGCCACGATTGACATAAATTCAACGCTTATGTAGCCTTTATCATCTAAAACTACCCTCTTTTACAAGAGATTCTTGAGTATACAGTTTCATATAAAAAAAAATGAAACAAACCAATCACATAGTACGTTCTTATAGTAGACTAATGTGTGTTTATATCGGCGTAGTGCTGCCAATTTATCTATAAAGGCGTCGTAAGATAGATACAAGCCATGTCTCGAGCGGCGAAGGGCGAACCAGCTATTAATATCAAATTATGAGCTATTGAACTTTAAACACTTGAAACTCTGCTCGTGCGCGTATTTGGGTTATAATAACTTCTATTATATTAAAGATAACAGAGAATAAGATCTCTCCGTCAAACTCTTTGCTCTATCTCATCTAATTTTATAAGTGTTACTTTAGAATATCTAGAGGCCGAATTTTTTTTCAAACTATAGAGAGATTTCTCAACACGCTGTACCTTGAAAGGGGGTAAACGGAGAGCCAAGACATTTCAGATACAGACATGCAGAAATAGAGAGGGTTGCATTTGACATATAGTACCCTAAAAATAATAAAAAAACACAGTGCTTCAACACTACTTTTTTTTAGTAAAGCTTTTAATAAAACTAAATCTATTATATACTATCTTAGCAAAAAGGCGGCTTTAACAAAATTTGAAGTAAATATAGGATAAAGTAAATTTTCCCGCTCATTCATAAAGAGCTCTCTAAAGTTAGGAGATTTTACTTCAGAAATAATGCATTTTGAAGTAAACCACTTGAACATAAAGATATTTTTTTTTAAGAAAATAGCAAACTATAGATAAGGGTCGTGCAGCAGTGTAGTGGGTTGTACCCACGATGCTTGCCAGTTCAATATCCGGAAGAATTTTAGCCACGGCAATTGAGTTCGATTCCCACTCGGGGCAGATGGATTTTTCTATTCCCATTTTCTTCGCTCTGTCAACTGGGCAAAACGCGGCGTTGAGTTCCGCCACTCAACAAGCAATGCCTCGAAAAAGGCGGAAAGCCGGGGCAGAGAAAGGAGGGACGTAGCAACGGAGTGTCTTTACACTTGATTCCTATAGTTCCTGCAGTTCCCTCGGCCTATCCTGCCATGTGCGGGATAAAGCGTGAAGCTATAAAAAATAATAAAAATAATATTGATCTTGCCAATGTTAAGACAAGGCGCGTTGTTAGCTTTGGTTCTGATGGCTTAGTCTATGTAACGTCTCATTTTTGGGAGGATAATTAAAGACAAAGTAAAAAAAATGTCAGAAATCGAAATTTACTTTTAGGCGTCAAATAGTGTTACCACAAAGGAAACCGGAATCGTGGGAGACCTGTGAAGATATTAAGTTTCCGCTTGCCTTCATTCATGGCATTACGTATTACGTGGCGACTAAGACTTAACGCGTTTGCCCCACCGCCCTAGTTCCTAAAATAAATAAAATGAAAAGAGTTCCTCCCCAAGATATCAAACCCACAACCCCTCGTATTTACAGGCGAACGCTATCAATTCTTGCGCCACGACCGTCCTCTAATAAATAAATTCGTAAAAGGTAAAAAAAGAAGTAAACAAATTACGTTCAATTCTTATTTCACAATGTGCTTAATGTTCTAACTTTTTATTTAAAATAAAAATCTTCTCTATAATCTACAAATCTTTTTATTTAATATTATTATATATTTATAAATAACAGTACTTTATTAATATTAATATGTTTTACAATTTTCAGATCAAGATGAATGCGACAGAGAGCGGCGAGGAGGCCGCTCAAACACCAGCCAACCCGCCAGACGGTCCTCTCATCCCCGTGCCAGTACCTCCCCGCAAGCCGCCGCGGAGAGGGCCCAAAGTCCAACAAGAAAGGCCTAAGCGAGCTCTCTTCTGCCTCACACTAAAGAACCCGCTTAGAAAATTGTGCATTGACATTGTTGAATGGAAGTATCCTTTTAAACTGAAGCTCATTAAGAATCTTATTTTTTTATTACAACACTACAGATTACTTAAAGAAAACATATAAAAATTTGAACGCAGCGAGACTCGAACCCGCGACCTCTTGCGAACGATTAACGGTACGAGTCCCGCTGCGTTCAAATTTCTATATGTTTTCTTTAAGTATTTTTTCTATCCTCAGTGTGGATTAACACTTTAAAAGTCACAAAAATAACACTAGACACTCTTAATCTGAATACTTTTTAAGGTACAGTAATATTTTTTTTATATTTTATTGTAATTATAATAATATTAATTAATACGAATCACAAGAAACTAACGTCTTTAGTTTTCTTTTTTTTTGTTAACTGTCACTTAGAACTAAGCTACAAATAAGGGGGTAGTTCGTAAATATACCTTATACTGTTGAAGTGAATTTTTTGAAAGTAGGAACTTTAATAAACGCTTTATTTTTTATTTTATTAGCTTAACACTTTGTATGGATGGTTAAGTTAGAAATCTTTTTTTTGTTAAAAGACAGAATTTATTGAGACTGACAAAAAGCACGCGCAAATGTCAAGTGTCAAATGTCAAATGTAAAACAAGTCCAATTGGCTAACATGTAAAAATTGTTTAATCAATTATTATCAATTGAATTGTTTAGGTTCGAAAATCGGCTATATTTTTCCCAAATCCACTTTTCAAGGTCTTTAAAACGATACCAAAAGTAAAATTCTAGGTCAAAAACTCACCTCGCTAAGTGTGCGCAATTAAAACGCTTCCACAAATAATATATAATGATGATACAAAACACTCACAGTAAGTATATCATCTCTATATGTATATTAAGCCAATGTTATAGAAATATCAGTAATGTTATTGAAAAATCCAATACCTGGCCGGATGGCACGACGCCAACCAGCCAAGCGTGACTCGACCTCCTCCATCATACTTCCGGATTGCAAACTTCGTAACAAACAGAGTCTGCGAAAATATATATGTTTTGAAATTTGAAAATATCGAGCTTAAAATGTCGACAAGCTTTTATAAGTTCTGTACTTTTATTCTATTTTTCTAGTTTCTAAGCTTTGACGTCGATGCAATGTTTTTATAGATAAGCTTGTTTTCTAAAACAATTGAAGTATTGGTAAAGCTTTTTCAACACTCTGCACAAAAAAAGAGAATAGAATGACTTGACACTGAAATCTCTCTGTTATTTTCTCTGTTGAACACATAGCTATGTATTATTTGAGCTTAATGACAGCTTTAACTGGTAGATTACCGCTATCAGACGATCACTAGGGCCTCGTTGGTTAGTGGCAGGATTTTCACGTTGGTTCCAGGTTGGCATTCAGGCTAGTTTAAAACACTTATATTACTTTCCTTTTACACTCTTTATCATTATCGTTAAATAATTAACGGAGGACCGTCGTGAAGTAGAGATGTAGCGTCTACCTGTAAACTCGACGGTTTGTGGGTTGGATTCCCACTCGCAAAAGGTGGATTTTTCTATTTCCATTTTCTTCGCTCTGAAAACTAGGCAAAGCGCGGCGTTGAGTTCCGCTACTCAACACGCAATGCCACGAGAAAGGCGAAAAGCAGGCACGAAGAAAGCAGGGAACTAAACAACGGAGTGTCTTAACACTAGGTTCTTATGGTTCCTACAGGTTCCCTTTGCCTACTCAGCAGCAACAACAGTATTTATAGTCTTATTCTAATTTTGTCAACTCGTTTTACTTCAAAAACAAAAAGAAAATTATTTGACTTAAAAAAATACTTATTGTGTTAACAACACATCGGCGTTTAATGAGAAAGCTACAAAGTTCATTACTCACTTTGTTTAACAACTTTAATTTTCTTTGACGTTCAAACAACTCTTGAGATATGAGAGACAATTCGACCTGAACTAATTGATTGTTTAAAAGCTTCCAGATCTTTTCACCATATATAAGGGTAGAGAGAGCTAAGCACTAAGAGTTATGTTGAAATGATGGACTTATTCTTGCCCTTACCTGAGCGACAAAATAAAAATTATTAATTGCCATTACAACAAGTAAAGCAATAGAAAATAAAAAAAATCCTGCTAAGAATTTAATGCGAACTTTCTTCTCTTATTTTGAAGAAAATGATTTGAATAAGTCCATTACAAGCACTTTAGAATCGTCAATTTGCGTTGAAGTAGTGCGAGTCTTACAGAAAGCTACTACGACAAATAAATTTAAAAAAAAAAAAAAAAAAACAGAGAAAAGAGTGTCTTAACACTAGATTATCTCTCTCTATTTCACTAAATACAGAAAACATTGAGATATAAGAGATATATTGAGATAGAAGAAAAATATGAGATAAGATTGACACATATATATATATACATATATATATATATATATATATATATATATATATATATATATATATATATATATATATATATATATATATATATATATATATATATATATATATATATATATATATATATATATATATATATATATATATATATATATATATAAACATAGTGTATTAAATAAACTGGCTCGACGCCAAATCATACTACTGAGTGAATGAAAGAACAAATATTTGGTGATTGCCCTTCAGGAAATACCTCGAGCTTTACAATGAAAGGAGAGGAAATGACTAAATTGTTATTTGTGGAGGCAAAATAGTATTCGTATACAATTAGTGTGAAACTTTAGAATTAATTTTACTTTATAAGACCTTCGTGGCACAGTGGTACAGTGTGTGATTGAAAACAAGAGTTATAGGTTCAAATCCCATGAGACTAGATTACTCCTTCTGACGGGACACTCATCATGCTTTATGTTGATCAGAAATTAAGTGACGGAGAATCTTAACACTAGGGTTCTCCTACCCTATTACATCTGGAAAGAAGTTTGAACTTTTTCTAGTTTTTTTTAAGCTTTACACGATAGCAGGATCAATAGATCAGAATGTAGTAATAAGGCTCCGGAAGGAAGAAAGAAGTGACCACGTTCTTCGGCTTGCACCTAAACTTGATGCACCAATTGAGTGATGTAAACTAACTAGAAATATATTGAAGGCACTAATAATAAATTATTTAGTATAAAGAAAACCTATAAAAACGCCAGCTTTATCTCTACTATTCCAGAATTCATAGACACTGGATGAAAGAATACAAGACAAAGGAATAGAGAAAATGATATAAGTCAGTTTTCTCAAAATATGCGAAAAAAAAAGATTTCTTTACGAATTAATATATATATATAGGACCGTCATAGCGCTGAGATGCAGGATCTACCTGTAAACGCGACGGTTTGTAGTTTTGATCCCCAGTCGAATAGGATGGATTAATTCATTCCCATTTTCAACTCTCAGCCATTGAATTCCGCCACTCAATACGTAAAGCCTCAAAAGGAAAAAGATAAGAAAAGGAGTGTCTTAACACTAGGTTCCCAGGGTTCCTGCAGTTCCCTCTGTTTAGCCTACAATCAAGAAACCAAAAGAATAACATAATGTCAATACATCAAGACACTGTTAAGCTGCGGTACTCAACGCTGTATTTTATTGCATAAAAGGAAAAATTTTCACATTTCAAATATATTTATTCCACTATTTCACACCACGTACACTAACAAAAAACAAAAAGAAGCCATAATGCCTCCAATTAACAATGAATGAACGAGCGTTTACATCGTCGTGTTAACACAATTTGTGGCACTTTGAAACAGTTTTTTTTTCAGTATGCCAGCCAATTGAGTAGCAAATCGGTGTTAATGTAAATATACAGCGGGCTCATTAAATTAGTCACGGCAGGTTGGCGTTCGACGCGATACGGCGAGCTCACGCCTTCTAAACGAGGGTGTCAGAATTTTATACATTTTAATATATATATATGTACGTAATATAATTGGTAATTTTTGAGGAATGTACAGTGATTTTGGTTTTGATTAGCTGATGTAATGGCCGAAATGACAAAAATAATATTTTATAATATAATTTGCTTATACGATTTTTACGATTGACAAGATGAATATAATGTCTATATATTCCTTTTTTAGTGTTCTAGAGACAATATTTTTTAGAGTCTGTGTTTATCGAATCATATTATAGTAGTTCCGCCACTCAACAAGCAATGCCTCGAAAAAGGCGGAAAGCGGGGACGGAGAAAGCAGGGACTAAAGCAACGGAGTGTCTTAACACTAGGTTCATATGGTTCCTGCAGTTCCCTCTGCCTACCCTGCAATATGCGGGATAAAGCATGAAGCTAAAAAACTTAATTTCTATTAAAAGAAATCAATATATTTCTTAATAAGTTTCATCACTC
Source organism: Dione vanillae (assembly GCA_037178615.1). Taxonomy (NCBI): domain Eukaryota; kingdom Metazoa; phylum Arthropoda; class Insecta; order Lepidoptera; family Nymphalidae; genus Dione; species Dione vanillae. Next base: position 306,873 of record JAZFAU010000261.1, read on the forward strand.
AACACGTACTTATAATGTTGTTTCATATATCTATGGGATACATATATGCAACAGTACTACACTCCATTGACATTTAAACCAATATTACGAGTACATAATATACCAATTGTTTCAAATAGACTTACATTTCCATTATTTTTCATGAGGATAAAAAATCTATTGATTTTAAATTACATTTTTACATAATAAAATACAATTAAGTCGATCTATAACTTAAGGTAATATTTTAAGTAAGTAGTAAGTAAGTTTGAATTGCTAGTTCATCTTATCTCTCTCAAGACACTCCTTTTCTTAGTTCCTGCTTTCTCCGTCCCCGCTTTCTTCCTTTTTCGACGCATTGCGTGTTGAGTGGCGGAACTCAAAAATAGAAATAAAAAAATCCATCTTCCCCGAGTGGGAATCGAACCCACAAACCGTTGCGTATAAGGCAGACGCTCGTTCCTCTGCGCCACGACGGTCCTCTCACATATTCAATACAATATTTTTTACATTTATTACTCTATATCTTCTACCGAGTGAGGCTATTAAGATGAATAGTCCATTTATAAATGAAAGCTATAGCTTATATTACACCAAGTCGTTACATTACAGTCGCTTACATCAAAACCGTTTATACGCCAACATACAGACAGACTACATTCACTAAACCTTCGAATGACCTTTATGACCCTTTGAATCAAACTCAACATATGACCTTGAATCATTTCAACATATGTCCTTTATGATCTCTTCAATCAATTCAACATATGACCTTTATGACCTTTTGAAACAATTCAACATATGACCTTTTGAATCAATTCAACTCAATTCAAGAGGTCATCTCTTAAAATAATTCAACATATGACTATATATGACCTTTGTGATCTTTTGAATCAATTCAACATACCAGGGAATAAAGTACCACGTACTCTAATATTCCTTAGCTCAGTACAGACCGTTCGAGTGGATGATCCTGACCACGATATTCGCCAACTGCATCGCCCTCGCTGTGTACACTCCTTACCCGGCGAGCGATTCGAATTACACTAACTGGGTTTTAGTATGTATATCTTTAAATATATATATTTTTTAAATATTTCCATGCTACAGTGAAGAAGTAATTGACAACTGTCGTGACGATGAGGTATAGCATCTGCCTGTAAAGTGACGGTTTGTGGGTTCGATTCCCTTGAAGGGAGAATTAATTATTTTTGTTTCTTTCGCTCTGGTAAGAAGGCTAAACGCGGCGTTGAGTTCCGCCAGTCAACGTGCAATGCGTAGACAGAAAGTGGGGAACAGAGTATTTTAACTCTAGGTCCTTCTGCCTAATCTGCTATATGCGGAATAAAGCGTGAAGCCAAAATTATTTTTATTAACAATAATAATCTCTCTACAATGGTGTTAACGGTGTTTCTAAGAGGCGCAGGTTCGAAACCAGCAGAAATCATTTTTTTCTTAATTTTACTTCCTCACTCTACAATTTTGATATAAAAGAAAATAGAGTTCTATTCAAAGTTGTTTATATCTGGTTTGCTAACATTAAAATTTAAAAAAGCATAACAAAAGGAGTATCTATGATATATGAGGGTATACCCTATAAGGGTTATATGAGGGTTTCCTTCTATCCAGTAAATGAATTACCAAAAATTTACTTCAACTTCAATTTGTCAACTGAAACATAATTGAATTTTGTTAACTTCAAATTTCTGTTCTCAGGAAAAAATAGAATACATTTTTCTGGTAATATTTACTGGTGAGTGCGTGATGAAGATCATAGCGTACGGCTTCGTGATGCACCCTGGCTCGTACCTCCGGAACGGTTGGAATCTACTAGATTTTACCATCGTCGTTATAGGGTAAGTTGTAAAAATAAATATTAAAGTAAATTACTTATTATTTATATTTCATACTTCTGACAACACAGTGCTGCGTTGAGTTCAAATGTTGTAATGGAGTTAACAATATAATATACATGTAATATATACAACTCTATACATATATGAATTTCTTTAAATAAAAAGCTTTAAAAATCGTAATTGAAATTTAAAATGTTATATCAACGAAGATTACAATATATTTAGAGCTTTTACATTATATATATATATATATATATATATATATATATATATATATATATATATATATATATATATATATATATATATATATATATATATATATATATATATATATATATATATATATATATATATATATATATATATATATATATATATATATATATATATATATATATTGCTTTTGGAGTGCTTTGGAACGCCCTGTATGAATAAAAGCTCCACGTGACATTTTACATCTGGATATGAGGAAAACGTTGAATCCCAGGAATCCCATTTTCAATACAAATGACGCTTAAGCCATCGGGGGACAAATTTTGATTGTCTCTTTGTAGGTTCGATTTCGGCTCGGGAAAAAGAATTTTCTAGAAAAAAAAATTCTCTTTCATTCTATTGACACGGGAAGGTCTTAATACTAATGTATGCTTACACAAAGCTATTATCAATAATCGTTGAACTAACGTCAAAAGTAACCTAATATTAATGTATAATTTAATTTGTTAAATGATTATAGTTAAACATGTATGAAGTTCAATATATCTTCCACACATTTTACTAATAAATATTCTAGAACTAAAGAAAAAGCTTTGTTAATTAACGTGGTTTTCATAACTACTTTAATTTTTGGAAGTCTCAGATTTTAAATATATTCAGGAATTTTATTATAAGCACAAATAAACAGATCCATAAAAGTTTTATTTACTTTTTTCAAGGCGTTACCTTACCTTAAAAGCTTTTCGTATAGTAATAAAATGTATTAATGTACATGAGGACCGTCGCGGCGCAGAGGCGAACCGTCAGCCTGCAAACGTAACGATTTGTGGGTTCAATCCCACTCGGGGAAGATGGATTTCTCATTTTCATTTTTTTCGCTCTGACAACTAGGCAAAGCCCGACGTTGATTTCCACCACTCAACACGCAATGCCTCGAAAAAATGTAGAAAGTGGGGAATGGAATGTTTTAACACTAGGTTCCTATGGTTCCGGTTATTGGTTGGTATATATATATATATATATATATATATATATATATATATATATATATATATATATATATATATATATATATATATATATATATATATATATATATATATATATATATGAATAGAGCTTGATATGATTTGATATATTTAAAATCTTGTGTTTCCAGAATGGTGAGCACAGTGCTATCAAGTATATTTAAAGACGCCTTCGACGTGAAAGCTCTTCGAGCTTTCAGAGTATTGCGACCTTTGAGGCTTGTGTCAGGAGTGCCAAGTGAGTACACTTATAATTTCCTTGTTTCAACGATAAAATATATAAAAGTCAACCTATACTTCAGTATAATATTTTTAAGGTGATGTTTGGCTTGACGATGTAATCTAAAGAACTAGTGGTTCGATTTGAAATATACTTTTTGTATTGGATATCATAGGAAAGGTATATAATTATTATATAATCTTTATTACACGGTGTTTATCGTTTCACGAGAAACTATACCTGAGGTTAGAGTCATACACCACGGACGGCTGTACAACTTAGGACGGTGTTACCACTTGCTGATAAATTCCCAAATAATAAATACTTTTCTTTTCTGGTAGATAAACAAAAAGTTTTGGTTTAAAAGTTTCTGATAGAACTATCTAGCAGCAAATACCTGTTTATATTATTAGCCTATATCTGGTAGATAGTATTAACTGCAGCTTATTTTATCCGTAACCGGTAAATTGACTCTTACACAACAAGGGTAAAACCACAGCACTGAGCTTGTATATAATATAATTGTTGACATTAGATTAAAAAGAAAAAGAAATCAGAAAGAAAAAAACACTTTTCTTTAATATTTTAATTTAAATACTACAACTATATATAACTATACTTCAGTATTGCTCATTAGTAGTATCCAAAAAAATTTAACATTGTTCCAGGCTTACAAATCGTGTTAAACTCAATCCTCAAGGCGATGGTCCCGCTGCTGCACATCGCACTGCTGGTCATCTTCGTCATCATCATCTATGCCATCATCGGCCTTGAACTGTTCTCCGGGAAGATGCATAAGTCGTGTTATAACAGGTTAACAGGTAAGCTTTGCAGACGGAAGATATGGGTGAATGTTATGAAACTATTTCCCCACTTTCCTGTCCTATCCCGTAACTATCCCAATATTATTAAAAAAGCGAATGTAAGTTTGTTTGTTACGCTTTTACGTGAGAACTACTCAACCGATTTTTATCAAACTTTGTTTACATACTTCTGGACATATTAGAAGTGATGTAGGTTAATTATTATTATTTCGGGAAGTTAAAAATTATAAAAAGATAATAACTTCGTTTGTCAATAAATTTCAAAAAGTGGCTATTTTAAGATTTCTGGCATTCTCCATGTCAGTGTCTTTCTCAATTTTCATTTGACTATAGTTTCATTTTTTTTGTCTTTTTAATCTCTTATACTTAAGGAATAAATGCTAGCGAAATAAAAGCTAGCTTAATACAATGAGTGAAATCAAAACAAAATGTGTTCACTATTATCTATTTACGTCTCCCAGTTGATATAATAACAATAATATTTGAAATAATAATAGTATTCATATACATATAATATATATTTCACCGACCCGATCGCAATGCCGCCAGTCACCCGAGTTACGTCAAGCGAGATGTCACCTAACCTAGCTGTCAGTAACATTCGCTTCGCTAAGGCGCTAAAACTACCCTCAATTTATTACGAAATAATCAACTAGGCTTCCGGGATTACGAATGCGCCGTCATATAATATTACGTATCATCCTTGGCAACATAATATTGCAGCCTTTCATTCACATATAATACTTATTTTTTTATATAGATGAAATAATGGATAACCCACACCCGTGTGACGTGGACAATGGCTTCAATTGCTCGAGTATCGGTGAGGACATGGAGTGCCGCGAGGGATGGATCGGACCCAACTTTGGCATCACCAACTTTGACAACTTCGGCCTCTCCATGCTGACTGTGTTCCAGTGCATCACTCTTGAAGGATGGACAGATGTCATGTATAATGTAAGCTATGTTCACATATACATACATACATACGTACATACATACATACATATATACATACATACATAGAAACATACATACATAAATACATATATACGTACTATATGTATGGTATGGGGTAGTAAGAGAGGACGCAGCGCCCAACGCTGCGGTCCTTGTATACCTCTTTTGCCTCTTCCACTGTCACTAACCTCTTCATACATGCTCGAGGAGTCCTCATGCTTTTTATGTGACCTCCATTATCTTCGATACTGTATTTTCAAAAGTCAACCGAGGTCTCCCCTTACCTCTCTTACCAAGCATTTTTGCTTCGTTTATCTCTTTTATCATTCTTGCATCATTCATTCTTTCGACGTGACCAAACCATCTGAGCACGTTCTTCTTCATTCGAATCCGCAACGAAGAGATATCGAAATCACATACACAAAATACCAAATAGTTTCTTAACTTTGATATTTCATAATTTTTGGGTTATATCTCAATTTTGAAATAAAACAAAGATAGAAGTCAACTCTTGATAGAACATTGTCATCTATTCCAGATTCAAGACGCGATGGGCAACAGCTGGGAGTGGATATACTTTGTGTCGATGGTCATCTTGGGCGCTTTCTTCGTCATGAATTTGATTCTCGGTGTGTTATCTGGGTGAGTTACAAGAAATATTTTATTTATTTGCATCAGCTTCACGCTTTATCCCGCACATAGCAGGGTAGGCAGAGGGAACCGCAGGAGCTGTGGGAACCTAAGTGTAAGCACCTCCGTTCCCTATTTCCCGCCTTGCGAGACATTGCGTGTTAAGTGTCGTAACTTAACGCCGCTCTTTGCTTAGTTACCAGAGCGAAGAAAATGGAAATGAAAAAATCAATCTTCTCCGAGTTGGAATCGAACCCGAAAACCGTCGCGTTTTCAGGCAGACGCTACACCACTGCGCCGCGACGGTCCTCAACATTTTAAAATATTACAGACAGAATTAATTTTATGTATTTATTTATATATTTTATGTGTTTCTTATACCTACTTATTGCTTTATATAACTTCGTTTTTATTCTAATAAGCGTAGAATTAAGCAACTAATTTAAAAACTATTTTAATGTTCGTAATTTGCACGAGTCCGTATCCGGTAAGCCTAGATACTTATGAATTTAAATAAAAAATCTTTTAATATCTATATTATTAGGCAACACGCAGAGTTTAATTCTGCCACGCAACATACAGTGTCTCTAATTCAGATAGAAAACAAAAAAGCTAAGCGCGAAGTGTCTATTATAAAAGGAATTTATATATAGCTACTTCCGTTATGCAGTAGTGGTTATGCAATTAAGTGCAAGTGACTCGGTGTTTAGCACTTGGTAGTCTAACATCTCCTGAGAATGCCTCGTTGAGGGATGAAACACGTGTTGAGAGTTTAGTAACGGTGGTGGTTTTCTTTCGCATTGTTTACTGCACGCGCATTTATCAGCGGGCGGGCGGGCGGTGCACTTATTTGCATAACTACTACTGCATAGCGGAAGTAACTACATATAAATTCCTTTCTTAATTAAGATGAAGTAAAGCCTGATTCTATTATATATCGAAGTGTCTATCTCTAAGCTATTTTAGCCTCCTTCTGTCTACTCTGTTGTATTATATTTATTACTTAATTTCAGAGAGTTCTCAAAAGAGAGAGAAAAGGCGAAAAATAGAGGAGACTTCCAGAAGTTAAGAGAAAAGCAGCAGCTAGAAGAAGACTTGAAAGGCTATTTGGACTGGATTACGCAGGCCGAGTACTTAGAGCCGCTCGCCGACCAACACGACACTACCGACCTCAAGGGAGACTATGGAATAGGGAATTTAATAGGTACTTTAACACATATTTACTTCAGTCGAAAATAAACAGTTATTACTTTTTTATGAAAATTTTAAATAAATTCATATTAAAAAATAAGTAAATATATAAATTTGGTCTGTCTGTCGGTCTGTATGTCTGTCTACGATTTTTAAATAAAATTTAAATTTGATCATTTAATAATTTAACGAAGCAAAAACCATTATTATGATATATTTGTAGTTACGACTGTAAATTTTATAAGTTTATTTTTGTAACTAGAATTTTCCTTAGAGCAAAATAATCTGGAAATAAGCACGGAACCCTACGCATGCTGATACTATTGGCACTTGTCCTGTATTTCATTTAACCATTGTGTGTAAAGTAAAAAATTTAATATAAAAAAAATAAAGAGGACCATCGTGGCGTAGAGAAGACCATCTGCCTGTAGACGCGACGATTTGAGGGTTCGATTCCCACTCGGAGAAGATGGATTTTTCTATTTCCATTTTCTTCGCGCAACTAGGCAAAGCGCGGCATTGAATTCCACCACTCAACACGCAATGCCTCAAAGAAAGGCGGATAGCGGGGACGGAGAAAGCAGGGACTAAGCAACAGTGTCTTAACACTAGGTTCGTGTGGTTCCTGCAGCTCCCTCTGCCTACCCTGCCATGTGCGGGATAAAGCGTAAAGCTAAAAAATAAAAAAAAAATACTATCTTAGTATAGTATAGTTTTGTCATATATTTGTGCCTACCTTGTTCATACATACTGTACATAAAACGGCGTTTAAACATAATGTCCTTAAGGACAAGTAGGGAACAGAGAGATATATAAAAATTTATATAATTCTTCTCTATTTTTATTTTAGATAACAATAAAAAAAATGAGAAAGCCATGTTAAACTAAAAATACATACTACTTTTTATAGTTATTATTTTTTTATTATTTTAAATTTATACTCGTTTTAAAAGTTAAATAAATCAAAACTAAAAAGAAGCTTTATTTGTGCTATAAATGTAAATTTTTGCAACGTTTATTTTCAGGCCAGAATCAGACCGACCACGACTCGACAGACCACCTAGGCATAGAGCCGGCGGAGCAACAGAAGGTGCCTATAGGGAAAATGTGGAAGAAGGACTTTGACAAGGTTCATTTGTAATACTAAAATATATTTGCATTAGGCAAAGCGCGGCGTTGAGTTCCGCCACTCAACACGCAATGCTTCGAAAAAAGGCGGAAAGCGGGGACTGGGGAAGCGGGGACTAAGCAACGGAGTGTCTTAACACTAGGCTCATATGGTTCCTGCAGTTCTTTCTGCCTACCCTGCAATATGCACGATAAGAGCGTGAAGCTATAAAAAAATATATATTTGAAATTTATGAACGCAGAGGCGACGTCTGTCTGTAAATGTGACTGTTTGTAGGTTCGATTCAAACTTGGGGAAGATCTTTCATTTCCATTTTCTTCGCTCTGGTAACTAGGCAAAGCGCGGCGTTAAGTTACTATACTTAATACGCAATGTCTCGAAAGACGGGAAGTAGGGAACGGAGTGTCTTAACACTTAGGTTCGTTCCCACGGCTCCTGCAGCTCCCTCTGCCTACGCTGCTATGTACGGGATAAATCGTAAAGCTAAAATATATTTAGAAAACTTACAAATATTAATATTGTTTTTAATAAAAATAAAGAACTCAAAGAAAAAGAAAAACAAATTAAAAGAAAAAGGGGAACAATAAATAGTTTAAGACTTAATTTGTATGCGGTAAAAATAAGAGCGAGATATATAACATTGAAATATCTCTAGTTTGCTAAGATCTAGGCATGCTCAGAACGATCATAAATTCACTTCTAGAATATACGTCATACTACAAAGATAGTATAAGCAGCATCATTTAAAAATTGGTTATTTAGAAAAATTATATAAGTCTAGCATAGAAGCCAAAGATCTCAGCTTCTCTCCCTATAATCTTTCTATAATATGTATATGTCCAGGTAAACCGCCGCATGAAGCGCGCTTGTCGCCGCGCAGTCAAGTCACAGACGTTCTACTGGCTCATCATAGTACTGGTGTTTCTAAACACTGTGGTGCTCGCCAGTGAACATTATCAGTGAGTTATTTATTATATATATTATTAATAAATAAAGTATTTAAATATATAAATAAAGTATTTGGGCAATGAAAAGCGTTAAAGGTCGTCGTATCGCAGAGTAGGTCTGCCTATAAACTTGACGGCCTGTGGGTTCGAACTTGAACTTGATATCAATGATTTCATCAATGACAACGCGCCTTAGGAATTCTTAAGTCAGGGAAATTTTAGTCTAAGGCAATAACTTTATCGTACTGGTGGTAAATTATAAAAAATATTTGACTTTCAAAAAATAAAGCATGTATTTTCTTATTTTGAATGAAATTATTCCAGTTTGACTTAATATATTTATATACTATACTAATGCAATTGCGCGGGCGCAGACAGCCGACTTGGCTCGACTACTTCCAAGAGTACGGGAACGCGATCTTCGTGGCGCTTTTCACTTTGGAGATGTTGGTCAAGATGTACAGCTTAGGGCTGCAGGTGAGAGATATATATATAATACATTAACACTGAAAATTATAATCGTGAATATTATAATCGTGGCGCAGAGGCGCAACGTCTGCCTGTAACGCGACGGTTTCTGGGTTCGATCCCCAGTCGGGGAAGATTGATTTTTCTACTTCCATTTCCTTCGCTCTGGCAAACTAGGCAAAGCGCGGCGTTGAGTTCCGCCACTCAACACGCAATGGCTCGAAAAAGGCGGGAAGCGGGGACGGAGTAAGCAGGGACTAAGCAACAGAGTGTCTTAACACTAGGTTCGTGTGGTTCCCGCAGTTCCCTTTGCCTACCCTGCCGTGTTCGGGATAAAGCGTGAAGCTATAAAAAAAAGAGCTAAAAATTACAAGGAATAGGAAATAACGTTACGCATTACAGAATAAAACACTGAATAAAATACAAAATAACCTGATTTCAAAGACACAAATATATTTTTTTAATTTTAATATTTTTTTTACTTTAATATATATCTATATGTCGTATATACATATATGTTGTACGTATACACTACCTGTGCATATATAACATAAGCATTTTTTTTAACTCACTTTACAAAAAATTAAAACGAGATCCTTCTAAAAAGTAAGTTTTTTTAAAACAAATTACTTACCAGGGCTACTTCGTGTCGCTGTTCAACCGGTTCGACTGCTTCGTAGTAGTGGGTTCCATCAGCGAGATGGTCCTCACCAAGACCGAGCTGATGCCGCCTCTGGGCGTCTCCGTGTTGCGCTGCGTCCGTTTATTGAGGGTCTTCAAGGTCACAAAGCAAGTATACCCTGCTATTATTACGTACAATGGCTTCTCGATCAAATGCTATACTTTTTCGTAAATATAAGGATAAATTTATTTCTCTTTCACATCTGTATATGTTTCATCGTTAAAGTAATACGTTTACAATTTAAATATATTGTTATAGGAAGGCTCGTATAGCTTTTAAATATGGAAAATTACTATCCACAGATGGTAGAAAAACAGTTAAAAATTACTAAAATACATATACTTAAGAAAATTTATAAAAAATTGCTTTGGATTTGAACTCGTAACTCTTGGAAGCCGTCTAAGGGTTAACCACTAAGCCATGCGCTATTCATTACGCTGTGTTGGAATTCTTACACTCGTATATTTTTAAGCCTATTAGCATCTCTTTTAGGAGACTCTGTAATATAAAATTAGAGATTTCGATTAAAATTTTCTGTATTTTAAACAAAAAAAACAATAAATACCTGATGAAGAACGCATGGCTTAGCAGTCAGAGCGCTTGCACGGTCTACACGACGCGGGATCAAATCCCAATGCGCTCAAATTTTTATATGTTTTCTTTAAATATTTTTTCTATCTTTAGTGCGGATTAACACTTTAAAAATTATAAAAATACCATATTAGCTACAAGTGAAATATTTATAAAGAAAATTTTAATTTTATTTCATTTAAAGTTTAATGATGTATTTATTATTTATAAAATTGGTCATCATCAGGTACTGGCGCTCGCTTTCAAACCTGGTGGCGTCGTTACTGAACTCGATACAATCTATCGCATCTTTGTTGCTACTGCTTTTTCTGTTCATCATGATCTTCGCGTTATTGGGCATGCAGGTATAAATATTTGACTATCTTCATTTATTATAAATTAGTTTACAGGTCCGTTGTGATGCAGAGGTGTAGCGTCTGCCTATAATCGCGACGGTTTGTAGATTCGATTCCCACTCGGGGAAGATTGATATTTTCATTTTCATTTTCTTTGCTCTAGCTAACTAGATAGAATGGTGTTGAGTTCCGTCAAAATGGCGGAAAGCGGGGAACGGAGTGTCTTAACACTAGGTTCCTACGGTTTCTGCAGTTCCCTCTGCCTACCTTGCCATGTGCGGGATAAAGACATCAAAAATAAAATAGTTTATTATGCCCTCGTACGAAATCACCTAATCTGCTGTATAACAGAGTTTGGAGGCACCAGTAACAGTGTATTGCTTATCTCAGAACCATCTCGTGATATACTAAAAAGGTTATATAGGTAAACCCAGACGTTACCATCATCCCTGCTAGAAAGCTTTACATAATACAAGTTATATATCTTAACCAAAAAAGCATTCAAACCTACTTTCAAATGCAATGAAACCAGAGTCTGTCTCAGTTAAGTACAAAATAATATTAGCTTTCAACCAGCTTTACGTAATAAACAGTTACTTGACCATTAAAATTAATAGGCATATCAATATTTTTCTTTTCTTTATAATGAATCAATCAATGGCGGTAAAAGCACAGAAAAAAAAGTTTCGTGTATAAAAATGTACTTTGAAATACGAAATAAAATAGTTTCTTATATGTAATGATAGGTTTTCGGCGGAAAGTTCAATTACGACCCCGAAGAGGAGAAGGATCGCCACAACTTTGATTGCTTCTGGCAAGCGCTACTCACGGTTTTTCAGGTAAATTTTACTACCATACATATTTTATATATTAATAAAAAAAGCCTTGGTGAAAAGTTTAAGATTATATCCATTTTACGTTTTATTTAAGTAAAATTTTTCATATGACTTTTGTCATACTACGAAGTATTTGTTCAAAACAATTAATCTTGAATTGTCAAAAATTACAAAAAAATTATTTAGTAAAATTCTATGTCATTCTATATCATTTTTAAAGTGGTCATAGAATTAAAATATGCTGCTGTTGAGTTTCTTGCGTCGGTTCTCCTCAGGTCTGTGGCATTAAATTTAGTGAACCGGTGGTAATGTTTTTGACGTTCATAAAACGAATCATGTGTTATTGTTTTGATATAATATTATTGCAATTTGAATAAACAGATGATCCAAGTCATGTTTTTTCAAAGCAAAGGCAGTTTTGGTGGTATTTGGAGTAATGTCATTTTCTTGTTCTGGTAACATGTATGTATGTGTGTATGTATCTTTAAAAAACACGTTTACCTTCACCTTAGAGAACGGAGTAAATGCGTGATCACTTACCCCAAGGTGACCAGAATAGTCCCTTGCATTTTCTTTCTTATAAAAAAAGACTAAACTAAGTAAGAAAATAAGGCGAAATGTAGGGATTAAAGTGTCTTAACACTAGGTCTCTACCTACTCTATAATGTACAGCAGCATGTTCTATACTTACATTATAATTACATCCAGATCCTGACGGGTGAGGACTGGAACGCTGTGATGTATGAAGGCATCAAGGCGTACGGCGGAGTCGGCACCTTCGGCATCCTCGCCTGCATCTACTTTATCATACTATTTATTTGCGGCAACTGTATCCTTTTTTGAAATCGTTGTCAACATTTAACATTTACAATAATTCGTTTAAATATTTTTAGGGCGCAAAAACGGAGCATTTGCCAGTAAACGCGATGGTTTGTGGGTTCGATTTCCACTTGGGGAGGCTGGATTATTTTATTCGACCACTCAACGCGCGAACCTCGAAAGGCAGAAAGTGGGGGACCGTGTGTCTTAGCACTGGGGTCCCTACGATTCCCTCTGCCTACCCTGTATTGCACAGGAGCTAAGCTAAAAAAAGTACAACATATTTTTGCTTAATTTAGAAGAAATGGCACCAAAACAAAAGCAATATTTTTGGGCCAACTTCAATATTAAGTATACAACAAGGATAAAAATAAGCCCCATATTTCCTTAATCGCAATCCAGATATTCTGCTCAATGTTTTCTTGGCCATTGCCGTCGACAACTTGGCTGATGCTGAATCCTTGACGAACATTGAGAAAGAAGAAGGAGTGAGTATTGCTTAATAAAAAAACTAAATTTTCATGAAATGTCCATAAGGCATCAAAAGATTAAATTTTCGTGACAATATCATCTAAAATATAAAATATTAATATATATTTATAAATGTTTTAAAAAAATAATGTATTCAGCAAGCTGCGGAAGAGAAAGAAGGAGAAGAACAAGGTGAAGTTGAAGGAGTACTCGCTGACACTGACGACGAGTACATCCACGACGACGACGTTTATACTAGTGATAAGTATGTAATTATATTAAAAGCATTTGGTTTTCTATCTAAAGAAGATCTAACAATTTCATATAATATCTAAATAAATGTTGTTTAAATTAGTTCTGAAAGAGAGTATGAAGAAACTGGATCAGAAGGTGAGCAACACGATGAAATAGATGGAGATGTTGGAGAATCGGGTATGGAAGAGGAAAACGATGAGAGAGTTGACGAGGAGCAAGAGATGGATGAGATGGAAAATCATCAACGGAATCATATTGGTAAGAAATATTTTCATGGGAATAAGAGAAATGTGTAAAAGTTGATATAATATATACTCATGTAGAACTATATAAGTTCCACGAGAATATAAGATAATATTTTATTATACTTTTATATGTATATAAATTTCGATTAGGAATAATTAATTATTAATAAATTGTAAGACACGAGAGATATACATATATACGTTATTTATACATATGTATGACCTATATTATTTTTATTTTTAAAAATAAATATAATTTTTTTTTTTCAAAAAGATACTAATGTAAGGTACTTTATTTATGTAAGTATTACCGCACCCCTGAAATTCCTGGAACAATCTATAAACATTACCCTGCAATAATCAAAGTACAGATTATTGCAAGGTAATTATAAGTTTGGTAAAGAAGCAGTAAGCTAACGAAACCAACACAGTGAACACAGAGTTCGAGGACGAGCCGCGCTTGAGACGCAAGCCGACGACGTCCTCGGCGCGGCCGCGGCGCCTCTCGGAGGTGGACATACGGGACTCGGCCAAACCGATCCCCGATGCCTCCTCTTTCTTCATATTTTCCAAAGAGAACAGGTTAGGGACCGTCGCGGACCGGCGCTTCAGATTAGATGTTTTCTTATCTGCCTCTTCTTTTTGTTCCTTAATTTCTTTGATGACTGTCGGCTCTCTCATTTGGAGAAACGCTGACATTATCGAAGCTTTTATGTTTCAATATTTACTGCCTTTATCTTAATCAATTTTAATATTTTCAGCTATTTTTTTGTTACTATTATTAATTTACTCTCACATTTCTTAGCTAAACACATTCGTTGATTGCATTTGATTATTAAATTAGGCTTAGGGACGTCACAGATCGGCATGAACACGTAATATTTCTTATAGGTGCGAAGGTTATATTTAAGTATGTGTAGCTAGAATTGAATGAAAGGAATGTTATATCTTTCTATCACAAAGATGGCGGCGATCTAGAAGAGGAGGGAACGCTCGTAACCGCTAGACCGAGGCGGATCTCTGAACTGAATATGCCAAATCAGACGCCGCCAATACCGAACGCTAGTAGTTTCTTCGTATTCTCACCAACCAACAGGTGATCGGTCTGTCGGTACCCGTGAGACTCATTGTACCATTGGCGTGTCCTGATTGGTTCACCTCCAAACATACTGTCTTGTCCATATATCTGTATATCTATATGTCTATGTGTATCATTTCACATTATGTGCACGAGTGCTGTCCTCCATTCAAAATTACTTCAAAAATCAATAATTAATTGACAATGAGATTACAGGGTACCTTTAAATTCCGATGTTAGAGGTTAGGTATGTTTGTAGCGCAGCCTTCTTGTTTAGAAGCATGAAGTTAGAGGACATTGGAGTTAGAAGTAAAAGTTACATATTTTAGATTTTTAGATATTATTAGTATATTGTTAGAACATGCCGAGATACTAGTGCATGGTTTAGTTTCTTATATGTTGTGTTAATGGCATGAGCTAAATAAAAAGTTTACTGAATATTTTATATTTTTGCATGACATAGCTTATGTTATATATTATTAGATTTATTTATTTTAAAAACAACTATAAAATTAAGTAATTTTTGGTGGAATGGGTGTGTAATAAATGTGTCGTTACTTTCGCTTTGTGTTGATCTTTATTTAAATGTGTGTTTCTTAAATTATATCTTGGTTTAACGTTATAAATTCTAAAGATATCATATGAATATCATCAATTTCTTTAGTTTTTAAATGATTACCAAAATATATATCATGTCATGTATTTATAGGTTTCGTGTATTCTGCTACAAAATGTCATCGTCGTCTACATTCGGAAACATTATCCTGGTTTGCATCATGTTCTCGTCTGCTATGTTAGCGGCAGAAGACCCATTAGATGCTGCCCAAAAAGGATTTCGTAATTGGGTAAGTTTTCTTTACTCCTGAACCTCAGATATTTATTTGATCTTATCAATTATTGTTTAACTATCAAAAATCATAAGAAAGTACATGTCGGCGCTATGCCAGGGTTTCGCTTTTAGGGGTCAATCTTTCATAATAAAATAATAATTGGTTTTTTCTCGTATGAGAGTTAATATAGAAGACCTTCATTTTACATAATTAGGTCCTTTTTATTTAATTGCCAGCTGACACTTCTGTTCAATATTCGAAAATAACATCATAAAAAAACTTTATATTACAAATAGGTTTTACTGATCTAAATAATTAATTACTAATTTCAATATTAAATACTTTCTAACAACATACACTTACTTAATAATACATTATGCATTTTCCAGCTTCTCAGTCAATTTGACATGTTCTTCACCGGCATCTTCACGTTGGAGCTGTTCCTGAAGCTGGTGACGTACGGGCTGGTGCTGCACCGCGGCGCCTTCCTCCGTTCCGCCTTCAACGTACTAGACATGCTCGTTGTCTGCGTCTCTTTGATATCTATGAGCTTTAAGTAAGTGATTTTTTTATAAAGCCTGTTTAGAATTTTAATATATATTGTTTTTTTAAATCAGCGCATAATAAAAATAAGGCAAAGCGCGATATTGAGTTCCGCCATTCAACACGTAATGTATCGAAAGTGGTAAGCGGGGAACGGAGTGTCTTAACACTAGGTTCTTAAGATTTCTGTGATTCCCGCTGCCTATCCTGTTGTAAGCGAGATAAAGCGTGGCTTCACGCTTTATCCTGCTCAATACAGGGTAGGCACAAGTCAACAAATGAGAAAAATCGGAAATGAAAGTAATTTTCACAAAAAATCTCCAAGTGATAGCTTAAAATTTAGATTAAATAGTCTAAATCTGCTAGATTAAAATCTCAAATAAACAGTGTGATCATGTTCACAAAGCATCTAAATCACGTCACAATTCCTAGATGTAAGACAAATAGTTTTATATAATACTCTAAATTCTACTACAGGTCTGGGAGTATATCCGTAGTGAAAATCTTGCGAGTGTTCAGAGTTCTGAGGCCTCTCAGAGCCATAAATAGGGCCAAAGGCCTTAAGGTCAGTAATCACCTCATCACATAAATAACAAAATATATTAAATTGAAAATATATATTATGATATAATACAATATATTAGCGTCGGGGCTCAGAGGCGTAGCATCCTCCTGTAAACGTGAAAGTTTGTAGGTTCGATTCCCACTTGGAGAAGATGGATTTTGCTATTTCTATTTTCTTCGCTCTGGCAACTAGGCAAAGCGCGGCGTTGAGTTCCACCACTCAACAAAGCCTCAAAAAACGCCGAAAAGCAGGGACGGAGAAAGTAGGGACTAAACAAAGGAGTGTTTTAAAACTAGGTTTATATGGTTCCTGCAGTTCCCTCTGCCTACCCTGCCATATGGGATAAAGCGTGAAGACATAAAAAAATATATAAAATATATTTAAAAACTTTAATAAGTATAAATAGATATTGAAAGCAATTTTTCCCTGATTATAGCACGTTGTTCAGTGCGTGATCGTTGCAATCAAAACGATCGGCAACATTTTGTTGGTAACGTCCTTGCTTCAATTCATGTTCGCGGTCATGGGAGTGCAAATGTTCAAGGTAGGGGGCCCCGGAGCCGTTGAGAGACTTAGCACCACCAAAACCCTCGTTTACGGTCGCTTGTATCGTTGTGTACCTCACGTGTGACACCAGTTGGAGTCTTTCGCAAATTTCAATATTTTAAACTTACACCTTTGGGTAACACTTGTTATTATTTGTTTTGTCTATCTCAATCTATTATATTTTCTTTTCATCACTCATTTTTATGTATTTTTCTTTTTATATTTTATATATGTTTCATGTATTTGTATATATTTAAGTTATGCTTTGCTTTGTGCTTTGTTTCCTTCGCCCTATCATTTGTCGCTTGTCACGCCTTTTTATCTAACTTTCACACAACTAATTTCAACACTTTCTATTACTATTTCTATTTAGACTATCTTTCTTTCTGTTTTCACTATATTTTCATTGATTTTGTAAACAACTATAGTAATAATATATGGGCTATTAAATTAAAAAAAAACCTACTAGAAAAAATTAATTATCTATAAATAAAAAAACGGGGCATCATTCCATAGTTAAAATACAGAGTATATATGAAAAAATATACAAAATATACAGCTGCTTCAACGAAACTACTAACAAAAAGAAATACAACAGCATGATCAGTTCCAACCCAAAGGTGTAGAAATAAAACAATCCAATTCATTTAGACGACTAATTTCATAGATAACCATACCCCCCTACCTTGGCGTTGTCGCCGAACCCATTTGGAAATCGTCTAACACTATCGTCTTGTCTTAACAAAGTATATAGAACTCCCTATCCTCGTGTCGAAGCCCTGTTATTAAATATTTGCTTTCCCCCCGTATGTTCCGCCGCTGCGTGGACACCGGACCGGATGTACCTGGTAATGTATGCCCTTGCAACTAACTCGCACCACCCTCCATACAGTACGTAGTGAAATGTGTGATAGTAGCGATTAAGACTATAGGCAATATAATGCTAGTTACCTATTTGTTACAATTTATGTTCGCCGTGGTCGGCGTACAGCTATTTAAGGTGAGACCTGATCATATTTTCTTAATCTAAATCTAAATTTTCTCTAATAAAATCTAAATCGTGGCGCAGTAAAACGTCTGCCTGTAACGCGACGGTTTCTGGGTTCGATTCCCACTCGGAGAAGATGGATTTTTCAATTTCCATTTTCTTCGCTCTGGCAACTAGGCAAAGCGCGGCGTTGAGTTGCGCCACTCAACACGCAATGCCTCGAAAAAAAGCGGAAAGCGGGGACGGAGAAAGCAGGGACTAAGCAATGGAGTGTCTTAACACTAAGTTCATATGGTGCCTGCAGTTCCCTCTGCCTACCCTGCCATGTGCGGAATAAAGCGTGAAGCTAAAAAAAATCAAAATTTTTCATATTAAATTTAATAATTTTGATGGTTTAGCTTAGTTTAATATATTAAGGATTAATTTTAACAAATATTGCGTTAAAATTTTGTATATATGTTAATAATTGCTGTTATATCGCTTTTGGCTAGAGAAAAGGGTTCCTTTATAAGCGCTTCAGCATTATGTATTTTTGCCATTAGCTGCTTTTATATAGGTTCTAATCACTCAAGTTTTGTTCCAGGGTAAATTTTTTAGGTGTAATGATATATCGAAAATGACTAAAGATGAGTGTCAGTAAGTATTTTGGTGATGTCATTAATTTTTTTAAACTTGGACGTGTATTGAAAGCTAATTGATATTTCAGGGGAACTTATTTGGTGTTCGAGAATCCTAATTATGTGGTCAGAGATAGAGTTTGGAAGAGAAATGATTTTCATTTCGACAATGTCATGAAGGGGATGCTGACTCTATTCACTGTTTCGACTTTTGAAGGATGGCCAGGGTAAAGAATTTGATTAGCATATATTTTTTGAACATTTGTAAAATTGTGTTTTGGTTTGGCGACGGTTTGTGGGTTCGATTCCCATTTGAGGAATATGGAATTCTTCATTTTCATTTTCTTTGCTCTGGCAACTCAACACGTAATGCTTCCAAAAAAGACGGAAATCGGGGAACGAAGTGTCTTAACACTAGATTCTCGTGGTTCCAGCGGGATATGAATGTGCGGGAAAAAGAGTGAAGTTAAAATAAAATCATAAAAGTGACCCGTGGTTGAAAAAGAGTTCTCGTTCTGGTGCTTGGTTGAAAATGGACTTATAATACGAAAATGGTTTTAAAAAAAATATATATGAATAATAATAATTGACTATTATAAATAAATAGTTACAATTACGAATAAATGAATAAAAAAATCTGTTTACTTGCAGGTTATTGTACGTATCTATAGATTCGAATGCTGAGGATCGTGGTCCCATCACTAACTTCCGTCCAATTGTAGCAGCTTACTATATTATTTATATTATTATAATTGCCTTCTTTATGGTAAGCCATGTTACTTCTGTAGTTTCATTATTAATTCTGAATTAAATGATTTAGTTAGTAATATTTAAAGAAAACATGTAAAAAAATTAACTCAACGGGACTCGAACCCGCGCCTTTTCCAAACCGGGTAAGCGCTACGACCTGCTTTGTGCAACATCCGAAAACGGATGGCTTAGTAGTCAGAGCGCTTGCACGGCTTGCAAGAGGCGAGGGTTGAAAACCCGCTGCGTTCAAAGGTATAAATGAAAATATTTAGTGAATAATTTCAATTTAATCAATGGTTATAATAAAATTATTTCCATTTTCACATTCTGGCGCGACATTGAGATGTGTCGTATTAAAACAGAAAATTCGCTAATAAACAACTTTCTCTTAATCCTACCATACTATAAACAAAGAAAGTTTGACATCGATAATTTGAATATTTTTAGGTTAATATATTCGTCGGTTTCGTCATAGTGACATTCCAAAATGAGGGTGAACAGGAGTACAAGAACTGTGAATTAGACAAAAACCAAAGGAATTGCATAGAATTTGCGCTTAAAGCTAAACCCATTAGAAGGTAATTGAAGGTTATTAGTTTCAAAAAAAAAATGCTATAAACTTAACTTTGCAAAAAGTTCTTATTGAAATATTTCTAAGCAATAAATATGTATATATGTATGATGAAACGTAACAGTTATAGATATAATAGAACATATATAATAAGAGAAGTATGGGGAGACCTCGGCTTACTTTCAATAATGCAATATCCAAAATACTGGATAAAAGTCACGTAAAAAGCGCCAAGACTCCCACAGAGCATGTATGAAGAGGTTAATCATAGTGGACAAGGCGAAAAAGGTATGCAGGGCGTTTGACGATCTGTTCTATCTGGCGACCCTGCTAGGGGGAGAGCGTGAGAAAAAAAGAAAAATATAAAAAAAGGCAAAAACCCATGATTAATTCAAATTTTGCATTACTTCTCCAAGGTACATACCCAAACATCGCATCCAGTACAAGGTGTGGTGGTTCGTGACGTCACAGCCCTTCGAGTACGCCATCTTCGTCCTCATCATGATCAACACCATCACCCTCGCCATGAAGTACCACGACCAGTCTCCGGAGTACAGCAAGGCGTTGGACATGCTCAATATGATCTTCACGGCTGTATTCGCTCTTGAGTTTATATTTAAGCTTGCAGCTTTTAGATTTAAGGTAATTTACTAAAATAAGATTGTAGATAGATTGACATATTCTTTATTGTATACCCATATGATATTATAATGAGACAGGGTATTTGATTTAAAATGTACAAGAGGCAACTATAATATATCTATCGCTATAACAGCGATCTTTTCCAGGCATGGCGCAAAGCTGCGCCTCTGCGCGTGCCTACTGCGATGGTTTTGGGGTTTGATTCCGACTCGGGAAGTTGGCTAGCGTGGCTTTAAGCTCCACCACTTAACCCACAATAAACGGAGTGTCTTAACACTATGTTTCCACGATTCTTGTAGTTCTCTCTGCCCTGCTTTAAGCAAAATAAAGCGTAAAGCTAAAAAAACTATTTTATATATGTCTGTGTGGTGAGGTAAAGGTAAAACGCTTTAGTTTTGGAATTAGAGCATCGCCAGAATGTTGTTTTTTCAGTCATTATTAAACAAAAGGCGTGTTGATCTTTGGTTTTTGTCAATTGACTGTGTCATCTGAAGTATTTTCCTCAAATCAACTGATTATCTTTATATTATACAAAAGACACCTAAAAATTTTACATTTCTAATAAATAAACTTATCCAGAATTCTCAATTTTAACGCCATATAATAGATTTATTGTGGACCAAAAAGATCATATACATTTCAGAATTACTTCGGCGACGCGTGGAACACCTTTGATTTCATCATCGTTCTCGGCAGCATCATCGACATCGTTGTCTCACAAGTAAACGAACTCAAAAATCAGGTAAAATCACTTTAGCACACGCTTAAAGCGATATTCTATTATTTATAGTCACTCACTTCTTACACAGCCTAAGTTTAAATATCCGAAATAAAAATACAATTTAAATAAGTTATTTTTTAACTAAGGATCTCAAATAATTATTTTTTTTATAAAACAATTTACCTTTATTAGGAACAGTTGATTAACAAAGTCATTAATTTATAATCATTATTTTTAATCTGTATTTAAATAATAGTAAAAACCTGTAAACTTTAAAATATAAATTCTCAAAAACAAAAAAAAAGAAGAGCCTTTCGAAGTCATTTAAATTTAGGCAGTGTAGTTACTGTCCCCAGCATGGACATAGGTGTTGTCATAACAGCAAGAACACTGTATCTATATGTAGATCATTGAAGCGTAATATTTATTTCAGGGAAGTGGCCTACCAAGAGCCCACGTTGTGAAGGTGAGTGCACGCTTCTATGGATAAATCACTTATATTGTCGGCCTATGCAGATATAATTCGGATACATTAATGTTTTTAGTGTCAAGAAACATTTAATATAAATATTGGTTTAACAAAATAAATGTTTAAGTGTTAAAAGAACAGTAAAAATATACTTTTCAAATTTGACGTTGACTTTACGATGAAAAAATGAAATGATCGAAATAATTACAGATAAACCTAAACATTTTATAGTATCAATATCGGAGAAAATTGTAAAATAGTGTGATGTATTTCCATTTCCTAATATTTATAGAGTATCAAAGTCATACGAGGAGTAGGGTCTCGTAAAATTGTAATATATATCAAACTGTTGGTGTCATTAACACAAAAGCTTTGTATGTTGTCCAGCAATTTAATGATAAGGCTAGCTTTCGATGTAAAGTACTGCATCTGGGACAGTAACCTGTAATAGATCTATATATTTATAAATCTATGTATTTATATGTTTTGGGGAATATCACTAGTAAAAAGCACAGCCTATCACACATCACACAACAAAACACAATAGAAACTGTAAATACACAAAATAATTGGGGCACATTTGGTCCTTAGTCATACCAAATCTTAGATATAAATAAATATAAAAATAAAGTAATTTTAAAAGACTTAATCTTACATCTTATTAATCATAATCCAGACGAGCAAAAGGTAGTGAGACAAATGAGGATAATGCTTAGATGTATATAGATATAGACCATGATGGAATTAAATTTCCAGGAACGCTTAGATTTACTAGATTGCTGACTGTTTGTTTAAAAAAACGTTAAACGGCGTTAGTGTTTCAAAAGATTTTTCCTTTTCCAAATTCATAGTTCAGACTTCCAAATTCATTATTCATTCACTCAGTCTTTTCCAAATTCATAGTTTTTTAGACTTCCAAACTCGTAATGGAACTGAATGACCTATAAAGAGTTATAATTCCTATACAACTGTTACTTTAGTTCACAAATTCCTAAGAGCCTCAAGTTATAATATGACACTGATATATAAAGTTATTAGTAATTCAGCCAATTGCTATAAAGGAGCGTAGATAATGCCGTTACAAGCTAATTTAGTTTAAACCAACTTTACATTTTTTATGTTAGTACCAACCAACCATACCAACCGTAATTCGTAAACCATCACGAAAGCTTCACTTGTTTCTGTATAGAAATAGGAGCCTGAGATAATGTAAGGGATGTAGATAAATTACCCTAACCCACTTAGTCTACTCAAAATTATTGATTTCTGTTCCCTCACTTAAGGAATATTAAATTTTTACTGCTAGCTTATTCTTAAAAGCTAGTAAATAGTAATGGGCATCCACTAAATGGAAGAAAACAAAATTTTCTTTAATAATCTGTATATTAAAGAAAATATTGTTTAATTTATTTTTTATATTGAGCGGATACTCATTATTATTTACCAGCTTTTAAGAATAAATTACCTGTTAAAAATTTAATTAATTTTTAAAGTTTTAAATTAATTTGTTCACCTACGAATTTATAAGACCCCATCTATTTGTGAGCTTATCTGTACACCACTTTAACAGTAATTGATCGAATTACGATCATCCCAACACTAATTTATAAATACGAAAAAAATGATACCTAGTAGATTGTTCTTACCTTCTCGAAGGTAAAAATATTAATATTGACTTATATCTGCAACAGGAAAGTTCGATTCCCTCCATTAACTTCTTCCGACTGTTCCGTGTGATGAGACTGGTCAAGCTGTTGTCTCGTGGAGAAGGCATAAGAACTCTACTGTGGACATTCATCAAGTCCTTCCAAGCCTTACCTTACGTTGCTCTGCTCATTTTGATGCTGTTCTTCATTTATGCTGTAGTCGGGATGCAGGTGAGTTTATCAATCTTTACTAATTACTACTAAACGTGATAGAAATTCTTCTTCTTCTTTTTCTTCTTCGTCCATCTTTTTTTATAATGTGCCAGTTTAGCATAATTAAATTTGCAAATGACACGTTGAATGGAAAAAATAGACAGGAGATGAGTGAAATTAATATAATTTTTATTTAATAATAAAATACTTACCTAAGTAAAAAAAATCTAAAACATAAGTTACTGTTTAAAACTTGACTTAACGCAAACTTTTTAAAATCATTTAAAATAGCCAATTACTTATTTCTTTATCTAATTAATTATTACCTATTTTTTTTAATTATTAAGAAAATAAAAAAAAATCGCGTGGACGCGTTGTACTAAAATATAGTATAAGCTATTTTTATGATTCTTAAAGTGTAACTATAAAAATATGAAAAACAATTAAAGAAAACATATAGAAAGTTGAAGGCAGCAATATTTGAACTCGCGTCTCTTGCATCTTCATGCACTGTTTGAAATAGGCGCGGTGTCAAATCCCGCTGCGATCAAAATTTAGTTTTTTTTTTAATATTTTTTATTATAAGCTAACAACAAATCAACACACCAGAACACTTATTTTCTAATTCTATTAGGTTTTTGGGAAGATAGCGATCGACGACGACACTCCCATCACGCGAAATAACCACTTCCAAACGTTTCCACAAGCTATATTAGTGCTATTCCGATCTGCCACCGGTAAGATATTAATAATCTGTGTTTTTTCTTTTAATTTGATCATGACTTTGCTAAAAGTTGCTTTAAAATTATTAAATAAAAAATTTAATCGGATTAGTCACATGTATTATGTATGTATCTATGTATATATTTCTTTTGTACTTTTTTATGCTTGCTTTTTTCTTTTAATACTTTTTGCTACATACTGTTCTTTCAATATTAGATCTTAGAATGTGGTGGTTGCCTGTAAGAGATCACTTGTAGTGATAAGGCCGCCATTGTCAAGAGTTTATCTTGATTTTATGGGCAATAAATTATTATTACTATTATTTTTGGAAAGCAATTCGAAGACTACTCGAAAACTTTGCAGTAAAAGTAAATTGTTTCATTCTTTTTAAAATTCCTTGAAGAATGACAATCATTTCTATTTTAGTTGGCTTTTAACACTTTATATGTATGTATATCTTCGTGATATACATACAATGATCTAATAGTAATTATTATAGCAACATACTTTTATAGGTGAAGCATGGCAGGACATCATGATGGGCGTATCTCCGGAACCGGATGTGCGGTGCGACAGGAACTACGAAGAAGAAGGGGAAGAAGACAGCAGTGGCTCCTGCGGCAGCGTCCTCGCATTCCCATACTTCATTTCTTTTTACGTCTTGTGTTCTTTTCTTGTTAGTATTCGCTGATTTTATGCTTTGATAGACAGACATAAAGACGGACAACAAAATGGTCTATAAGTTATATTTCACTTTGTTTCTAATGATGCAGGGAAATCTACAGTTACTATTATATTGATCTTAATAGGAAATAGGTAACCGTCGTAACGCAGAGGCTTAGAGTTTGCCTGTAAACGCGACGGTATTTGGGTTCCATTCCCCTCGGGGGAAGACGGATTTTTCATTTCTTTTTTCTTTTTTCTGGCCACTAGGGAAAGCGTGGCGTTGAGTACCACCACTCAATACTCAATGCCTCGAAAAGGCAGAAAGGAGGGAACGGAGTGCCTTAACACTAGGTCTAGGTTCCAATGGTTACTACGGTCGTGTATGTGCGGATAAAGCGAGAAACTATAAAAAAAGAAAATGAAAAAATTGTAACCTAACCTAACCTGATATTATATTTAAAATATATAAAATATAAAGCCAAAAAATTATATTTTTTCTAAGTTTATTGCTACAGAAAGGGTTCCAACAAAAGAAAAGAGAAATATGTAATTGCAAATAATGAAAATTACGTACACGATCTGCTTTCAGATTATTAATTTATTCGTGGCCGTCATCATGGATAACTTCGACTATTTGACCAGAGATTGGTCAATATTGGGACCACACCACTTAGATGAATTTATAAGGTAATAAATGTGTGTTTCATATATAAAATACAAAATATGCTTTAAATATTAAATAAGTAAATGTAACGTAAGCAAAAAAATAAGGAAACTGAACGAAAAATAGAAAACTATTTTATATGCTACTTGTTACCCTACCTTCGTTTTGTGATAGTCGCCATACTATACCTGCCATACTATACCTGCCGTAATAGGTATTCATGTTTTCCAGTCTTGTAAATATATTCTAAAATTCATCGCCGTAACGCCTGTAAACGCGACTGTTGATGGGTTCGATTCCCACTCGGGGAAGATGGATTTCTATTTCCATTTTCTTCACTGTGACAACTAGGCAAAGCGGCGTTGAAGCGGCGAAGCCTGCTACTTTACCATATGCCAGATAAAGCGTGAAGCTATAAAAAAAATTTAAAATTCTTATATACCTGTAATCTCACAATTTCATTTTGTCTTTCACTGTCCAGGCTATGGAGTGAATACGATCCAGACGCAAAAGGCCGCATCAAACATTTAGATGTAGTTACATTGTTAAGAAAAATTAGTCCACCACTAGGTAAGAATTAAACAATATTTAATTGTCTTCAAGTCCATTGAGATGTTCATTTTTAAGGGTTGCAATTCCACACAAAATTACGTTAGTTATTTAGTCTTAAAACATTGATACATGGAGATTTCTCTGATGTCGACCTTTTACAGAAGACAAGTCCTGAGTTAGGACCCTTACAAGGGCTTTAAGCTAATACAGTGATTATCTAAATTGTCACTAATACCTACTGAAAATCATATTTACCGTTGATTTATATGCTTGTACTTTTCATCTTAGGTTTTGGTAAGTTATGTCCCCATCGAGTGGCGTGCAAACGCCTCGTATCTATGAACATGCCGCTAAACTCCGACGGAACGGTTCTCTTCAACGCAACACTCTTCGCTGTAGTTCGTACATCGCTCAAGATCAAAACTGACGGTAATTATTTAAATTATGGCCTAAATTATATATTTTTGTAGCCTAAATTTTCATTATGTAAAATAATACTTATTAATAAACACAAAGAATATTCTCAACAAGGGTGAAAGCTTTTATAATTGCAGGTACTAAATAATTCCTGAATAGAAGGTGGAAGAAGAACTTATATCACCAGCTATTCACCTACCTCATTAAATGTCGGAGATACGTTAACGTAAAAAAAAATTAGTGATAAATGTAAATATACCTTTACAGGCAACATTGACGACTGCAATACAGAACTCCGAGCAGTCATCAAAAAAATTTGGAAGAGAACGTCTCCCAAACTGCTGGATCAGGTGGTGCCACCTCCAGGAGACCCCAATGAGATCACTGTTGGCAAGTTTTACGCCACGTTCCTAATACAGGATTACTTTAGAAGGTATGAATAATTTAATATATAATAGATATTACTTAATTTAGTTAGAAATTAAATAATTGATAGAATTGTATAAAAAATAGTTTTACTATATTGTATTTTTTAACTGAATAATGTATCTTACTTATATATGTATATTAAAATTGTAAAACTGCTGGATGACCTAAATAAATAAGTTAAGGGAAAAAATTTAAAAAAGATGTTGTACCCCATAATTTTCTGTACGTGTCAATTGTCAGTCTACTTTTGTCAACATTTTCAATAGAAAAAGAAAAACATTGAACCAAAAACCTTATATTATTCGAAATTGAAGTTTTACGACGCTTTTTTATTAGACCCTATTGGCTTCATCGTTAAATCTTTTCACATCTTTACAAGAGAGACAAAACACATTAACGAATATAATGTAAATTAAGTTTGTATACGTTGACTTTTTTATAAAATTAAAATACATTACTATATGTATTACGGAAAATATTACTTTTAATATAATATCTTATATTTACATATTTTACATTAATTATATGTTAAGATCGGTTTAACACTGACTCTTATGTTTTTGTTCCATAGGAATCACGCGTAAGTAAACCATCTAAGAAAACGTATGTTGTTTAGGAGAGAGAATGTTACCCTTTAGTGTTTTATAAGAGCTCAGCTCGAATAGACGATAGTTATCAAATCAAAAGATAGCAGGTTCTATTATAGATGTTTTCGGTTGAACCCCGCATGGTCCTACGAGACTTAATATTCCATGGACATTAAACTGTTTGATATACTGTTCCAAAGTACCCACATCACACAGTCTAATCACGACATCGCGCATGCCACTGACAGGAGGGAGTTCACTTAATCGTCTTTACCCATCCAGTTTCCGAGATTAAATGTTGTGTTTTTTTTTGTGTTTTATCGGATTCTATAAACAGACACACACACACACACATAAATATCAAAACGCTCGTACATTTAACATTTCAGACAATTTGTTCAATATTTAGAAAACGCTAGATTCAGAATTGAGTAGTTTAGAGAGTAAACGTTTTTCAAATTCGAAATATAAAAAAGAAAGTTAAAAAATATGTGTTTATAATAGAATAGCTTATAAGTTAGTTGCACACAATACATTGGATTATAAAGTGTGGCTTTAAAATTTCACTTTTGATAAACTTTTAGCTACTAATGTATTGTATAATATTGTACAAATAGCAAATATAGACCAAAATGATAAGATTCCATTGATATTTATTATTCCACTTAAACACTAATTTGGTGTAAAGGTTCAAAAAGAGAAAGGAACAAGAGATGAGACAGAACGACGAGCAGAGTCACCAGATGACGTTACAGGCCGGCCTAAGGACGCTGCACGAGGCTGGACCGGAACTAAAGAGGGCAATCTCAGGGACTCTGGACGAAGTTATACCTGACAATGACGTGCCTATGCATAGGGTAAGTTAACTAACAGTACGGTAAAAAGTACAAATATGCCATAAATGAACTACACGAATCTAAAATGACATTCAATTTAATAACAAAAAGAAAAGTATATACAATAAAGGACATATTATTTGACTTACAGACAATAAATCTAAGACAATTGTAATTTATTATGAATTGTGTTTTTACAGAGGAATCACTCACTATTCGGTGGAGTCTGGTCGAGTATTCGCAGGCATGGTCCCAACAGACACTTCCATAGGCCTCGGAAGCATGGTGAAGGTCCGCCAGGTAGTATACATTTTGACCAAAACTTACATGGATTTACTCTTAAGCTGTACAATAATGAGATATATCTGTATGAAAAAATCTTTGACAGAAGCTGTTGGGAACCATTTAAGTTCATTAATGCAACGCGAGTATGGGGTAGGACCACTGCCGATGGCACCTAATTTGTAAGTATTTCCTTATAATAAACTATCGTCTAATAATAAGGAAAAATTACTATAACGCCCAAAATCTACTTCCTCTTTCCGGAAATATTTACATCAAATTAACTTTTAAGTAATAATCATTTTAGATTTTTTATTTTTTTATCATTAGCACGGTTATGCTGATGTTAAAATCAGGAAGAAACTATCAACATATTTAATTTTCAGGGCTAATGGTCAGCCAAAAGAACAAATACCATTAAGGCCCCTTATATTCAATGGGGAATCGGAGAAAATATACCAAGTCCTCGAGTAAGTACTATCTATTTTATGGTCATTCATATCATCATAGCTTCATGTTTAATATTACGTTCTAAACGGTAAATAATCACTATCTCACCTTATTGCAGAGCTACAACAAATGATCTAAAGAACGCTATTTACAAAGGTAGCTAAAACGTGTGAACGAGTGATTTTCCAAATACATATTTAATTCTTCTAACATTCACTCACATTTCTTTAGCATTGCGTTTTGTGACTAACACTAACCTTGTTCCACGCCGCATTGGATAGCAATCAAAAGTCGAACTACCCGGAAATGCTCGGTCAAATCGGTCTCGCGTTTGGATGTGTCAACTACTTGTCCACACCTGAAGCTTCGGGGGCAAAATCAACGTCACCAGTTTCGAGACAGAAGGTTCATCCGGAGGGCTCGGAGAAGTTAGCAATACGAAAAGCGTCACCGGAAGACAAGACGCCGTCGCCTGGGGAGACGATAACGCCGAAAATATCCGCGTTCCTCGCTCGGGAGTGTGCGCCGGCAGAGTCGAGACCGATGACGCTGTACGGCTACAACGCGGCCGCGCGGTTACCGTTCGCGTTCTCGCACGCGCAGGCGCGCGAACGCCGAAGCCTGCGCACGCCGCGCCCGCCCGCAGGTCGGATGGTCCGGTCCGCGTCGTCGGGCGCCGCGCCCCGCGCCCTCCCCGCCGCCACCGCCCCCGCCACCGACACCGCCCCGCATGCGCTCGCGCACCAGCGGCAGCTTGTAGAAGGTCTGCACGCAGGAAGTTTCCTTCTTAGACTTATTGGGAGTTTGACATTTGGGCTTATTTTTGGATTTTTCATTTTGAAATAAAAGTTAAACTTTATGTCCTAATAAGATTTCGAAATAGAAATTTAGACGGAGACAATAATAGTATTAAAATATGATAATTTAAATTAATTTCAATGTATGATAATAAGAAAATTTAAGAAATTTTGGTTAAATAATGTACATCAAACGGACACACGAAGGAAACTTTCTTACGACAAGCATCATGCACTAACGTATTTCGAGCTTTTCAGGAACGATTTAATCCTGAAGGAATGCAAATTACAAAAGTGGTATAAGTACATATTTACGCAAGCTATCTATCACATCGCAAACATTATTTCATAACCTATGTTATAACACACTCCTCTACACAAATTTCTGCACATTTTTTAATGTCACACCAAACGACCTTAAGCTTCCACCTGAACACTTTTATTAACAGCTATTATCATATGAAACAGTACCAAACGCACGACAATAACTACATAATATTATATTTAAACATAGGACCATTGACTATTACTGAGGAGGAACATACAACTGTCAATTATAGATTTGTATAACTAGATTATTCCTAAATTAACGATTACTAACTATCAAGAATTAGGTAAATTTTGGGAAATCTTCAAACCTTCCACATTTTTTAGTTCTTTAACATAAAAAATTCACTAAATTAAAAAAAAACAGGCAATGAGCATGAAAACTAACAATTCATTTGAACGGCTAATAGTGCATTAGTATAGAATAACTAATAGAAGCTTTTAGTGAGGAATAACAAAAAGAGAACGCTTGCATCTAAAATTGCACGAATAGAAAGAATCAAACATATTCATGAGAACTGATCGATGGTTAGAGAAAATGTAGATTTAGCTGCTTCAAAATACAGGACTCGTAGCTTGGATAGGCTTGAAAATAGTATTAATTGTAAATACAAAGTAAATAAATAGACAGTAGTGTAGACTGAAATAGATGAGACTAGGCAAATATTTACAATGTTAAAAATTCGACTAGACCTAATCGAAAGCTCCATTTTACTAGAGAAATAAGAAAAATTAAAAAAGTTAGACAAAAATATAGAGAATTTCATAAAATTAGAAATTAAATTTAAAGAGAACTAATTACGAAATAATAGTTTAAATAAGCACAAAATTTAAATCTATTATAGTCACAGCAAATTGGGTAATGATAAGAATTATATGACAGGCGGCGATAGTTGCCGCAGTGTGGTGTCGCTGCCCGGGAGTCCTCGCAACAGCTCAGTGCCAGTGGTCGGTTCCGCTGAGAGTCTCGTCACGAGGGTACGAAATGAAATATTTAAATAGTCTTTTTTTATGTCTTCATGCTTTATCCCGCACATGGCAGAGTAGGCAGAGGGAACTGCAGGAACCATAGAAACCTAGTGTTAAGACACTCCGTTGCTTAGACCATGCTTTCTCTGTCTCTTCTTTTCGCCTTTTTCGAGGCATTGTGTGTTGAGTGGCGGAACTCAACGCCGCGCTTTGTTTAGTTTCCAGAACGAAGTAAATGGAAATAGAAAAATCCATCTTCTCCGAGTGGAAATTGAACCCACAAACGCTTTTACAGGTAGACACTACGCCTCTGCGCTACAACGAGTGACGCAAGGAATGACATCTGACTGTAAATATGATGCTAAAATTCGTGTGTTATCCCGATCCGATTGGATTTATCCAATCGGATATCTTTGCTTTAGCAAAGCATTGAGTAGCGCCACTCAACAAGCAATATGATTGAGGGACGAAAAACACAATCCCTCTTAGTAAACATTTTTTTATATGATACGATAAATCCTAAAGATTAAAAAAACGACAAAGGTATTGGATTTATATTATTCTAGTTCTTGCTCCGTTACGTCTACTAAGTTGCTTGTGTGGCAACACTTTTCACACCACCGATACGACCTAATTGCTTTTTCTAAAGTATAAATTATTAACTTACAATAGAAACACAATAATACTGAAAGGACGCTGTCTTTATAACACATATCTTAACAGGTATTAGCGGAACAAGGCCTAGCTAAGTACTGTGACCCAGAGTTCGTGAGGAACACATCAAGGGAAATGCAGGAAGCACTTGACATGACTCAAGAGCAGATGGACAGGTAAGACTTGTAGAATGAAATATTTAACTCTATTCTAAATATAACAAATTGAAGAGATTACTCCAAACTTTATCTTAAGAGATTATAATAATTAAAAAAGTCGCTTTGTGCTTTGATTTCATTATAAAAACGGAGAATACAGAGTGAATTATTATTATAGAGGACCATCGTGGCACAACGTCTGCCTGTAACGCGACGATTACTGGGTTCGATTCCCAGTCGGGGAAGATAGATTTTTCTATTTCCATTTTCTTCGCTCTGATAAAACTAGGCAAAGCGCGGCGTTGAGTTCCGCCACTCAATACGCAATGCCTCGAAATAGACGGAAAGCGGGGACAGAAAAAGCAAAGACTAAGCAACGGAGTGTCTTAACTCTAAGTTCCCAGGGTTCCTGCAGTTCTCTCTGCCTACCCTGCCATGGACGGGATAAAGCGTGAAGCTACAAAAAATATTATTTTTATTCTATTAATAAGATTGTAAGAAAAAGGTCAAACTCATAGAATAAAATTTCAGGGCGGCGCATCAACTAATGATAAAAGAGAGGAACTTGAAACAAGCTCAGAATCAACAGCCTCAAGTGGTAAGCATCTCGTGAGCTAAGTGAGGTTAATTTCACCACCTGCTTTTGTACCAGATTGGTTAGTCTGAGGCTATCAGCTCAAAATGGTTTTGCTGTATTAAAAAATTGTAACTTAAAAATTGCATAATGAATTAAATTGTATTGATGTTAAGATTTTATTATTTAATAGGTATTCATTGAATATAAATAAAGTTATTGAACAATTAAAGTTATATAGAGAGGATGTTGATTTGGAAAAAAAAGAAGATCCTTATAAAACTTAATTGTCAATTGTTTTAAAAATGTCCTATGACTCATTTTCCAGCATATGACCAAAATGTAGTTTAAATATTATTTCGATAAAGAATTTTAAAATTGATTGAATTACAATTCATTATAAATAACTATGAAACATTATCTTCCATTTTATATTTCCCAAAACAAACATTACGAGCTGAAAGCCTATGAAATCGGCAATTACAAACCGAATTTTAAAAAAAACCGAAATCGGTGGTGAAATTAACTGCCATACAACTGTAGTGCTGTACACATTGATCAACAATATACGAAGGTATAGGGTACTATCTGGGATTATGTAGGGCGAGGTGCTGAACCAGCCCTGCGACCGGTTATAGCAGAGACCGCGACGCGGCGTCGACGCAGACGCCGGCGCCCCGTGTTGGTTTAGACACATTAAACTACGACTACTCGATTTTACACTTTGATAATGCTCAACTAACGCCTTTTTGGCGGACACGACCAGATGATAAAATATGTAGTTAGATAATGGTTGAATGTGACGCGCTTACCTGGTCTATGAAAAAGATGGCGATGTAATGTTTTTAAATAGCATTAAAATATTTCTTACAATTTGAATATAACAGATCGATTTAAATAATAAGTTTATACTAATAAATAATGTTATAATATAATTTTGACAAGCCCGCGTTTTGTCTCGTTTTGTGACATTTTTATATTTTATAAATAAAAAGACCAAGGCACGTCATATTCAGCCAATTAATTTCTTCCGACTGTTCCTCAGTCAAGTGAGATTTGTAGTTTAGTAGATATTTTATAGTATAGATTAGGAAATATTCTCGATATTGGGATCCTTTTACAAATATAGCTTTCAGTTTTTATTGTACTATGGAATTGTTATACGATTGTATGTTTAAATATTTTATTACATTTGCAAATTAAATCTAAGCAATCAAATAAATCTCGAGACAGATATACTTTTGCTTATATTTGATCAGTATTAGAAGTAATTTTGTTAAAACTTTAATAAAAAATGGCACATTTCTTGCTAAGAAATTTACGTATTTTAAGTAAACTCCAAATATAAACAAGGCAATTTATAAAAAACAAAAAGAAAATAAAACTTATTTGTTATGGTAATTGTCGGCCGATTATTTTTATTAAAGAATTTAAAGTTTGTTCGAGCTTTAAGAATTTTATTTATTAAATGTTAAATTAATTGTGTGCTGGCTTGTTAAAAATTTCAGTATTAATTGTAATATTGACTAACTAGTTCGTAAGTAGACGATTCTTTTGAAAATATGGACCATACAAAATATGTATTTTATTTGTTTTAAACTAAACCCGACTGAATCACATCGGTAGCTCGTGATATGATGTGGTATATAATTATTCGTAAAAATTTTCTACCAAATTAATATTACCTATATTCAACACAATTTTTTCATTTACTCTTCACTTAATTTATAAGCAGATTTACATCAGAGTGACAATACTGCACTTAAAGACTTGGCAAACTTTATATTTAACTAAGTAAATTACAATTTGTAATAAGTCGAACGTATTTCAGGAATTGAATTGTAGCTTCAATAAAAACCAATTAAATAAAAAAAACTTAATGTCAATGTCATCAAGATTATAGTGAACCAAAATGATAGCTTAAAAGATAATTACACAATCTAATTATTACGTTTTCAATTTTCATTTTTGATTCCAGACACAATTACTGGGATATTATTTGATTACAGTTTTTATTACCATTGCCATCAATACACAGTACAGTTTCATAAGTTGTAATTTTTCTAAAGTTAGTAATCTATTATTTTACAATCTTTATAATTAAAATATTGTTAATTTTTAAATTATCATTTTAGTTACTATTGTCATAAAACAACCACACGGTTCTCATATCATAATCATACTTTTATCGGATCTTCCTCAGAAGTTCATTTGATTATTGAAAAACCACCTTTAAACATGTTAAAAAATCAGATATTTATAAATATTTACAAATATTATAGAAATGATCGACTAAATAAACTTAACTAAAACTTCTAGTCGTAATTTCAACGACATGACGATGATCATTAAAATTAGGCAGATTGAATAATATGCCTTTAGCTTATGCACGGAGAAAAATTTTGCTTAAGAAATTACTTTAGACACTAGTTTATAGTTAACTTATTTAGTCGAGATAATCTATTCTGAAGAGATGGTTTTCCTATTATTTTATTATCAAGATTTTCACAAAAGACAGTAGTAATATTATAATATTTAATTAAGAGGCATTTAAGACGTCACGAGACGAATTTTTCATCGAATTCGATTGCTTGGTTATCATCAAATTTGAAGGATACAGTAAAGGATGGCGCCGAAAACGAATACTAAGACATTTTTATTTAACTTCGTTTAAATTTATAATGTTTTATAAACAACCCTTAAGTTATTTCCATTTGAACATGTCAAACCAAGGAATTGTGTCAATAGTAAAATTTTCGTCTTTGGTGCATTATTGAACACATTTCGAATTGTAGCGTAAGGATTCCTAATAAGTGCCCTTTTACTCTCGATCTTAGAATAGACGATCCCCCCTGATCTATCACAAGCCACATTCCTCTAGGATTAAGCAAAAAAATCTGCAATTTTCTTGCAAATAAAATTTATAATTTTTTCTACCCTCTGATTATAATATACCAATATCTGTGAAAATTGATTTATTTGAAATTCTAAATATATTCTAACCTCGCCAACACATCTTCAACCACCATTTTGTGTCTTATAATAAGGTTTAACTTTTTGTTTAATGTGTCAATGAATGAAGTTATTCTTCCATAAAATGTTTCGTTTTTGACTGTCTAGTGCCAATTGTAGTTTTTTAATTTATACTCCATAAATGGTTTCTTGTTTTAATACGTTATTACTTTTAAAGTGAATACAAATATTTATTATAAATTTTCTTTCTATACATGTTGTCGTGTCTGTTGTGTATATAATAAAATATTATTTGATTCATATAGCATTAAAATAGCAAAGAAATTCTAAACATTGTTATAGCTCAGTTATTATTAAATAAAATTAAAGTATTATAAATCTAATTAAAGTGAAAATGTAAATAATGTACAAATTATGAAATCTGTATTCAAATTTTGTCTTTTTAAGTAAATTTTTTATATTCTAGCAGTGGCTAGTTGTAATGGACTTTTGAATGTACATAATTATGTAAATAAAATTTAAATTAAAAATATATTTATTCCGTCAGTCATTAAATTGAAACCTTATTAATTATCTATATTTATGGTTTAAAACATTGTAAAATTGTTTTCATATAAATAAAAATGTCAAAAATTATACAATTTGTTTTATTTTTGGATTGGAATATATAAAAATTTCACATTTATATTTACACATAAATATTGTCTATAATTTATTTATCTATTAGAGTTCCTCTAACCCTTTTTTCAACAACATTTTGAGCCGGCATCTCAGCTTGCCTCTTGTTCATACCTTTCCTTTCTAACTGCTTCTCAATGATTCTTGCATTATTAGCATAACTGTCTGCAACTTCTCTAGCTTCAATCTCATCCTCTTCCTCATCTATAGTAGATACTGTAACTGAACTGAACTTTCCCATGTTTTTGGTATGCTTTGTAACCATAATCTTTTTAGGTTGCGACAAAGC
Source organism: Dione vanillae (assembly GCA_037178615.1). NCBI lineage: Eukaryota > Metazoa > Arthropoda > Insecta > Lepidoptera > Nymphalidae > Dione > Dione vanillae. Next base: position 343,759 of record JAZFAU010000261.1, read on the forward strand.
CACTTGCTTAGAGATATCAGCTAATGAACCCTCAGCTGATTGTACCAATGCTCCATTCATAATAAAGACAACGTTGTTGTTCTGATCGTGTTTATAATATAGGGGTATGCCACATTTCTTACATTTTAATCTGTATTGTTTTTCTATACCTTTGTCACGTTTTAAATAAACTGTTTCATCGAGATCCGAGGTCAATTTGTGTGCATGTTTCGAACCGTCTATAACTCTGGCACCATCTGTGGGTCTAAGCGGTAATCTATCAGTCGTGCAGTCGAGAATAAGAGACATTTGACCGCAAATGCAATAGTAGATATGGAGAGGTTTCGTCTCATTGTACTCTTCTTGATCTTTTGTATCAGAGCACACTATACTCCTTGAAACTACTTTCGGCATTGTATATTAAAAATTAAGATACTTGGTTTGGTTTTCTATCTTAAAAGAAACAAAAATTGTAAATATCTAAAATTGTAAATAAACTAGAACTCGAATTGTTTTTTAATATATTGGAATCTGTCAAAATAGTTTCATGACATTTGACGGTCGTGATTATATATATATCTGTCTTTTCTATGGATTAAATATTTCAAAAAAGTACCAGACATTAAAAATAATATAGCATAATTAAATTTATATACCTTTGGGTTTCAGAACAAATTAATTTGTAATTTGCATCAATATTGTATTTATGATATGTTAGAACTTTGATAAACGTTTATTTGATAAACGTTAATTATTTAATCTGTAATCATATTTTTACGAATTGAGAGTAGATTTCAAGTATTATTGTTTATTTTTGATTTTATTACTTTTAAATAAATAATACTTTAAATATTTACTATTTATTTTTAATGAATAATATAATTAAAAATTGAAAATAAAAACTAAAGTTATACTTCATTTTAAATAAGCTAGAGCATAATATTATACTCTATAGTCTATGATCAATATCGTTTTATGTCAACTTCACATCGATTGTCTTTTATTCTGCCGATTTGTGTTTCGCTGCACATGTTCATCGATTTTTGTATAAATTTAAAAATAGTGAAATATATTAAATAAAATGGGTGCTATAGCGAGCAGATATCGTGTTTCTAACTCGGCGCTCAGTAGCGCAGATGCACAAAACATAGAAAATGCTAACAAACGTGAAAATCCCGGGACATTGGATGAACTACATAAAAAGACCAAAGGTAGACTTTACAAGTGTTAAATTACTATAAATATACAATTACTGAATAGTATGCTCCAAATAACATCCTTGTAAAATATTATTGTTAGCCGTTCATTCATAAATATTTTAAAATATTTATGTAGGCTATGTCGAAAAGTTTGGTTACCTGTGATGTAATCCTAGAACATTTTCGATTAATTTTGGTAATTTGCAGCTAAAAATATTATATTATAAGATAAATTACAAATAACTTCGAATATTTTTTTTGTACACGTTATTTTAACTTTTAACCAACTATCCAAAACCTGAAATTGGCCTTGTTTGTATTCTGATAAGATAAATTTAACCAGCTTTAGTTGCTTAATCTTTATTCCCTTGTTTGATATTCAAAAAACTTTTGTATGATATTTAAAGAAATTTTAAGATATTAAGTTTAATTATATGTTAAAATTCATCTTTTTACTTTTTATTCTACATTAGAATAATAGTAAATTTTAGCACTAAAAAATTACAGAGGTCATGCCAGTGAACTTTGAGGGTGGCAAGCTTATGGTGAATAAAGGAATTTCAAACCACTTCCAGGTATTTTTTATTTATTTAAAACTTTACACTTGAGATTTCATTTAATTCCTACAAATATAGTATCATATCTAGAAATACCAATTAAATTATTATAAATAAAAGTAAGAAACATAATATTCCAGATGTCACACACACTTACAATGAGTTCAATGCAAAATGGTTACAAACTTGGAGCAACATACATCGGCACTAAACAAATTTCTCCCACCGAAGCTTTCCCAGTTGTGCTTGGAGATGTGGATCCAGCAGGGAATGTGAACTTTAATCTTATACATCAGCTCACACCAGAAATTAGAATTAAAGGTGCTGCACAGGTTTGTTTCAAAATTTTAACAATATATATTGTTTTATCATATTAGTTATGTTAATGACTAAGAAAATTACTTCTTTATTGATAAAAATTCATTTTCTATAACAATGTTTGACCATATAAGATTAAAACAAAAAAAGAATTTGATTTTCAAACATTTTGATTCATTTGAATTTTTAATTAAATTTAAATTCTATTTAAAACTTATTCTATATTGATATGTAACATGATTATAGCATAATTTGAAAATTGAACATTTAATACTTCCAAGAGGAAAAGACTTATATTTGGAATCTGTACCTTTTGGTTTCCATATTCTTGATCTTGCTTTGTAAGTTGTGTTGTCAAGAGAAGTGATATATAAATTTAATTCATACACATTTAAGATAGAGATCTGAGAACTATATACAAAATAATAATAAAATAAATACTAAATTACATTAAAAATGAATATTTGCCACATTATTTCAGGTCCAAGAATGCAAATTGACAGCCACACAAGGCACAGTTGAATACAAAGGCCCAGATTATACGCTGGCCCTAGCCATGGGGAAACCGGATTGCAGTGAGAAGTCTTCAGTTTTTGTGGGACATTACTTACAGGTGATATACATATTTCCATACATTTTAGAATTGATTTACTTAATTTTGAATATTATTGCTGTTTTATAGAAATAACCAATGACAGAAGAACTTTTGACTTATTGAATTGGTTTCTCTTGACTCTTTAGTAATGTAGGATAAGTGAATCGTTATTAAGGATAAGATTAAATGTATGTTCATAAATGAGCAAAAGAATAATTTAATAATATTTGTTTTAACTGAATTTTTTTTTAATAATTTTTTAAATGTTAAATTATACTAGGTATAGAAAAATCATAAAAAAATTTAACAAAAATTCTTAATAATTCAATTAATAATTTGATTGTTATCTGTGGTTAAATTATTGCTCTGTGCAATAGTCTTTAGGAAATGTACGTTTTTCAATCTCCCTACAGAGATTCATATAGGAAGAAGCATTAAGGAATTTCGTATCAATGCTTGCACAGTTTCCATGAGGTGTCCCGCTTCAAATCCTTTCGCTTTCAAATTTTAATGTTTTCTTTAAGTATTTTTTTTTATTTTATGTATTAAAAAATATATATTTCATAATGATTTTAAATATTGACAGGCAGTAACGCGACGTTTAACGCTGGGCGCGGAGCTCGTGTACCAGTCCAGCCCGCGCATTGCGGGAGGGGAGGTGGCTGTAGCCTCCGCAGCGGCCAGATATACTATGGACGGTAAATATTTATATATTTATATGTAGTAATATTGTTCTCTCTGACTATTACTTTAGGGATAAAGTGTGAAGATGTGTATATGTGTGTGTGTGTGTCATAATGTTGCCATTACAATAAACAAAATAAGGTGATTGATAAATATATATCAGCTTTTGTTGTATAATATTTTGCTTTCTCTGTGAGTTGACACTAAGGTAATGAAAAGAATAGTTTCTTTTTATTAATTTTCAGGATATTGGTGCATTATGAAAGAATTTAATTTTTTTTACTGGATGAAATGTGATATAAGTTAAATATTGTAATATTATACATATATATGTGTGATGTTTCCAGATTCAGAAGTGTCTGCCACTTTGGGTGCGGCCAGCTTCCATGTGTGCTACTTTAAACAAGCAAGTGAACAGTTGCAGGTAATATAGAGCTGTTCGCATTTAGAGATCTTTAGTACCATTAGAACCCAAACATAAGTTTTTTAAGTTATAAGAGTAATACTTTCTTTTATAATTTTGTTTAACTAATATATTTTTCAATTCTTATTACTTTTTGAGACATTAGAGTCTGTCTTTATTTATTCTCTCAGGGATTCAAAAGGATTTCACAAAAAAACATGAAATATTGCAATAGAGTGTGGGGGGTAGGGTTGTTACTACTAATACATTATGTGTATTAGTAAGAAACAACCCTATAAGCATAGCAAGCAAATTCATATAAGATTGTGAAGTTACTAAGATTCTTTGTAAGTACTAAAAATATTTGTGATATAGTGGTAGGAATGGAGATATAGCATCCTGTGATTATATTAATATTTATTTAATTAATTTCATTTTTTTTCCTTGTTCCAGGTGGTAGCTGAAATGGAGACCTCATTCAGAGGTATGGAGTCAGTAGGCACCGTCGGCTACCAAGTCACCATACCAAAGGCAGAGCTTGTGTTTAGAGGTAAATTGTATTTAGTAATTATCTATATTAATTTTAAAATGTTTTGAATAACGATATAGTGCCGGATAATCTAATTAAGAGGCATATCATTAAAACAAAGAATGTCATGTAGACATTCATTGTTTTAATTATAAGGTAATGGTCCTATATAGATATTGTGGGCATAGTAAGATAATAAGTCATAATGCATTTGATAATCTGGGCCTAAATTTTATTAAACATTAAAAAATTTCAAATATGTAATTTTTATAACATAAAACCACATAATATAATATAATTTATGCTATTATTATATGAGAAATATGAGGTAAAATAGGGAAATCCCATTGTAAGTGCCTTACACCTATCTGTGGACTAATCACATGTCCTGCACCAATTTTTCATACACAGTATGATGAGACACTGTCCCGTGACAATTTTTTACATTTATATGCGGTATTATATGCGGTTATAGTAAGAGCGAGAGGTATAACAGCGAAATCTCTCTATAGTTTACTAAAAGATCTCGGCCTGTCTAGAACTATCACAAATTCATTTCTAGAACGCACTTTGAAGGCGGCTTTGGTAGAATCATTCAAAATTTGGTTAGGTAGTGGGAGGAGCTCGGACAGTGAAGGTGAGCGTTAATGCATTTTAAAGGAGTCCTTTAAACCTACACTTGGGTCGCAAGTCCCAAGCGCTGCTCGCAGCTCCTCTTCCTACAACACGATGGGCACCCGCACGGTGAATCCATGGAAAGCTAAGTTGTTTTCTTCTCTTCTTATATATCTTTCTTTTTATCAATTTCGAGGTATGGTTGACTCGAACTGGAACATTGGAGCAGTTCTAGAGAAGAAACTCCAGCCTCTTCCCTTCACCTTTGCCCTCTCGGGCATGGCCAACCAGTCGAAGCAACAGTTCAAGTTTGGATGCGGACTCATTATTGGTTAGAGATTGTGATAGTGATAATGATAGTGTAGTGATGCAGTGATAGTGGTGTAGTGAGAAATGAGATGGTTACAGGTTTGATTTTTTTTATTGTGAAATTCTGCTTTAAACATTAACTAACAATAATTAAGTAGTAAATTGTTATTAATACAAGCTGTCACCTCCAATTCATTTGTGTTATGTATAAAACGCCAAATTGCATTCTATCTCTTGATGGAATTTTGGGAAACTATTTCTTACTGGGTTCCTAACTAATGTTAGATTTTCTTTTTTTGACAACTTAATATATAATATGGGATATTTACTACTACTCACCAAAGAAAAGGCCAGTTTTGTTATAAAAGCTTCATACTCATAGCAGGATTGGTAGAGAAAACTGCAGGAACCTTGGGAATCTAGTGTTAAGACACTACATTCTTTGATTCTCGCCTTCCGAGGCATTGTGTGTTGTGTGATAGAACTCCACTCCACTATTGCATAGTTGCCAGAGCAAAGAAAAGTTTACACCATATGCAGAAATGCATAGTTCCTTTTACTATTTAATATCCTTTTGACCAGTACTTACCAAAGAAAGTCAGTTTTATGACTAATAAACTATGTAAACCATAAAGTAACAACCCTTAAGAGGACTTTGCTTTGCTTTGCTTTTCACCCAATATAAGAAAGCAGTCCACTGCAAGTTGCATTTTACCTTATATGATAAGATGATGGTAAGACAATGTATACAATTTATAAAAGCATTTATTTGTTCAATAGCGCAAAATGTTATACAAAATCTTATATATTTAATAAAATCAAAGTCTAATAAAACATTGAAATTATTCATTTATTATATTATAAATATATATAAAAAACCAAACAAAAGCTATAAATAAATAAAAAATATTGATAAAAATCAAAAATTAATTGTCTTTTTTCTTTATGTGTCACAATTCCCTGCATCACTACACTGTTTTAAATAATGTGTGTTATAAGAACTCGGTTATTTGTATTTTGGGTTTAGTCTTAGACTTACTGACATAACTTACTTAATAAAAATGTAAGTAATGTCAGATTTACTTACAGTTTTTGCTTTGTAGTCCTTTTGTTATGAATAAAGCCTGTAAATATTAATCCTATGTCGGGATTCAAACCTACTTCATTGCCTTCTTTACTACAATACAAATCCAAAATACAAATATGCTAGAAATAATTTTAATGGTATTACTGAATCCTGTTATCACAAAGGACTATGTCGATATTTTTGCTGCCATTTTTTATGTCTTTTCTTTTTTCTTATATATATATATATATATATATATATATATATATATATATATATATATATATATATATATATATGTATATATATATATATATATATATATATATATATATATATATATATATATATATATATATATATATAAATGAAAATAAAGGTTAAGGTACCAATGAAGAAGATATATTTGAATTTATCTAATTTAAATACATTCTGACATAAAGAAAAAACATATAAATGGCCGCTCCGGATGAGTGCATGATACATTTGTATTGTATTATATATTTTTATATAATTGTCCCCGCTATTTCCACCAGTATAGCATTTATTACTGACACTTTAGGGTTTGAACCTGCACTGGGAAAGCAATATAACAAAATAATTCATTTAAGTTACAATATGTATAGAATTTCTTTTTATTTATAGTGAAAAGCTGTATTTAAAAATTATATCAATTTTTGTATATTTTGTATACAAATAATTGTGAATCAGACTTTTATGTTTTGATTAATAAAAAAATATTTGTTTATGATAAATTTCAATTAGATCTAATATTATAAAAAAAATGTGTGGTAAATGAAATAATTCAAATGCAAAATCACTGCTTTATTAAAATGAAATGTAAGCAAGCTTGAAATATCGTAATATTTTGTAGCAATGTTACATTATTTACTTTTTTATTGTATCACTGGTTGTAGGTTTTAACATCACTGGTTATGGGAGAAGCACAAAGTTTCATTTTAAAAAAAATAGTTTAGCACTGGCAACATTATTTTGTTGCCAGTGTTAAAATATAAAAATTGTAAAAACAATTTATATTTATTTTCAAACATGTTACATTCTTTTTTCTTACTAACATTATATTCTGTGAATAATATAATTTGAAATAATCGAGAAATATTTTCATAAGTAATTTTAATACTTTAATAAAGTTGTTGGTGTTTAACTTAAAGAAAATGCCTCAAGCTTAACTAGATAATCTCTCGGTACAAGAGTACAGATAAAATATATATAGATGCCTCTTTATGATTATTATTATATAGAAGTAAAATATATCTTGCCCTAAAGTGCAGTGTAATACTGACGTCCCGAGTATGAGTGTAGTTAATGTGACTGTACATAGCATGTTGTTGAACTGTTTATTTTTAATAGAGTTATGTTAATAAATCATTTGGTTTTTTATTTTATTGTTCCTTGCCTTTTTCTTAGTATATAAAACCTTTATGTATTTATGAATTAGTAATACAATATACAAAATTATAAATTTCGTGGACCGTCGTGGCGCAAAGGCGTCTGCCTGTAAACGCGATAGGGTTGTGGGTTCGATCCCCACTGGGAGAAAATAGACATTTTTATTGCCATTTTTATCGCTCTAGCAACTAAGCTAAGAGTTACGCCACTCTACACGCAATGCCTCGAAAAAAGGCAGATAAAGTGTGAAGTTATAAAACAAATTTGAATCAGACATTTCTCTGTTTTTGAATAATCTCATATAAATATAGAGAAAGTCAAGTAATTGTTAATCAATTATTGTAAGCTGTATATGGTTGTCATTTAATTATAAATATTAATTTAATTCTGCTGGCAAACCATTTTTAAACCTTAAAAGTATACTTCGTTTTGACACACAGCTTCAATAATTCTCTAAAGTAGTTCTTTTAAACTATGTAAGTACCTTACTAAATAATATCAATAAAAAGTAATAAGCACTCAATATTGCTATAGAAATTTTATTTCGAAAACTCATGATACCCAAGAAATAGTCGCTTCAAGTACGAATATAGGCACTATCTTAATATAATAAAATATACTAATTAAAATATAAATATATTTAAAAACAGTGTTCCCAGGAACTAGGTATATAAATAAAGGTGAATCAAACAACGAGTTAATTTAAAAATAACGTAAGTTTATTACATGTAATGAAATAAAAATATACTATAAACTTTTATTCTTTTACATGTATAACTGATTTCACATTTGCAGCCATAGACAATGCACATCTTATCTGAATCAATTTAGTGTCGACCGATTAATGAAAACAATAGTGATGGGACAATGTCACATCCCTACTGTTCTATACAATTTTCAAATGCAAGTAACGAGAAATTAAAAAAGCAAGTCAACAGATAAAAAATTATATTGCATTTGAAAATATCTGTATCGCGATATGCGATTATGAATGCTATCTACCACAGATTATTTAAGATAATCGATTTAGAATTACAATATCGATTATATTACAATATCATTCATAATAGCACATCCGAGTACTTATGGGTGGAATTATGAAAGCTCGAATAATGGTATGACGAAATATCCAAAAAAAAAACACAAATTTACAGCTAAAAATTTTTTAAACGTTATTTCCTTATACCAAAATATATTATGGCTTGTTATCATTTCAAAGATACAATAAGTTCTATATTAATATATTTTTCGTGTTAAATTCTATAGTAGCCTAACTTACTTATACGACGATTGCAACACTTTGAGGATCGCAAAATGTCATTTCTAGAGATCTGTATTATATTCGTTTGTAATGCCTTTTCTGACCTTTATTTCAACGTTAACGTGAAAAATGTTTAACTTTACAAGAAAAAATATGATTAAAACGCGAACTCTCGAATAATTTAATCAGAAAAATCATTACAAATAGAGCCAAAATGATCATTGGCAGAGTGGTTGCGTTGTCGCAACCTGCCGAGTCATCAACGTAAAAAAAATGCTAAATATTTGGTAAAGCGACAGCTGAGTACGAGTTTGACAAACAAAATAACCTATATTGTCAATTTATAAAAGGAAATTTGGATTTTCGTGGTTTTTTAAAAAAAAAACATTTTCAAGTTTGTTTTTTTTTTAAATGTCAGATGGAAGAGCAAAAGACCGTTGTGCTAAAGCAGATTATCAATTACACTAAGTACAGATAATATATCTCCCAACATTTTGAGTTTCAATTGACATTTATTAAACAATTAATCACAGTAAGAGATGAACAAGAGAAACTTATGGAAGAGCGATTATTAATAAATTTTAACACAAATATTTTATTTTTTTCTGATGTTGATTATTCATTATTTAATTTACTTTGAATTAAATATTAATAATCGCCCACTCCTAATCAGCGTATAAATCCCTTCAAATCACATGTACAGTGTTGCCATATAAAAACTACAACGTAGTCAAAGCGAGATGGACGTAAAGACAACAACGTATTTATTTATGTATATAAAAAAATTAACACTAATAAAAAAATTAAATACCTATGAGATATAGCGATGACTGTAGTCCGACAACGGGCTCAAAGTTGGTTTACGCTATGGGGACAGATTAAAAAGATATTTACAAAATCACTCATCCGCTGTGTTGCCAGTACAATAGTTAAAGTGTAAAATTATTAAGTTATTTCTTTTTATTATTAAAATATACATATTTAAGCATTTCCATTACATTACTCAGAATATTTCGAATACAGATAATAAATGTTCCTTACAATGACTTACATTAATTTCACATCGAATTCCGAACGCTTTATCGTGAACACCATTCTTATAAAATATCTAAGCGTAAAAGGACTTTACACATCACACAAAATTAGAAACGAAGACGAAAAAAATATATATATCAACTATATTTATGGCAGTGACGTGTGTGTCCAATCAATACAAGCCATAGACAATCTGAAGATAACCTTTCACGATTCAAACATTTAATTAATATTTTTTTTTAAATAATTTTAAAGCACTTTTGCCGTTTGTATTCTGAGCATCGATCTAGAATCCTAAAATTGGCATATTGTGGTCCACAGATAAAAAACCAGACAGCGGACAGGAGACCATAGACACTTATTGTTACACAACATTATGTTACTACCTCGTCACAATTTTCCCGCAGTACAACTAAAATTTTCTTTTAAAACTTATTATACATCTAACGTCAGAAGGTAAAAACTAATAAACTCATTTCTAAAGATATGTAAGAGTTTTGTTAATTTTTTTTTCTAAATTATGCTTTTGAATGTTTTTTTTTTTAACGGTTTCCGTTTTAAATGGTTGAGGTAGTAAGATAATTTCTATTTGTTTATGGGCGCCCTGCGAATTATTGCGATTTGTGTGGAAAGTTTTTTTTAATATTGAGGTTAATACTATTGTCTGTAACCACAGATTATACAGAGTTCGAGGACACTCTATGGTCATTTAAATTTGAAAACATTAAAAGACATATATATGTATATATTATTAGAACAGAGAACGCACAACCGTATTTGGATACCTTTTTTAAAAAAAGATTTTGACCAATTCTATAGAATAATTTTTAACCTATGCCAATGGAAGAATCAGTTATGTTCATAAATAGCTGCTATACTTTGTTAATTAAAAAAAAAATAAAAACCTTTTTTTGTAGAAACAAATGTAGGACTACATTTATAAAATTTAAGCAAAAAAATATTTACAAGTATAATTCCAAAAATATAAAAGTAAAAATTTTTAACTATATATTTCGTATTATTTAAAGTTATAATTGAGCATTTAACTTTATCAGTTCTTCTATTATATATATTTTTCAATTGTTCGGCGGAAAGAAATCATAAAATATGTAAACCAAACACTAACTGATCGATATCACGATATTTTTTATATAGAAAGACAATTTCTAAGCCACCGCTGATCTAAAAAGCAAAATATTAAATACAACATGTCAAATCAAATACCATAAAGCAGAAACTAAAGTATAGCAGCCACCACAGACAATAAATGACAAATCTGACATTGACAGATGAAAAACTTCAATCAACCAATCCTATCATAGAAACGAAACGTCAACACACTCTTAAACCGACCGACCAGCAAAAACTCGAGCTAGGGCGCCCCCAAAAAATTTGACAAAACTTTTAACAAACATATTCCGTGCGTTATAATTCCATGTCGTGAGCTTCGTCGTCACTAAACTCGGACATCGACGATTCTGTGTCGGAATTGGCGCCATTTTGTTTAGACGCAGGCGCCGACGCCCGTAATGGCGTCCTTTTCTAACAGCGCCTCCTCTGTGGCGAATCTGCGGACGTAATCTGGATCCGTGCGATCCAAACGTCACTTTATAAAGCGATGACTCGTAAAATTGTCATTTTTGACACACTCGTATTGGTTACATAATGAAAGTAATAATTAATTATTAATATTAGACGAACGGTTTGTTAAATGTATGTAACAACATGTTTAAACCTTTCTTTATGACATAAATACATTTTTATTAACATCTGAGCTTAATCTAATAATTTGAAGCTTATTAAGTTTTAGCGCCAAAAAAACCCAAATATATGTAAGTAGTGTCAAAATAAAAAAAAATCAACTTTTTAAATAAAACCATTTAACCGGATTAATCTTTTCCAACACCCTATCACGGACTACTGCAAAGTGTTCGAAACGTCGGGTTTCATAAAATATGTTAATATAAACGAATAATCCAGTTAAATTGTTTAATTTTAAATATATAAACATCTGCGAAAATCAAAGATCTTAGTTAAAAAATCAACGTGTCAAACTCACCTGACACCTTCTTCTTGTACTCCTCGGGCTTGTGCAGGTACATGGCGGCCGCGTCGCCGTTGAGCGGGTCTATGGGGTTGGGGTAGGTCAGCAGCTGGGGCAGGAACGATTCGAATATGTTTGATAGATCTGGAAATGGGCAGTTGATGAGGAAATTAAATATATATACTAAGTAAGGAAGTTTGTGGGTTCGATTCCCACTCGGGGAAGATGGATTTTTCTATTTACATTTTCTTCGTTCTGGAAACTAGGCAAAGCGCGGCGTTGAGTTTCGCCACTCAACACGCAATGCCTCGAAAAAGGCGGAAAGCGGGGACAGAAAAGGCAGGGACTGAGCAATGGAGTGTCTTAACACTAGGTTTTAAGTATTGTATTGTAAATAGACGAAAAGCTGTAATCACTAAATCGTTGTCCAGAAAAATAGTAAGTGTAAATATACCAATGCAATAAGTGCCGAAGGAACATATTTTCTTGGCCTACTTTTCATGCGTGAGGATAAAAAGCACCTTCATTATTAAACCAAGATATTACAAATTATTAATAATGTATTAAAATTAATCTTGTCGACACCAAAAAAAAACCATAAACTACTTTATAAGATATATTGCACAGTGGCACAATTCTTGACTGTTAAAAAGGTTTCAATTCGAGACGTTGGCAAGATGAGTCAATATCAAACACCTAAAATTAACATTGGGCTAAAAATGGGGAACAGAGTGTCTTAACACTACATTCTCCGCTAAACTAACCTGTTATACATAAATATAATATATAAAAATATAAAAACAATATACTTACCATACAACGCGGTCCACGCCTGATTTATGACGTCCAAACATACAGTGCCGGAGACTTCATCTATATTGGGATGATACACTTTGTTCATGAAACCAATGGACGGGGATTTGAAGGGGTAGTGGTCGGGCAAGTGCACTCGGACTCGCCACACGCCGCCCTCGTAGGGAGCTGGAAATTAAAATAAATAAAATTGCTAACGAGAAATATACGTAAATCTTTAATTTTTTTTTTTTAGTAGCATCACGCTTTTATCCCGCACATGGCAGGGTAGGCAGAGGGAACTGCAGGAACCATACGAACCTAGTGTTAAGACACTCCGTTACTTAGTCCCTGCTTACTTCGTCCCCGCTTTCCGCCGTTTTCGAGGCATTGCGTGTTGAGTGGCGGAACTCAACGCCGCGCTTTGCCTTAGTTGCCAGAGCGAAGAAAATGGAAATAGAAAAATCCATCTTCCCCGACTGGGGATCGAACCCAGAAACCGTCGTGTTAGTCGCGTTACAGGCAGACGTTGCGCCTCTGCGCCACGACGGTCGATCTTTAAATTAATGAAGATATATGGTATGTATTTCAAAATCCCATGGTCCAGACCTTAAAAGTACGTGTAGTGAAAAAGTGTAATGCTGTTGCATACACGCTCACAGTTGTCCAAGGTACCTTTGCAGTTTTGAAAAAAAATATCCAATAATAAACTATATACAAACAATACCGAAAATCGCTGTACAAGCAGTTCTATTCAAAGTATACTCAAAATATACTTGTATTTATCATTTGAGTGTTTCTGTAATACCATTGCAAATAGGAAATAGCCTAAAAAAGCAAAAGTAGTTTATAATAAATCCATGAAACAATAATATTCCTAAAATATATGATCTAGAACTAACAACACATTATAATGTAATCATGACCTCGTAAGTAAGACCTTTGACCTCAGACATCGTATCCTCAACCTCCGTGTCCGAGTCCGACGCAATGAACGATGACAACTGGGTATTATGAAACAATACCTTGTTGATATCTTGCATCGATTATTATAAACAAATATTCTGAGGCCGTCGTGGCACAGCGGCACAGGGACTGGAACCGTGACGGTTGTAGCTTCATTTCCAGAGGTCCAAGTCTATGATTTTGCGGCGTTACACTCCACCACACAATGCGCAATGTCTCGAAATATGGGAAGTGGGGAAAGGAGTGTCTTTACATTAGATACTCACTCTCCCAGCTATATGTGGGATACAGCGTGAACAAAATCATACTTAAAATATTACTGAACTTGTGTAATAGAAAACTCTAAGTAAAAACAAGTTCGTGTGTAAAAATATTTAATGTCCTTAGAATAAATAGCAAAGTAAAAATAGCGCTTCAAAATTTTATTAATAGAAACACAAAGGCCTTATAATATATGCATACGTTCATAGTTATTTTATATAGAAATATTATAGAAAAAAGCTATCCACTATACTTAGTATATAGTAATGCAGTCGAAATAAGTCAAACTGACGTTTAGTGGTTGAAAGGCGCACGCGATGACACAGTGGTTGTCATATTTTAGGAACGATCTAAGCTAGACTATGTCAAAAAACTTTTAAAGTCAATAAAAACAAGATATCAAAATAATTGAGGTCATTGTGGTGCAGCGGAACCGGTTCTGACTGTAAATGCGATGGTTGCGAGTTCAATCTCAAGTGTAATTGAATTTTTTTTTCGATAAAAAACCAACTCTCCACACACGTAGACAGCAAGTACAATGTCTCAAAAAAATTACGGATTGACGAAAAGTGAAAAACGAAGGTATCACATATTTATTATTTAGATATAATCAGGATATAGCGGGGAACTATATTTTAACAAACCAATTTAAAAAATCCTTAAAAAGATCTATTAAAACATGATTTCCTACCTTTATAACTTAGATTATAATAATATCACCTATTTTACCTACTTTTTTTTATATAATGAATAGATCCATTTACAAAATGTTTTAGTCCGGTTCCACAGCGGAAATTAAAAAAAAAGCAGAACACATTTAAAATTGTCAAATTATCATAAACAAAGACGTTACTAGTTATTTATGATATAGCGTGTTTACAAACACATACCTAGCTACTTCCGAGCTACGCAACACGGCTTAATTGCGTAATAGCAAAAATAATTTTATTCACTGCGTTTTACTATACAACATACAAAAATAAACCTTATTGATATCATTAAAACGCTACGCCATTACTTTTGACTACTATTTACGAGATACTTGAAAGAAAAAGCCAATAAAAAAAATAAACACGAGTCTAAACGTTAATAATCTATGCTTAAAAATATATGTTAAAAAAAAAAACATTTTTTAAACTGTTCCAAGAAATAAAAAAAAAACCATAGACTATTCATCTACATTAGACCAACGAAACTAGTATATAAATAACCGAAACGTCGCTGAAGAGGTAAAAGTATAAAAATAGCTTGAAATGTGTATTTTTATAAAATAACATGTGAACTGAAGTATCGAACACTAATCGACCCTGAAGTAATATATGCGATAATAGAATTTTTTTTTTACTGAATAAAATTAATTCCTTTTAAAACTAAAATTAAGCATATTTTAATAACATAAGTAGATAGATAAACATATATATAGCTTCACGCTTTATCCCGCACGAAGCAGGGTAGGCAGAAGGAACCGCAAGAGCTTTAAGACACTCTGCTCCAAGCTTTCCACCATTTCCAGTCATCGCGTATTATATGGCGGAACTCAACGCCGCTCTTACCCAGTTGCTGGAGCGAAGACAATGAAAATGAAATAGCCTATCCTCCTCCTATTGGAAATCGAACCCACTAGCCGTCGTGTTTACAGGCAGAGGTTGTGACTCTGCGCCTCGACGATAACGATACACGGCACTGAGTTCCACTACAAAAGACGCAGTGTCAAAATTTAACGAAAAGCAAATGACGGAGTGTCTTAACATTCCTTTGTCTACCCATCTATTTACGGTATATTGTGTAAAACTAAAACAAAGATAACAACAAAATAGAATGGCATGCCCATTGACAATGAAGTTATATTAATGTGTAGTGACGTCACGTCGCCTACGTATGAAATATTAACTATTATTACATTTTTAGTTATATATATAGAAAAAAATGCCAATAAAATGTTATGTATATAATAATTTAAGATTTTCGGATAAATGTACTTAATTCAATACATTGCATACTCTTTCATATTGAAATGCATATGTGTAATCTACATGTTAGAAAAGGTTTATGACAATAGACAAGGCAAAAGATGCTTATGTATATGCAGTGCTCCATTCTCTCCGGCTATATAGCTAGAAATAAAGCATAAAGCTATGTATATATGTGGAATCATATATCATAAAATACTTACTGCCAGGAGGTCCGAAGAATTTCACACAGAACTCGTTGAGACCCCCCAATATTGTTACTTCATGCTTACTCTCAATACTGATTTGGCATATTAAGGAAAAAATTACAATTGTTATTGACTTTTCTAGAATAATGTTCTATTTTAAATTTAAATAGTATGATACATTTTATCCCATTTTCTGAAAGCTAGGTTCCCTTTGCCTATCCCTATCCCTATTAACACAATATATGTTAAATTACAGCATGAAATAGAAACAAATAATAACAAAATGTATACATTGCAAGTTATATATAATAGTTATTTTCATTATTTTTATATAAGATCTGTTTAAAAATAATACATAATAATAGAAAACAATCTCTGATATCATATTTAGTCGAACATTATCATTTATACACTCCATAGTAAATACTTATGTTACAATGATGATTTGAACAAAAACAGTTAGTCAGGGTTTCACTTTCATAGCATTTTCTAATGGACATTTAAGTATATCTATACTGTGGCGCAATAGAAATATAATTCATCATTAAAAATGGTTATGTATTCAAATTAAAACTTTCTTATTTTTCCAGCTGTCATAGAGGATAACTGTGAATGTAGTGTGTTCTATGAGCTTGGCGTTGAGTTCCACCACTCGACGGGTCTTAACACCAAGTTACATCTTTTTTCATGAGATCAGAAAATAATATATGGAAAGTCTTAATACTAAGTTAATTTGGACAGATTTTATTCTTAAAGAAAATCATATTTTCAGGTCATATTTGTAAAAACAAAGATAATTTTTATTGTTATTAATTAGATAAGCCTTACCAAATTTGGTACTCATTGTGTCTCTAGTTGAAACTTATCTATGAATTGAGTCAAAATACTTTAAAAACACTATAGATTTCCACTTGTCATATTTATTTCTGATATGCCTTATCACCAAGAGAAGTTGACACAGTGTGGGAAATTTTTTGGACTGTTTCTTTAACAATTCAAACCACAACATATAATTATGTATTAAGAGTAATTTAAATAAACAAATATTATAGATGACTTCATCATGGTGTGTTTAGAACATCTCAATACAAAAAATACATGTCAAACATAGAATAACTAACATAAAGATTTTTTTAGGTAACTAATAAATTTGTAAGTATTTTCTATTATTCTTTACCTTTCAACCAATTACTATATATTATAGACTTAAGCTTATTGTTTGTTTTATATAGATACTGAGGTTTTAAATAATAAATAATGTTACAAAATAATTAAAAGCACTAAGCAATAGACCAATATACATTTTGTACTTACATTTCAATCCATAAAATCAATTTTATAAGGCAAATAAATATATGGTCTACAATAGTAATAATAGTAGATAAGAAATAAGTTTTAATGTGAGGGTATAAATTATCTTATGACTCATATATGTAAAGAATATATCCAGAATATTCCAATGTTTTTTATACTTATACAAATTGTTATAAACAATATAAATTTAAATACATAAGTATCAGTTTTTTTATATTATTTAATTCAAAAAAATCCGGAAATAAATATCTTTGTTTTGTATTTAACCAACATTTAGTCTATCTGTAATTTGAAATAATATAATATGCATTGCTATTTGTGTCTAGTGATGTTAATAACATTTGGCACAACACCAAATCTAGTATGAACTTCATTTACAACAGAAATCAAACATTTAATTTGAACATAAATACGAAATTGTTTTCGTGTATGACATCATATAAGGACCTTTTAACAATGGAACAATAACACGCAATTATTGCATACTAATAAAAAATACTATCAATTATTACAACGCATCTGTTTATTGTTATCTCAAAGGGAATGAATTAAGGTATACTTCGTTAATAGCTAATGGCAATGAAGTGAGAAAAATGCGCAATTGAGACCGTGGCCTACATACAAATTACGAAATATTACAATCTAAACACACGGAAGAACACCGTTCGCTAACGTATCGTGCTTTATCTATATGTTATATATAGATACGTACGTCCACGGACCTACACAAAGCACCATTGATAAGCCCTTCAAAGTTTATTTTCCAAATAAAATTAACGGCATACGTTCAAACAAGGGCTCATTAACGTCGACAGGGTGAATCGTTAATACACAAATGGCCTGTATCGATTTTGTATTGGGTCATGACAATCAGCTGATGGCCTTTCAGCTACCTACTTATTTACATGGAGACCCAGCGCAGTACCTGCTTGTATGGAATATTATAACAAAGGATACAGTTTTATGACGTCCGTGTCCATACGACGTTTCCCAGCGCTCGGTGACGACATCTTAGTGATCTATTACTAATAAATCACTGTATCGAACACGAACACTAGCACAAACCCCACACTCGTCGCAGCGAGATAAATTTTTCGTCCACCAGCAGCAGTCAGAAAAATAACATTGTAGAAAAACAATGGACACACACCATAGACTAAAATTTCGAAGGTGATGTGTAATGACGTCTGTGTTGCCGTTTGTAAAGAAATAAAAATTCTCAATATATAATGAAAATATACACACATTTTATGCATAATTTAGAAGTTATACAATAAGCTTAAATGTTGTATGCTTTTTTATTTCAAAATTTTTATATAACTTTGTTTAATTTTATGATATCCTATTTTACAAAGACTAAAATAAAATAAACACAGAATGAAATATGTTACAACAACACTAAAACATATTGAAACGAAATTTTTAATCAGAAACGAAGTGATAACTTATTGTAATAAGTAAGATGCAGCATTTAATAAAAGAATAATTTTATCCCACCACAAGCAAAATTGAGTAGGAAAATACTTTGCGTCAAAATAAAAAAAAAGTATAAATTGTCTACGCCCGATCATTCTAAACTTCGCGTGTGTGACCCGTGGAACATTATTTATAATTTGATCTAATTATAGACTTATTTTACTTATTGCAGCCCAAAGTTAGTTAGAAAAGTGCGCGTATGATCGGCTTCTCCATATCAGTGCATGAGGCTAGTGAAAACATGTGTTTCGATGTGAATATAACTTGGTGATTTACCCATAAAATAAATGTCAACAAATTGTAATTATTTCATACGACGAATGGCATAGTGTTATTAAAGTGTTGTACAAATTTGCGGAAACATTGTTGAGATTTGTAAATTGAGTGCATGTGTCTGGGAGCAGTGATATCGACAGTGTAATGAACTTGATTCTACTTCCGGTGTTATCGTGATGGTGTATCGGTAATCGTGATTACAGAGAACATTAAACAGGCGGGATGGCGAACCCTAACATTGGGGCCTCGTTTGACCAGAATGACATGACCAGGTACATTATATGTATATTGGAATATTCGTACAATAACAATACTTATAAGAAAAAAAACCGTCGGTACTGATGCATGGTGATGATTATATCTAAAATAAATAAATAATAACATTTTATCAAGCTTCATGATTACATCAAAATAATTCATGTAAATAAATGTATTTCTATTTGTAGCTACAACATTCTTAACACTACATTAATCTATAGTAGCTTTTTTAAATATATAAATAAATATATCTTTATATTAATCTTGACTTGAAAGTTCATAATGGGGAGGGAGAAAGCAGGGACTAAGCTACGGAGTGTCTTAACACTAGGTTCACATGGTTCCCTCTGTCTACCATGCGATATGCGGGATAAAGTGTAAAGCTAAAAAAAAGTTCATATGCCAATGTCATACTTCTAAGTCATTTACTATGTGAATTTTTATTTTTTTTTATATTTTATTATGTGTTTTTTATATATTTTATAATTTGTCTTTCTCATGTATATTTTAATTTTAAGTAAGTTAATTTTGTTGAATATAATAAAATTTAATTTAAACCTTTATATATATAAATAAAGTTTAAAAGTGGTCTTAAGTCACTACTTTTTGACGTGACAACGTCTTAAATTAGGTTGCGGCTCGGAGTCACATATGAAAAAGGTAACGTAACGATGTGTCAACTGTCACCGAACTATGATCGGTCCGCCGCGCGTATCACTTGACACATGTACAATGTTTTAGTAAACAAAATATATTTTCTATAGTTAAAATTTGTGCAATTTATATTATAATTATTAATCATATCAATAAATATTCTACCGAGAAAAAGACGTTGTCACGTAAAATTTTCGCCTGTAAAACGCACTTTACAGGCAACCATTTTTTTTTAATTTTTCTTTTTTAAATTATGAATTATTAAGTTATATAATTAGTACATCATTATACTTAGCCTTGGATTAATTTGTTATTAAACAACACATTCAATGTTTATAGAAAATAAGAGCTTATATTATTTTATTATATTTAAAATTTAACTAAAAATTTGAAATAAAGTACAAGCATATTTATTTTTAAACTTAATGAGAATTGTAGATCAAAGTGTCTTAACACTTGTTTCTCTATTACTTTAGAATTATAATAGGGCACAAATAAATGTTAATCATAGTTGTATGCAAATTCATATTTTGAGTGTGAATTGGCAGTTATGACACACGGAACATGAGATGAATTTTAATGACAATGTTAGTGCGTGAAGCTAATGATATAAATGGTTGAAATTACATTTATTGAAATCTTTACTACTTTGTTTTAATTTGAAGAAGTTATAATAAAATATAATACAGTTTTACTATTTTAAAATGATCTTATCTTTTGTTTAAATCTTAAATAAGGATATGACAATTACTTTTAGTTCAATTATTCATTTTATTTGGCAAGCCTCGGATATTAGTTTATCTTAAATGAAAGATTGTAACATATATTTATTAGAATCAGTGTATTCAGTCTTGACATTATTAAAATTCAACACTCCCAAGAAAAGACTATTGCAATGTACTGGGACACCATCTTTGTAGTAAAGAATATATATGTGTGTGTGTATACATATACATATATATGTTATGCTTACAGTAAAGTATATAATATTAAAGCTATTTGATGTTATTTTCTTTATTATTTAAAACAACTTTTCCTCATAGTAGAAACTGAACTAAAACATAGGC
The DNA here is from genome assembly GCA_037178615.1 of Dione vanillae. Lineage (NCBI taxonomy): Eukaryota > Metazoa > Arthropoda > Insecta > Lepidoptera > Nymphalidae > Dione > Dione vanillae. The sequence goes on from JAZFAU010000261.1 coordinate 364,985, forward strand.
AGTAGGTATGTGAGTAATTGTGCTTCTGTTTATTGTAATTCTAATAACAGATTATAGTTTCAGTGATGTTTTATGACTGTCCTGGTTTTGAAACCTGAGTTAACTGCTTTCGTAGACTAAGACTTGTATAGGATGTCACAATATTTATATACACTGTTGCTTGCTTGGTTTTAGAATAATAAAAAAATAGCTTTTGAGTGCTTTAACTGTTATAGCTTTATACTTAACTGGTAATATTTTTTTTTTATATTGAGAGTATTTATTACACATTACTTACCGTTCATTACAAAGCTAATGTATTAATATGTTAGTATATTATAAACCAACATAACAATTAATATGATCTTTATGATTCTTGTCCACTCCATGGATTGATATTCGTTTTCATTGTTATGCATGAGATAGTACTTCTTCTTCTTCTTCTCTTTACTAATGGCGTTTCGAGCGTGCCAGTTGAGCACAATTCACTTCGCCAATGTCATGTTGAATGGAGAACACACAAAGGAGAATGTACGGTAAAAAGAGAGATATCATTACACAGTTGGCATGAGATAGTATTTACATTGACTTTTAATAAATTTAATAATTATTTCTAAAGGCACTTTTTAATGTTTATTTCTTATAGTTCTTCATTAAGTGTCCAACATTTTGAATTTTCATATTCAATCAAATAGCTTTTTTCTTGTTCTTTATAATTTGGATACTCTATTGTTGCTCTAAATCAGGTTGTCAAGATCCTTCATTATTATATGTCATTGAAAAATGCTTATCATTTATTGTCTGTATATATTGTAGATATCCGTGATTTTGTTATAGGTGAAGGATTTAAACTGGATCTCTTTTAAACATGCATTCTCCAACTGTGTAATGATATCTCCCTTTTTACCGTACATTCTCCTTTGTGTGTTCTCCATTCAACGTGACATTGGCGAAGTGAATTGTGCTCAACTGGCATGCTCGAAACGCCATTAATAAAGAGAAGAAGAAGAAGAAATGCTTATCATATTCAATTTGGCTAGTAACATTTTATAATTTGTTATAATTAACTTTCCCAGTCTCCTATGACTCTACATTAGACCATGACCAAAAATCATGTGCTATTATAGTATACATAGATTAATCTGTTTATCTGAGTTTCACTTTTCTCATAGTTTGTAGAAATATTTTGTTAATATAATACACTACTTCACAAGTTTTTACGCCAAGTACATATATTATATTTTTTTTATTCTCTGCATATCCCATATACAGTTAATAAGCTAAGTGCTAATGATTGTGGGTTTGCTTCCTGTTCAAGGTAAAGAATTATTTTTTAAGAAAACAATAGTACATTGTTGATTTGTTCCAATCAACAAAAAAATTGTTTGAAATAAGAGAACAGTGTTAATTAACACTCACTCAAAAAAATCTACCCTATGTTCAATTTACAGATGGACTAGGAGAATATTTTATTTTACATGATATGTATTAAGTGATTAAAAAAAAACATTTGTTTTAGGATATCACTAAAACTGAGAAACTTATTTAAAGACAACCCTTTAGTGTTCTTCCTAGTTGTCACTGCAACTAATGCTGATCTATTGAGATCTCAGCATACTACAGTACACAGTTGAGATTGATTTCTGTAAAGAATTGCAATATTACTTTAGCTGTGACAGTCTTAACCTCTGGGAACATTTGATGTTTCCCAATTTAATATTATATTCTCCTGCTTAATTTTGTTTCAATGTTGGGAAATGCATTTGACCCAAATGTACTGTACAGATGGTGAGGAAACTTTTTCACCTGAACACAGCTTTAACATCCCTTGCGCATTCTATTATGACGCCTTAGCTGAAGGCCCAAATATGAACCATTGTCGACTTAAGGCTTTATGCAGTAGCTTAGGTTAAGGGGTTTTGGAGATGCATATACTGCCTTCTCCTACGCCCTGGCTTACCAAACGCGGATGATCCCCCTGCTGACCCCAACAGGAATAATCTTGAAATATTTAAATACTTAAAGAAGTATAACTTAAGTATTTATGTATAAGTAATATCATCTATATATTATAATAAAAAGTAAAATAAAAAATGTATAAGTTCATAAACCTTAGAATCTGTACCAAATAATACGTCGGACGTTTCCTGCTGATATGATGATGGATTATTAAGTTGCTTCTATTTATTTCAGCTGGTATTTCGGCGGTCTGTCGCGGGCGGAGGCGTCGAAGCTGCTCCTCAATGAGACTGAAAGCGGTGTTTTCCTCGTGCGGGACTCCAAAACTATACATGGCGACTATGTGCTGTGTGTTAGGTATGTATTTGTTATATACATAACAATTAAATAATTAAATATAGTACAACAAGGCGACTTAGTCTGTCCAAAAAAGCAAATAATTTTATTATACAGAATATTCTGTATTGGGTACACAATATATACCTATGTTTTTGTGGAAGCGTTTTAAATGCGTACACTTAGAGAGGCGAGTTTTTGGCCTAAAAGTTTACTTTTGTTACCGTATTTCAACACATTCGTATTTTGTATTTGTTTGTTTATTTTTTATAAATCATCCAAATTTATGATGACAGACGCAAAGTCAGTCAGCTACAGTCAGTCAGTTGCATATACAGTAGAACATGTATGCGGTAAAAAATCTAAATAAAAAATAAATGGAAATGTAAAAACAAATTATATACAGATGATAAACGATAACGACAAGTTGCCAATTATTTTTAATCGTTAACAAAGTCGTTACAGATTGTAACAATAAGTGCTTACCCATCCAAGTATGTGTAGCTTGTGACGTCACTTAACTTTGGTAATCGTTTGAATTACATCTGTGTATATTTGTCAAAAGTGATTTTATTTTCATAGTCATATATTACTGTCGTGGCGCAGAGACAGAGCGTATGCCTGTAAACGCGAAGGTTTGTGAGTTGGATTCCCAGTCAGGGAAGATGGATTTTTTATTCGCTCTGATAGCTAGGTAAGCGCGGCGTCGAGTTCCGCAACTCAACATGCCTTAAATATAGGCGGAAAGTGGGGAACGGAGTGTCTTGACACTAGGCTTCTACGTTTCTTGCGGTTCCCTCTGCCTCTACGTCAATCAATATGTTACATCTATCTTAATGATAAAAAAGGACGCGCTTAAATATATTATATTGATATTATAGTCAATGTTTGCAAAACTTTGTATCTAATTAAAGCATAATTATTATTTTTCTCGTTTTTTTTTTGAAACGTTTGTATTGACGACCTTCCCACCATACAATTATTACTTGTTTCAAATTATGGTATGAAATTAAGTAATCTTATTAACAGAGTAAAGCCATACCTCATTCCTTGATATAGGGAGAGAGAAACAGACCAAGCTATTGGGACTGTTTAACTCTGTTAATATAATATAGCTTCACGTCTTCGTCTTCTTCTTTTAATTAAAGGCGTTTCAAGCATGCTAGTTAAGCACAATTCACTATATTTAATTAGTTAAGCACAATTTACTATCGTAAAAATATGTGGTTTAATTTATAAGTGTAACTCCAATAACTATTCACTTCGCCAATGTTTGTATGCATAGCTTCCCTACACTTACCCTAGAAATGTCTATCAATCAATCAATCAATTTTCTTTATTGTACACCAAGTTACATATATTTATAATATAATTAAATAAAGGTACAAGTACAAAAAGGCGGCCTTATCGCTAAGAGAGCGATCTCTTCCAGGCAAAATTTGGGTAGAGAAAACAAAACAATAAAAAGTAAAAATAAAAACGGGAAGGGGTGTACCAACAACATATAACTTTACATCATATCATAGATAATCCTTTCAAATATACATAAACATACATAAAAAACGTACATAGATAAATATACATACACATATATGTATACGTAAATCCATAATACATATAAATAAAGAGATATAAGTAAATAAATAAACAAATTCGAAACACAGAGAACATACAAATACAATTTATCCCGCACATGGTAGGGTAGGAAGTGGGAACTGCAGGGACCACATGAGCCTAGTGTTAAGACACTCCGTTGCTTGGTCCAGCTTTCTCCGTCCCCGCGCGTCGCATTGCGTCGCATCGCGTCGCGCACATATATAAAATTTTATAATAAATGTCTAATTTAATTTATAAGTATAACTCCAATAACCCATCTCCATATTGTCTTCCAGGGAGGATGATCGCGTATCCCACTACATAGTAAACCGTGTGGTGTCAGCCGACGGCACCACCAGGTTCAGGATCGGAAACCAGCTGTTCGCTGATATGCCTGCCCTCCTAGCCTTCTACAGGCTTCACTATTTGGACACAACGCCTTTGGTACGGCCTCTGTCTCAAGCAAGTGCCCAAGCAACACCTTCTACGACGCCACACTTGTACCATGTGCTGGAAGTCGTTATAGCCAAGTTTGATTTTGTTGGAAGTGTAAGTTTGTTTTTTTTTTATTCTTTTTTTTATTGTTTGGGTGGTGTTTTGTCGATTTTTATGTGTGGTGTAATTATATTAATATTTTTTTTCTTAATGGTGGTGGTGGTAAAGTTCGTGAGAAAATATAAAATAAAAGGTTATGTAAAATATATAAATTGTGACACAAATAATATTCTATTTGTTCGTTTAATAACCAATGAAATAGTAATTAGCAACTTCTACTCAGTAAAGAATTTAATTTAATTATTAATTTATTAAAAAAAATTGTGAATTTTTACTCAAAAAATAATTACTTTAACAAAGATCCCTAAAAAACTTCCGAGTGTTTAAAAAATACAAGATTCACTAATGTACCTTGAAGGTTTAAATCGTAAAAGCATTATATCACTGCCAGAACGCCAATCTGTTGATTATGTTTATTTGTAATTGTAAACTGTTTCTATAAAAAGAATAAAAATTGTTAGCGATAGACTAAAAATCATAAACTGACGGTGTAATTTTTTATAAACGCGATGATTTGTGGGTTCTATTCCCATGAGAGGAAGATGTGATTGGTTCATTTCCATTTTCTTCGCTCTATCAAGCGCAGCGTTGAGTTCCGCCACTCAACACCCAATGCTGCCAAGGACGGGAAGCGGGAAACGGAGTGTCTCAACACTAGTTTCCCACGTTGTCTGTGGTTACCTCTGCCTACACAAAGCGTGAGGCTAAATAATAAATAATGTGTAACTTGACAGTAGTGATCGAAAACGTTTTTTATCTGTTAATGTAAACACTTTATCCACTTTATTTTGTATTAAAAAAAATATTGTTAAATCACTCCGTTTGTTTTTTAAAGAATCAAAGATCATTGAAGAGAATTACATACAATGGCGGCGATAAAAAGCGACAGTAAAATATTTATATTTTGCTTTTTAATTATATAATTTTTCTATTAGCTTCACGTTACTACTTATAATTGAGTAACAAATATAATTATTTGTTTAGAACTTTTTTTTAGCTTCACGCTTTATCCCTTATATTGCAGGGTAGGCAGAGGAAACTGCAGGAACCATATGAACCTAGTGTAAGGACACTCCGTTACATAGTTTCTGCTTTCTCCGTTCCCGCTTTCTGCCTTTTTCGAGGCATTGCGTATTAAGTGACGAAACTCAACGCGGCGCTTGCCTAGTTTCCATAGCGAAGAAAATGGAAATAGAAAAATCCATCTTCCCCGAGTGGGAATCGAACCATAAAACTGTCACGTTTACAAGCAGACTTCTATATATATAAAATTAAAGTAAATATATCCCTTTTATTCCAGTTTCGTGGGATTAAAATTACCCTATGTGCTATTTCAGACCATAATCTACCCCCTGGTCCTAATTACATCCCCAATCTCTACAACCATAATTGAATTTGATATACCTAATTGAACTACTAACATACACACAAACTCACACACAACTTTTTGTACAACATTTAGCACATGTTTTAAATACTCGTAATATCGTGTTTTATTGGCGGAAGTGAACCTCATACCTCCTAAAATAGATCCCATAAACTATGCCACTGGGTTGATTACGATGACTAAATATCTAATAAACGTAAACGTTTATAAATAACCAAACTATATGGGTTTCTGTGCCGGTGCCTCTTTCGTTTTATAGAAAAATGTACTCGAGTGCGCGTGCGCATGACATGAGGTTCTTTACCAGTGTTATATGAAAAATGTCTGGAGCATTTATGTTTCAAATCAAAATCAAAAAATCAAAAATACTTTATTACCAGCAATAACTTAATGTTAACAGGGAACACAATTACTAACATTACACTATTTTGCTGAAGTGATATCATGGCGCGATTTCCAGTGGCGTCCACACTAAGCGAGCTTGTGTCGTGGATGCCTTATTTACGATTAACTATAACAAGCTTCACCTACGGTAAATGGTGTGTTCTTTATATAGATGTTACAAATGGCTCAAAAGTATTAAATATTAAATATAGAAAGAAAAAGATACAAAAATATCTTTATAACTTGATCTGTGCATAGAACAAGGTTCTATGTCATTATTAAACGAAACCACTTCTTTTGTTTTAATGTTTTCAATAAAAAATACAATTTAAAGGTAACCTATAAATTGTATTGCGAAGATAGTGATAGAAATGTGGTACATGTAATTTTAAGACGAAATTAAACATATAAATAAAACTTAACTCTTTACAACAAAGAAGTTATTTGGTTATATAACAACATCTAACGTTATAGTATGCAAAGGTCAGACTAGTTGTGCCCTACTATGTTTTGTACACGGAAAAGTGAAGTAGAAAAGTTTTAGTCAGATTAATAATTACAGCGTCTGCGTCTAAACACGATGGCTTGTGGGTTCGATTCCAACTCGGGGAAGATGGATTTTTCTATTTCCATTTTTTTCGCTCTGGAAACTAGGCAAAGCGCGGCGTTGAGCTCCGCCACGAGAAAGCAGGGACTAAGCAACGGAGTGTCTTAACACTAGGTTCGTATGGTGCCTGCAGTTCCCTCTGCCTATCCTGCCATCTGCGGGATAAAGCGTGAACGTAAAAAAAAAGATATCTTTATACTTATTTTGTACTTTTGCTTTATACTTTTCTGTATTTCGTCATATTAATATACTTTAAGTTTAATAAGTGAAATTTACTATATTGAACACATACATATATATCGAATATACATCAATTTTGTAAATATTGTTTAGAAAAATACTTAAAGAAAATATGAGAAAAAATTGAATCGTGGAAACTGTCGAGCGCTCTGCCACTCGCACCATTCGGTCCTCATTCACTCATCGTCAAAATTCTCTGTAGGGATATTTTTTACATACTTCCATCACCCAAAGATTATTGCAAATAAATTATTATACCAATAATTCTAAATACTAAAAAAATTGCTATTTTTTTATGCAATTTTATATGAAGCGATGTAAGAGAAAGTGTTCGTGATTTCGCCGAAGTCTGTTCTGTTCGAACATCTTGTTTACTACATATTTGTTTTTATATTAAACGCTGCCGGTGAATGTTTAGTCTCGACTTTTTATGGGAGTTAGCGTGTTAATTAATCTACGTCACGTGGTTACGTGCGTTTTTTCTTTGCCAGAATTGAATTTGGTTCCATTTGATTCAAATTCATATGAGAATTTTTGAGGACCGTCGTGGCGCAGAGGCGTAACGTCTGCCTGTAACGCGACGGTTTCTGGGTTCTATTCCCAGTCGGGGAAGATGGATTTTTCTATTTCCATTTTCTTCGCTCTGGCACCTAGGTAAAGCGCGGCGTTGAGAACCGCCACTCAACACGCAATGCCTCGAAAAGAAAAGGCGGAAAGCGGGGACGAAGAAAGCAGGGTCTAAGCAACGGAGTGTCTTAACACTAGGTTCTTATATTTCCTGCAGTTCCCTCTGTCTACCCTGCCATGTGCGAGATAAAGCGTGAAGCTAAAAAAAAATGAAATTTTTTGTTTAAAACAATTGATCAAATTTTTATTCAAAATAATAGACATTACCAACGGCTCACATAATTTAATGCCTTAGACCTAAGAAGAACCGGCGCAAGCAACTCTGCGAGACATTTTACTCCATTACTATATAATATATAGTAATAAAAAGTAAGGTATATATTATATACCTTATATTTGTGTATTTTTTATTAAAGTAACTTATTTTCTTATACAGCAAAAGGAAGATGCGATTAAGATTATATTATTAACAGTTCTATGTCTGTAGATTTATAAAAAACATTTATAAATTGATTAAAATTTTCAACATTGTAAAAATATTTCTCGACATCGACTGTTCTAGAATACTGATGATTGTACTGATATCTGACAGTACTTAACTAGAAAATTTAAAAAAATATGGATTTAGTGTATCGTTTTTCAAACTGGCACGTATAGAATTCTATAAGCGTGAGTTATGAGCGTTTTATAGCTTAGGTCTACGTTACTTTACTTTTGGATAGTGCCATAACCATTTTATATTACAACAAAATATGAAATACTAAATATGGAGATTTTCTTAAATTGTAAAAGGAAATAAAGCGCGTAAGCGTTTTAATTGCGGACACTTAGAGAGGCCAGTTTTTAGTCTTCACGCTTTATCCCGCACATGGCATTGTTATATAGGATAGGCAGAGGAATCATAGGTACTTAGTGTTTAGACACTCTGTTGCTTACTCCCTGTTTTCTTTATATATTTATATGTATTTTTATATTTTCTATAATTCCAGGACGCAGACGACCTGCCATTCAGCCGTGGTGAGAAACTTATGGTAATCAATCGGGATGAGGAGCAGTGGTGGACGGCGAGGAACGCTCAGGGCAGGATCGGGTCTATACCGGTACCGTATGTGCAGAGGGTAGGTTTTTTTGTTTTTGTAACTTGTCATGTTTTAAATAGTTAAATTCGTTTAAATATATGTATATATTGTTTAAATATATATATGAAAACCTTCTATGAATAGAAATTTAATTAAATTTTATTTTTTATTGATTGATAATAAATAAGCGAATTTACGTTATTATTATATTAGATCGATCGATCGATCTACACGAGGTCGTTTCCATCTGGGAAGAATGGATTATTTTAAATGTTTATTGTTTTTAAAATGCCAATAGATTCTAAGTTTTATAAAAATACTTAAAAAAACATGTAAAAACTTTGAACCGTGAAACTGTCCAAACGCTCTAACCACTCGCGCCATCGGCCTCCATTATTGCCTTGTCTCTGTATAAAGATTTTTGCAAATTTCCGCCACCCAAAGAATCTTTTATGCATAGCTTCATGTTTTGTCCCACACATAGCAGGGTAGGCAGAGGGAAACGGAGAAACCTAGTGTTAAAACACTCCGTTTCCAGCTTCCCACCTTTTTCAAACAAGATTTATAGACAAATTAACGTAATTTTTTTATGGGATTTCAAAATCAAAAATCATTTATTCATATAGGTGTCACAAATACAGTTATGAACGTCGATTTTTATCTACTACCATTTCGGAAAGGTGTTTTGTCATGCAGGAAAAAAAATATAAAATACTCAGCACATCTTTTAAAAAATAACAATTTGAAAAAAAATAAGTCAAATAACAATTTAAAATAAAACATTTATTTTTTCGCCAGCTTCTAGACTCGTCGGGCGCGCCGTACCCGCCCAACGAGGCGCTGACGCAGCTGGACCCGCCCAGCCCGCCCACCAACAAGCAACCGCAGAAGGGGACTAACATGCAGGTAATCTTCATTACTAATTCAAATATAACTTTGATACTTTGCCTTTGTTTGACTTTTAGATTGGAAATAATTGAATCTTTTGTGTGACAAATGTAACATAAGGTAAGTCTGAACGCAGAGGCTGTGGATCACATTGGAATGATTAGCCTCATAATATATACTTAGGCTATGGTCTTCCTCGAGATGGTAATAAAGAATGTTACAGAATGTGTAAACCTATGGTTGCTCAGAGATGGATCCCGGGTGATGCGTCACAGTAAAATCTTTTATATTCTCTAAGGAACCTCTACTTGTTGAACTTGTGACCCCACGCAAGCTTTCCAAAGCACTTTGTTCGTTTGAACCCGTGGATTATGAAGAGAAACATAATAGTAATAAGTATCGTGGCGCAGAGGCGTAACGTCTGCCTGTAACGCGACGGTTTCTGGGTTCGATCCCCAGTCGGAGAACATGGATTTTTCTATTTCCATTTTCTTCGCTCTGGCAAACTAGGCAAAGCGCGGCGTTGAGTTCCGCCACTCAACACGCAATGCCTCGGAAAAGGCGGAAAGCGGGGACGGAGAAAGGAAGGACTAAGTAACGGAGTGTCTTAACACTAGGTTCCCACGGTCCCTGCAGTTCCCTCTGCCTACCCTGCCATATGCGGGATAAAGCGTGAAGTTAAAAAATAATAATAATAATAAGCCCGCAGGGCAGCTTGTGGCTAGCTGTTGGGGAGTGGCGACCCCACGGACCTGAGTCCTCCAGAGGGGAATTGTAATCTATCCCCCGCCTCTGGCTTGCCTTCACTGGCCGGCAGAGTGGAGCGCAAGAGCTATATGCTCGAAAGGGTGGAAGTGCTCAATCTGCGTAATAACGGGGAAACCCGCTCACGAGCTTCTCGCGATGGTGAAACCGGTGCACACCTCTCGACACCCTTAGCCGACCACGCCGATGTTGCGCCCGAGGCACTACGCCGCTTTGTGGGGGCCCATCTAGTGGGAGGCGAGTCACCGTCCGTCGACCTATCAATTTGAGACTGTTGAAATGGCGGACGTCTGTTAGTCTCATTCAATAGCCTAGTACCCAGTCCATCCAAACTCCATTCCATAGTAACAATTTAGTTTTTCATATCCTCCATAGCTCCTACGCATTATCCGGCGACCATCTCTGGGCAATTACCTATGGTTACTCAGAGATGGATCCCGGGTGATGCGTCACAGTAAAATTTTTTATATTCTCTAAGGGGCCTCTACGTGTTGGACCTGTGTTCCCACGCAAGCCTTCCAAAGGACCGGGTTCGTTTGAACCCGAGAATTATGAAGAGAAACATAATAATAATAGTGAGTGCATTTGGTTCCAGCGCACGCTGCCGGCGCTGGCGAGGGTGCGGCAGTCGCGCGTGCCCAACGCCTACGACAAGACCGCGCTCAAGCTGCAGGAGGGGGACTTACTCAAGGTTTATATATATATACATTCGTTAATTAATAAATTAATATGAAAAATTAAAAAAAACTGCATGTGGATTGAACTCGTAACCATTGTGTCTAGTTATATTCCAATGGAAATCAATAAGAGCTTATGTTAGCAAATTTAGTTGACTAAATTTAACTTATACGCATGTATTAGGTACAATTACTTGTAGAGGACCGTCGTGGCGCAGACATGCAGCGTCTGTGTGTGGTTTGTGGGTTTGTGGGTTCGATTCCCATGAGGGGATGATTGATTTCCCTTTTCCATTTTCTTCGCTCTGGCAACTAGGTAAGCGGCGTTGAGTTCCGCAACTAAACAATCAATGCCTCGTAAAAGGCAGAAAAGGTGAAACGAAGTGTCTTAATATTAGTGTTCAGCAGTTCCTGTGGTAAACTCTGCCTACCCTGCTATATGCGTGAGTACGCAGAGATTACCGCATATGCTATTTTTTTACAGTTTCACATTGAATAGCGTGAAACTGTAAAAAAAAATAGCATAGCATATAGATTGAACATTGTGTATAGTTTAGTTAATCCCAATATATAAATGAATTAATTAACCAAGCAACGGAGTGTCTTAACACTAGGTTCATGTGGTCCCTGCAGTTCCCTCTGCCTACCCTGCCATGTGCGGGATAAAGCGTGAAGCTAATAAAAAAAATTATGTAATAAAAATCGATTGGAATTTATATTAGCGACATTCACGTTTTGTCTCTAACAGTAGCAAAGTAGTCAGAAGTTTGAACTTAGAAATAGAGCTTAAGGTGGCTTAAGTGTCAAGATTAGGTAACTTAGCTAACTTCACTTACCTCAGTAATATACATACATACATAGCTTCACGCAAAGAGAACAGGACGCTGCGGTCCCTTCATAGTTGTAATCTAATGCAAAACGTTTTATATATGGAACTAAATTTGCGTAGACTAAGTAATATTAAATTAGCAGTACTCAAATAAAACAAAAATCTTTACTAAGGTCATGTTACTTATTATAAGGCAAACTCAGCGATATGTGGTTTCCTCGCTCTGGTAAGAAGACTGCGGTGTTGAGTTCCGCCACTCTTCAAGCAATGTCATTTAAAACCAATTTTCATCTGCCTACCCTGCTGTATGCAGGGTATATGTAATAGATGTACTGACCTAGAACTAGAACTAGCCTTAATAAAGTTGGTAAAATAATAAAGTAAGTAACATTTCAAAAATAAAAAAATGATTTTTCAGACAAAGTAATTAAATTATTGTTCCAAAATAAAAACACTTTGTCAAGTATGACGCGAGCGTACACTGTACTGTCAGAGCGGGACAGAGATATATCCCTTTCTCTTTCAGTTCTTTTTTGATTGAAATGTGACAGATTGACAATGTTTAATAGTATTTTTGAAGTACGATATGTTTACGTCATTTGTATTTAACGGCTACCTCACTCGTTGCACACCACGTAAAAATATCGTGAAATGGAAAAATGGTCCTGTGCCTAAACTATTGATAATTGTTAACTAGTTTTTGTATAGCTTTGAAGTATTTTAGTCTATAGGTAGCTTTGACAAAGCCCGCGCTGTCATATAGATATATACCTGTGTTTTTCATATGTTGCAGGTAACAAAAATGAATATAAACGGCCAATGGGAGGGCGAGCTGAATGGAAAAGTAGGACACTTCCCCTTCACATACGTGGAGTTTCTCGACGACCTGCCCAGCTAAATGAATACAACGGTTCAAATAGCCTATACATATACATATATATGTAACATATACAGTTTAGATCGATAAAGATTCTATTCATTATATATTACTATATACAAACACACACACACATACATATATATATATATATATATATATATATATATATATATATATATATATATATATATATATATATATATATATATATATATATATATATATATATATATATATATATATATATATATATATATATATATATATATATATATATATATATATATATATATATATATATATATATATATATATATATATATATATATATATATATATATATATATATATATATATATATATATATATATATATATATATATATATATATATATATATATATATATATATATATATTTGTCTGTCTCTTTATAATTTAAACTGTCAAGTCTAACATATATAATAATGATCATTCATTTTGGACATTGAAAGTGACGTGAATGTTTTAAACTGCACGAGATGGTTTGTATTTTTAATTATTTTTACAAAAGTTGTGTCACACTAACAATTAAAGTGTTTTTTTATTTACAAGTATATCTTTCATCTAAATATATAACAAAATAGTGTATACAATAGAAAACGATAATAACCAAATACATAATTATATATTAAGTAATTATATATGTACATCTCATAATGTACTAAACATATATGACAAATTTATTTTAATCTTATATTTTAAACTTTCGCGGTGTAATTTATTCATATTTGCTTTTTAGACGGGTCTTACCGCGATAATCTTTACGTATTACAATACCTTTATTGCCCGACGTTTCGGTGAAGTTGCATTCACCGTGGTCACGAGCTGACTGGAGTACATTGTTCGAGGCACTTCACTTTTATTAAATTTATTTAACACCGGATACCATGCGGTAGACAATTTATTTTAATCTGGGTATATTTTAAAATGCCTTACTAAATTTCAATAATTCTGTTTCATGATTTAAGTCTTGTACTTATTTAAATGTCTTTTTTTAACAATTGATTTATTTATTTGTATGTATTTTGGTCAATCGGGTTTCTATTGTATATTATATTGTATATTTTTTTTTAAATTAAATTTGAATCTATAACCTCTAAAGTCTTTGACCACGTATATATTAACTGTGCCATGTAGAAGTGCAATGATACTTTAATAGCAAATTCTTTTCATATATTTTATTTTTATATATAATTTATATTTCTTAGTTCTAAAATATTATTTTAATTTATAAGTGTGACACACACACGAGAATGTATGCCCACCGATATGGGCTATGGATGTTATTATACAATGAGGACTCCGGCTTGCTTCTCATATAAAATTACGCACAAAAATGCATAAAACTGCTTTCAAATATTTTACACTGTATACAGAATAATAAAAATTATATAACAATTTTCTACAATTTTTTATCAATATATTAAGGTATTTGTGTAAAGATGGTCTAACTGATATTTTTTATTAAATATATAAAAATAAGATTATAATAACATTTTATATATTCTTTTTTCTTCAATTTTGTACAATGCTAAAGATTTGTCACATCGCTATGTCTCCACTCTACTAATTATTTAAAAGAACTGATATCATGTGCTTGCTACTACTACTATTTATTATAAGATAAAAATTTACATTTTATATTGTACCTTTTTTAGGTTATGTAAGTTAAACCATTTTTGCCCTCATACCTACGTAATCTTTATGCTTTATGATATTTTCATAGACTAAGGATCACAATTTCTATATCTAACTTTATCTTTACACAAAAATAATTTACATTTATGTAAAGTACTATCAAAAAATTTAACATATAATTAAGCATGAACTAAACTTATAAATAACATTTAAATACAAATATTAAAGAATTTCTTTTTATTAAATTATTACAATATTTTGGCTTTTCCTTTATACAATATTTTAAATATATAAAAAGGAATTGAATAAATTTTCTATATAAATTAATTGACTATACTGCCAGGACTGAATTATTTCAATATGACATCCCTATTATGATGATTATGTTATAATGCTTATGCTTATTTGGTATAATATATAAAACATAATAATGATTGGCATTTAATTAAAAAAACATAAATACACTACAAATTAAAAGTTGTGGCACAACTAATATGTGTTCCGTTACAAGGAATTGACAAGGTTACATCGAAATAGTTATAAATACTATGTAAACATTTTAACGTTAACTTTTTGCTGTTAAATAATTGTAGAATACTCTGATATGGTAAGTGGGTTGCGACTAAGGAGTGTGTAAGGCAGTGGTTTAAATATATTTAAAGATCTTTATTACATTGAAATATAATTTAAATTATGTGTCTTTTCTTCTAATAAAATAAAGTTAAATCAAATTAATTATATATGCTCCGTACTTTTATGTGTTTCCCTAAGTTTTGAAGTCACCTTGCACTGATTGCTTTAATTGTAAATTTATATTATATATTTGTGTCTTAAGTGATGATGGTTTTTAAAATGCCTTTATATTAATATATGAAAATAATTAAACCTGCATTGTTTGGGATACGCGCGAATTGATATGTAGAAATTTATCTTATCGGCGTTACGTAACCATTTCCATTAAAGACACATATTATGCAATCGGTCTAATTTTAAGTTTAATGGCATTAAACTATAATATTTGTTCGTATACATATTTTAAGATTTATAGGTTTAGCATTTAAAACTCTGATTATTATATGTTTATGATGACGTTCGTTCGCGCCATAATGGAAAAAAATAATATGCTTGCATTTATACTTTAATAATTTGCAACTGTCAAAAGCTTAATATCATTCAGCCTTGTCTGGATTGTCAAAACTTTTTGTCTTAAAATCACTAATATTATGTTTATCACTAAATTAATATTATTCTATTGTAGCTTCTTTAAATATTATAATAATGTATTTAAAATACATTTGCGGCACAATATCGCTGGGTGACATTACGCCACTAAGACTTGTTCGAGGAACTGTGAAGTATCTTCCGTTATATGATAGTCAATATTTTTATAATAATTGCTGGTGCAAGAAAGTATTTAGATTAGTATTAACCGATGGCTGTTCAAGTTTGATGACATTTAATTTTAGTTTTAAAAACTCCAAACAGTACATAATCTGTAATTTGAATAGAAACTGTTTTTTTTTCTTTTACTAATACCAAATAATAAGCTTTTTTTTTGTTTAACAAAATGTCATTTTACTTGGCCAGTATGAAAGTATTGATATAAATTGTTCTTCATTAATATCATATGTACCTAATATTACCTGCGTGTCCGAAAATAAATACCAAATGTTATTCATTGTATAAAACGCTAAGTAAATATATTTTGAGATTACGAATCGTATAATGTATGTATTATGAACTTTTTAAGTCGTAAATCAAAATTTGTCTAATTTTTTTATAATGTTATGTGTAACATTTTAGTAATAATAAAATTTAGGAAAGAATATCATATTTGTGTTTTAATAATCCCTGACTGAGTGATGCAATGCTTATATTTAAATATAGGTTTGTTGTCTAGTAACATAAAGATAATAGAAGATTATTTATTTTAGAATGACAAGAAATGTATTCATTTTATTATATAAATATATTTTTTTATTTAAATTGTTGCTCTATACCACTTCTAGACTGGCAGACAGGAAATCTAATATCATAATGTGTGATAACATTAAGTTCTCTCAGTTTTCCACCTGAGTTGAAGAGATCGCACATTGGTTGAGTTCTTAAAAGGAAGTAATATTGTTTTACCAAAGGCAAGATATATATTTATTTACAAAATTTTACAAAGATGTAATAAGTTAGAAGAAAAGGCCATAAAATATAATATTATTTAAAGTTCAGTATATAAAGAAGTAAAATAATAATTTCGAACTGGTAATATAGACTGTGATATTGTAACACTTAGATTCGTCAATTTGACAATTGACGTTATCCATCAAATTTGGGATTAAAGATAAAAGATTTTATTTTTCGTTCATCGGCGGATTTTGATATTCGCTAAATGATTATCTAGACTCAATTTTCATAAAACTACTTGTATTTTAAATATATCTGATACAATTGTGCCTATTCTCAACATGAATGGCTAATCTGGGATAATAATATAAAAGTTTCGTAGTAATGCGGTAGAAGCCATACATACATCATCACATAATTTGTCAGTGAACGGTACATTCTGTTTAGTTTACGTATTCTAATAATAAATTGATAATTATTTATTACATATACATAACAGTTTATGTTTGAAAACTGCGGGAGAATTGTGCCGCAACTAAAATAATTGCGCGACTCATTTATAAAAATAATTAAAGCGTTTTTTATTGTAAATAAAATGAAGTCATCTATTATTTAATGAAAATATAGAAATATCTTATCAATATCTTTTTGCGGATAATCTTGAAACATGGATAATCATAACATTACTATGGATTCATCTCACTTAATCCAAATAAAAATAGAGCCTACTGATCACCAATTTGATGAAATTAATTTGAAAGTGGAACCTGTTGAAGAAGTTCACACACATAGTGTAAAGTTTATAAATTACTATGAAGATATGAAACAAGAACCTTTAGATACACTACAAATTAAAACTGAACCGGAAGAATATGATAATGTTTGTGAAGATGACTCGGAACACCAGGAACACATACTCCCTGATATACCTATTGAAATAGATACTTTGGCTTCCAGGAAACCTGAAGGTAATTGATTAAAAATCTATAAAATTGTCATAATTTATTAAATGATATGTACAATGCAATGTTCAAATTTATTTGTTTGATGCATCACTAAATATAATAAAACAGTGGTTATTTAAGATGGTGAAACCCTCCTTACCTCAAGACTTAGACCTAGAAGTCACAAGAAAAATAGCCAACCTAAAGATGCCTTTGATGATGATTATAAACCTGCAAAGGCTAAGAAGAAGGTACCATTAGTATTTTTAATACCATAGTATAAACTGTCTTTTCACATTATTGATAAAGAGTGAAAGAGTGAGACTAAAATAATATTGGGATATTTGTGCAGTGGCACAGTTTTCGATGTTACAGTAAATATGACTGTTGCAGGTTTGATCTTAGTGAGATTAATATTTTTCTTCCTGCTCTAGTAAGACAAAGTGTTATTAAATTTAACTGCACACACTGTACAATGTCTTGAATTTGATCAGTCAATGGAGTGTCTAATCTAGGCAGATTAGCCTTCTTTATCGACATGAACATGAAACTGAAAAGTTTTTATATCTGTGTTGTTGGATTTTATTTGTGTTTGTTTTGAAAATATTTTATATTTTATTTTTGTGTTTACCTGATATGTAATATATTAACTTAATTCTTCATCATTTCAGATAAATCATAGCAAGAAAAAAAATAGTCCCCTCAAAGATAAACAGAACAATAAGGTAATGATTTTTTCTCATATTTTCGTTATTTTGTTAAATAAAAAATTGAACGTAGTGAGATTTGAACCAGCACCTCTTGCGAACCATGAAAGCGCTCTGACCATGGGTTCAGATGCCGCTGCGTTCAAATTTTTATACGTTTTCGTTTAATATTTTTTCTTTACTTATTGTAGATAAATATAAAAATAATTAAGGACCGTCGTGGCGCAGAGACGCAACGTCTGCCTGTAACGCGACGGTTTCTGGGTTCGATCGGGGAAGATGAATTTTTCTATTTCCATTTTCTTCGCTCTGGCAAATTAGGCAAAGTGCGGCGTTGAGTCCCGCCACCCAATACGCAATGCGTCGAAAACGGCGGGGACGGAGAAAACAGGGACTAAGCAACGGAGTGTCTTAAGACTAGGTTCCCACGGTCCCTGCAGTTCCTCTGCCTAACCCGTCGTGTGCGGGATAAAGCGTGAAGCTAAAAAAAAATAAGTAAATAAAAATAAAAAAATATTTTTTTTATTCTGTTCTCGAACGAAATCGAACTCGTAAAAGTGGTTTCGATCAAAATATCTAATCCATCCATCAAATTTTACTAAATTATATAAACTAGAACTGTACTTATTTTTAAATACTTGTGCCTAAAAATTAACTTTTCTCCATATGTTTTGAATTGTCAGATTGAATGATAAATCTATAATAATGTATGCCTTACAAAAGGCAAGGTAAATTGGATTGAACAAGTTATTATTTTCAACTTTTCATATATTTCTTTCTTCTCTTCTTCGTAGCTTCATCTAGGCTTACTTGCTAGAGTCTACCGTCTTACTTAACCTAGTCTAATCCTCCTTCTCAATGGTTTATCCAAGGCTCCTGCGTAACGACATCTTATCGTTTATTCGGGCAGACGAGGGTCTAACCCTGGGATATATAAAGGCACGTTTTTCTGACAGAATTTGCCACATGCAAAGCTCTCCTTTTTCTCTGTACGCCTTCATCAAAACGCCTTCATCAAAGTCCTCCAAGCAAAAATGGCGTCTCTATCTAGTGTCTAATCCTGACCGAAATCAACATTTACGCTTTAGACGAAGCCTGAGGTCGATAATGCATTCGTAGAACTTCAGGGTGTAGCTCATAGTCTTAATGTTACTGTAACTACCACGATCTTAAACATTGCCCCTTTTCTTTTAAATGGGGGCAATAAAACTATTCTGACGCTAATATGGCATCGTCTCATAGATATAGAGAAGCAAAAGAATTCTATTGTTTTAATGTTGCTAGGCAGCTAATAAAACTAATAAGAACCTAACCATACTCGAAAATTTTCTTTTTTTTCATAACATGCCTACTCTATGTACATTAGTACATTCCTAATATATGCACGTGGTTACGTTGTTTTTTGTATTTAATAGTGATGAGTATTATGTGTATCGATAAAAAATTATAAGCAATAAAATGTAAATTTTTCTCTTTCAGAAAAAAAAGTCGAACGTCAAGCCTTCAATTAAAGGCAAACCGAAGAGTAAGTGCTTTTATACAAATATATATATATATATATATATATATATATATATATATATATATATATATATATATATATATATATATATATATATATATATATATATATATATATATATATATATATATATATATATATATACATATATATATATATATATATATATATATATATATATATATATATATATATATATATATATATATATATATATATATATATATATATATATATATATATATATATATATATATATATAACACATTCTGAACTTACACATCTTAGTATCCATTAAGTTCGTATAGTATTTTTGACTTAAATTAGCAACGATTAATATTAAATAAAGCTACAATTTCTAGCGGACGATCAAAAATATTCCGACGAAATAACAAAACACATAGAAATAGTGACAATAGACGAACCGGCGAGACAAAAGGAGCACAACGCTTTATTTAATAGTAGAAAGCTAATGAACTATACTTGCGAGCCCTGCGCCCTCGGGTTTGTCGTGGAGAAGGCCTACCATATGCATATGAAAATACACTCGGAGGTAAGTTGGGTTTTAAGGGGACATGCTTAAAATTTACAGTGGAATTTATATTTTATAGTTACACTTGTTAAGCGTTATTCAAGAAGAAAATGTTTATTTATTTATATATAAATACAAAGTTATATATTACATTTACCTAACAGTCTTAAGCTCTTTAGCTTGTCTGACCATTGCACATTCCTAGACTTATTTAAAAAATATATATAATTTTAAAAATATAATATTAACATATCGTTATAAATGCTAAAGTTAACATTCTCTTAGCGAAGTAAATCGAATCTATGACAATATATTAACGGCCTTATTCATAAAAAAGTCTTATAAAACGTTTTAAGTATACTTTAGTTAAAACGCTCTATAAACCTTCTATAACTAAAGTGTCACTAATATGAGTTCACAATTTTGCCACTATACTGAAGTCGGTCGACTAGTTGCCGAAAATATTAGTAAATCCACAGATGATAAGTGACAAACGCATTGACATAGTATGACCACAGATAATATTACGTACAAAAATATATTGCTGGATCTGGCTTGATATGTACCGGCTTGATTTACGTCATTGTTATCACAAAAACACGAATGTTTATTTTATTTTAGTTTATAAACTTACTAAATTTTAAAAAATTAAATCAAAAGAAGTAAAACGACAAAGAATTGAAATTTGTTTAGACGTGGACAAGTACTACCTATGTTCTGTGCACTTTTCTTATGTAGAATTTATTATTAATAAACTTGTTAATAACTAAATATAGTTAATAAATATCGAACAAAATGTCAATTGTTATATTGTTTTGTTTACGAAACTGAAATTGACACTCTTGATGACAAGCGACTCGACGACGTCATATCAATGCTCATATTAGTATGAGCTATAATCAGCTGTTATATGAATCAGCTATCTTTGGACGTTAAAACACTATTATAATAGGGTTCTCGGTTCTATAACTTTATGATAGGTTTATAGAACTGATTAGCACTAAAATTCTGTTATGAATAACGTTTTTTGACAACTGTTTTATAACGAGCCTTTAAGCGTGCTATAACTTTTTATGAATAAGGCCGTAAGAATCTATGACAATTATAGTCGTAAATTTACATTACATTTTTTACATTATATTTAATTTTTTTTTTTGAGTTTTTACTCTAAACAAAAACAAATAGGCTTGAGGTAGTTAATTATACATTAATAAAACAAAAAGTGAGGTATATCGAAAAAAGCAATTATGCGTATGCATTAGGCATGTTGCTACAGCATGTTCACTTTGATCATTTATTATTATATTATGTTTTATAGATGTTACTTGATGATGTTTTTAACGTTAGTATTAGTTTTTATATAATTGATAATATAGTTAGCATTAATTTAAATGTAATTGATTACGATATGTTATATTTTATATAAATCAATCATTAAAAAGAAAATATTTCGGTAGTTCATTAATTAATCTTGGTAATATGAAATCTGTAAATAAAATATTATAGAGCAAAAAAGAAAATTAATGTTAAAAAAATTGTCACTTTTTGCTTGTAACTTCTTTAATCTTCAATCCAGGGCAAAAAATATGTAAACATATATGTAGACAAAACAATTTGCTACAATTTTTTTCCAAGATGGCGGACTGGCGGATGGCGGAACAAGGGGGCGGACCCCACAAACTTGAGGTTAAATTTCTATTGACACCCTCTACATCTGTCCCACAAAAATAAAATTGCGTCCTCTACTAAATGCAATACTCGACCCTTAAATTGTAACATTTCAATGGTTTAAATGTAATGCAAACAAATACAGAGTGTCTATTTCACTTCATAAAGTATGATAAATGTTTTTAAATAAGTCACTCGGGAAGTATTAATTGCTTTTCATTTTCCATTTTAATAATAAGTTACCACCGCAGCATAGAGTTACGCCACTCAACACACAATATCTCGAAAGGCATAAAACAGTAAACGGAATGTCTTAACACTCAATTCTCCCACTATCCCGCTGCTGTCGGGATATAACGTGAAAATAAAGAAAATATAACGTGAAATATCTTTATTTTTTCCAGGAAAACGGCGACCACCTCTGCGACATATGCCAGGCGCGTATGAAAACGGCGGACGTACTATACAGACACAAGTTACGCCACTACCGTCGCTATAGATGCGTGATATGCTTACTACAGTTGCGTGACAAGGACACGGTAGCCGCTCACGTGATGCGAGAACACTTGGGTGCGGCCTTTGTGTGTCAACACTGTGGTAGGGATTTTAAGTGAGTGGAGATTTTCAGCTTTTGGGTCACTAAAGAGGCTTTGATTTTAAGTTTACACCATTTAAATTTAAAATATTTGGAAGAAATGCTTGTAATGAAAATTGAACGTACCTGGATTTGAACCCGCGCTTATCGTAAACCGTGCGAGCGCTCTGACCACTAAGCTTATGTGGTCATATGCAAAAATGCGTGCGTCGAAATTCTTATAACTTTTTTTTCAGTATTTTTTTATCTTTGGTGTGTGGATTAAGGTTTTAAAAATTATAAATATGTTTTGAAGGTTGGGTGGAAAATGGGAAGCATCAAGTGCATCTTGCAATTGGCTTTATCCTATATCATTATCCTCGGAACGAGGAAATAGGAAATAGAACAATCCATCTTCCTCGAGTGGGAATCGAACCTACAGACCGTCACGTTTACAGAAACACGATGTAATAATTATTTATTTGCAGACGACCTCAATATTTAAAAAGGCATATAGAACAGATGCACACGCGCCCCCTGCACTTGGAGTGCCCGGTTTGTAGGCGAGTGTTCTACGAGAGGGGCTGGTACAGATGTCATGTTAGGTGAGTCTTGTTTGTTTATGGGTTCATTTCCAATTTAATAAAATGTTAAGGGAATAATAATATTAAAAAAAAATACTTGTATTGTCTTAGAAACCAGCGTAAATAAATATATTTAAAGAATACATATAAAAAGATAAAACAATTAACACTTCAAATATCATATAATAAATAAGTTGTAATAATTATATAAAATATACGACCAAATGTGATGAGAAAAACGATTTCCAAGAAACGATACGTTTCATTTTTTTTTTTAGTCAGTAATAACAATTAACCTTATTAAAATGCTATCATTACCTCGCTTTGGAATCAAGATGACATGCGGCGTTGAATTCTGCCACACTATCTTGAACTAGTCAAGCATAAAAATACGCCTTACGTTATTTTCCTGCTGACAGTACCTTTTGAGCACTGCGGTTTGACTGACGGAACTTAACGCCACGCTTACCTAGTATCTAGAGGGAAGGAAACGAAAACAAAAATGAAGATCCCACCTTCCTCGAGTGGGAATCGAACCGCCTTTATAGGTAGACGCTGTGCCACTGCGCCACAGTCCCCAAAAATAAAACTTTCTGACGTGACAACGTTCTGACGACAGTATATAACATTGACATACCTAATTGTATTTATGCGTACAAATAATATTTAACTTGATCAATTGCACTGTGATTTCTATTTACCTCCTTTTATATATAAAAACATAACGTCTATCAAAATTAACTTAACTTTTTATTTAAAAATCCATATTCTCACTAAACCGTCAATTTACAGACAACCGTTTTGTTTTAAAGATATATAGAACTCACGAAGAAGTGCGCCATAATATAGTGTTTTTTTTTTTTAAGGCTTTACGCTTTATCCCGCACATGGCAGGGTATGCAGAGGGAACTGCAGAGACCGTGGGAACCTAGTGTTAAGACACTCCGTTGCTTAGTCCCTGCTTTCTCCATCCCCGCTTTCCGCCTTTTTCGAGGCATTGCGTGTTGAGTGGCGGAACTCAACGCCGCGATTTGCCTGGTTTGCCAGAGCGAAGAAAATGGAAATAGAAAAGTCCATCTTCTCCGACTGGGGATCGAACCCAGTAACCGTCGCGTTACAGACAGACGTTGCGCCTCTGCGCCACGACGGTCCTATAGTAATATAGTGTTTTGTTGTTAAACGGTAATATAGTGTATTTTTCCATTACCTATAGAACTCACAACGAAGAAGTGCGCCGTAACATAGAGCGCAAAGCGATATGCTCGGAGTGCGGGCGCGAGTTCCGCAACAAGGCGTACCTGGCGCGCCACCTGCACACGCACGAGGACCGCCGCGCCGCCGCCTGCGCGCTCTGCGGACGCGCCTTCAAGAACGCCGACGTGTTGCGGGTTCACATCCGGCAGCACCACGCGCGGCACGTGTGAGTTCCCCGCCTGTTAGGGCCATAGCACACGGCGTATTTTAAACGCGCAGACGACGCGCAGATTACGCGCGTATACGCGATTCAAACGACATTCGATCGCAACCTTGTAACCTAAGCACACGAAGAGATCATGAAACGCGCGTCTAATCCGCGTATACGCGCAGATACAGCGAACAAACGCGCTGTGATCGCGCGTAGCTTTTGCGTTTTGATCAGACTCTCCTCTTCTTCACTTGTACAATGGCCCGCCCCGCCCCCGCACCTACTGCACTCCTTTGTACGCGCGTTTGTATAGCTTGAAACGCGCATTGAACGCGCGTCAGACGCGCGCTTTTATTTCATCTATGTAAACCCAAATATCAGCGTCTACGGCGCCGAAGACGCGCGTTTAAAATACGCCGTGTGCTATGGCCCTTAGATAACTAACTCCACTTGTTGGTTGGTTGCAAGAGATTTCTTATGTATGTGTACGAGGTGGTGGTGGAGGTATGTGTATGAGGCATAGGTGAATGATAGGTATATAAAATATTTAATACGTGAAATTTGTAAGTTATTGAGAACAATCAGCTCTGGTCGTGTGGTTTTAATTCTTTTGCATTCAATTATTTATTTTTAAATATTTTTTGGATGTTAATTTTCACGCTATATTCCGCTCGTAGCAAGAAAAACAGAGGGAACCACAGGACTATTGAAATTTTTCAAACAATACAATCCGCCGTCTCGAGACCTTTCAAACGGCACAAGGTAAAGTAGAAATCTAGATCCTAATTTCGCCTTTATTTTCTCAGAAACAAAGATGGCACTGTGACGCCTAACCTTGCTGGACGGTCGTATGCAGGATCGGCGCGGGACAAAGGGTAAGTGCGTATTGGTTTTTTTTTTTCATAAATTTTATTTACTTTTGTGTTATATTATATAAACAATTACTGAACGCTTTTCATCAGATCATAAAATGAGGTTGAATATTATATTAATTAAAAAAAATTAAACGCCATTATTTCACTATGCCCGAATAAACAGTATCCGAGTAAACACGATAGTCGTGGATTCAATTCCCGCTTGGAGGATTTTTATTATTTTCCCCCTGTCGTAAGACATGTTCGCGGGCATTATCGTGAATTCAGACGTAAAATTGAGAAGATTGTGTAATCTCAAGTTTACGTTACCTACATCGATACACACATTCAACGATACATTTCGACGATGCAAAAGTATTTGCAAATGTCTTTTTGTAAATAAATGTTAAAAAGCGAAATAGCGAATTTAATACAAGATATATAATATATATTTATTCCATAACAAACTATTCACAGACAACGCAAAAAATCCTATGAAGACTTGGACCTTAATCAACAAACTATGTAGTAATAAGATAAGTAAAAGTGGCATAACCTCGAAATTAATAATAGAATGTGAAATAATTTCTGATACAAAAGATGTATGTAACGTTTTCAACAAATATTTTGCAACAATAGGTTCCCTCTTAGCAAAAAAATACCAACGACAAACGACAACCCACATAAACCATGAATACAACAGTTATGAACTTTTAGCATTTAAACCGTGTAGTTCCAATGAGGTTGAAGTTCTAATAACGAATCTAGACTCGAATTCAAGTACTGGCACAAAAAAATTACCACAAAAACTTTTAAATGTTTATGCAATGTAATATCAAAGAATTCAGCACAGTGTTTTAACAAACTTATGTCCCAGGGGATATTCCCAGACTAATTGAAAATAGCAAAAATAACTCCAATACATCAATCCGGTTCCTTGATAAATCCAAAAAACTAACGTCCAATATCAGAACTACTCGTTCTCTCAAAAATTTTTGAAAAATCTACAACCGTTTGGCTACGTATTTGGAATCTTTTAACTTTTTAACAAAAATAAGACAAAATCTAGATAAGAACATAGCTTTGGGCGTATTTATTGATCTAAAAAAAGCGTTTGATACCGTAAGTCATAACTCTTGTTACGTAAGCTTCAAACAATTGGTGTAAACGGTACTCTAATGTGGTTAATTACTGGGTTTGAAAAGAAACGTCTTTCTAGCTTCAATTCATATTTAATGCCAATCGAAGATTTATACAAATTAAAAAGAAAGCTTAGGCCAATCGGTGGTCCACCATATTTGGATGGATACACGAGATGTTTTTATAAAGGTGACTTTACACTAGACTTACTTAACTACACTAACACATTATATTTATTACACTTCAATATTCTACTTAAAATACTAAAGGCTTATTTAACAAATGGATTGCAGATCATGAGTAATACGTTGCCTGTTACTTGTGGAGTCTCACAGGGCTCAATGTTGGGACAACTATTATTTTTAATCTACGTTAACGATATTGCAATCTTGAAAATAATTGGTCATCTGATTTTGTAAATAGATAATACCTGCTTATTTTATTTTGGCAATAATAATATAATTGCTTAAGCTCAGCAAGATCTAGATAACCAACAAATGGTTTTATTAGTTAGTTGTTATATTATATTTAAAACTAAAAACAAAACTATTGCACCGTATGATCCACTTACTGTTGATGGTATTCCAATCGAACAAAGAAACTGTGAAAAGTATTTAGGTCTTCAAATACTCATTTAACTTTTAAACATCAAATAAGTACAAATAAGTAATAACTTTCTTCTTTAATTGGGTCACTGAGAAATATACGAAGCTAAAAAAAATTGTATTGACAATTTATACACTTGCAACATAATAAAAAATATCCAAATCCATTGTTTGAACTTTTAAAAAATTAACGCCGATGTTGTTTATTATTATTTTTTTAATGCTGGTAATTTTTTATACAGTTACACTTTTTAATAAGAATTACATTTAAAATGTCTATATACCAAATTTTTTTTTCAAATAATCTTAAATGATGAAAGTAATGTAAAAAATATAACTTTGATTATAATCAGTAGTCGAGAGAATTTATTAGATTAATTTTTGGCTCTGGCAACAAGTGCGATGTTAACTTCCGCCACTAAACACAAAGACACGAAAAGTAAAAAGTGGTACAAAAAAGTAAAAAGTAAAAAGTGGTAAAAAGTAGCACAATATAATTTAAAGTTCCCACTGTCCTGATACATGCGGGATAGTAGGTGAAATAAAAAAAAAATAAAAGCGTGAAACAACTTGCATGTGTAGACGCAACGGCAACACGACGTGCATGCAGTGCGGGCGCGTGCTCACCACGCGCGCCATGCTCATACGGCACACGCAGCGCATGCACACCGACCACACTAAAAAGTAAGTCTGATAAATATTCTGTTTTTATAGATTTTTGTAACCTTCTTTGTAAGGAAGGTCGAGTAGTAGGTATAAGGAGGCTAATGACAATGGACAGTAACATCGTCCCATTTATTTCTTTGTTCTTTAAACTGCTGATTTAGTATTTTTTTTAGCTTCACGCTTTTATCCCGCATATTGCAGGGTAGGCAGAGGGAACTGCAGGGACCATGTGAACTTAATGTAAAAACACTCCGTTGCTTAGTCCCTGCTTTCTCCGTGCCCGCTTTTCGCCTTTTTTCGATGCATTGCGTGTTAAGTGGCGGAACTTTAAATGGAAATAGGAAAATCCATCTTCTCCGACTGGGGATTGGACCCAGAAACCGTCGCGTTACAGGCAGACGTTGCGCCTCTGCGCCACGACGGTCCTCAATGTGTCAATGTGATCCATGCGACGACGCGATCGTTGCAGGTTCCAGTGCGACCACTGCCAGCGGCTGTACTTCTCGAAGGCGGAGGTGCGCGCGCACATCGAGTGGACGCACCTGCTGCGGCGCGTGCACGCGTGCGCGTGCGGCCGCGTGTTCCGCACGCCGGCGCGCCTGCGCCACCACGCGTGCGCCGTGCACCTGCGCGTGCAGCCGCCGCGCGACAAGCGGTGCGCGCAGTGCGGCAAGATGTTCGCGGTCGGCAACACTCCCACCACTATTGAATGACAATTTTATACTCTTTCTTATCTAAAACTACCCATTTTTACGAGCGAATCCTAACTGTATTTATTAAAAAAAGTCATTTGTTCTTATGACTAAGAAAAATATTTTTTAATAAGTGAAAAATAACACTACGTTTTAGATAACCCGCCGCTTTAATTTCCTCTGCCTACTTGCTATAAGCGGGATAAAGCGTGAAGTTATGAAAAATATTATTTTTACATTTTTCGTGTTGCAGGGAATTAGAAAATTGAATTGTATAAATCAATTATAATTGAAATCGCATATTGTTTTTATACCTATTTCTTCTCATACATTACAGAATCGGCAAGTCCTCAATCGTCACATAAAAAGTCATTCCGGGGAAATGTATCCTTGTACGGAATGCGGACAAAAGTTCAAAACTCAGTCGTACGTAAAAGTGCACTACAAGTTGAAACACTTGAACATGACTCGAGCGGAAATAAAGGCCCAGACCAAGAGAAAACTTATTATGGTAGATAATATGGACGAAGTTATGAATGCGAGAATCAAAAAAGCTGTTGCCAACATAAATATGGAAGATCCGTTGAACATAAGCGATGTGGGGCTGCCAGAAATGAAAAAGGAGCCGGACTTGGAAGTGCCGTCTTTTGAAACGTTTTTGGGGATAGCCCGTGAATATTGATTTAGTCCTCAATAATTGTTAGACTATATACATATTCCAATCTACATGCAGAAATCAGAGATGTGTAAATGATTTTGTCGCAAGGGTTGCCAGAGATGATAGAAGCATGTTTGGAAATATCTTATGTTGTATTCGGGTGAATATTGAAATAGTTGATGAATGTGTAAGTGTAGAGAAAGAAACGACTTTCTGTTTTAAGTATATAGATTTATGTCCATTTATTTCATTTTAGTAGATTTTTATTAAAAAGCAATCTTTTTTGTTAAGTTTTTGTTATTTATTATAAAATTATAAAATTGTAATTTATATATATATATATATATATATATATATATATATATATATATATATATATATATATATATATATATATATATATATATATATATATATATATATATATATATATATATATATATATATATATATATATATATATATATATATATATATATATATATATATATATATATATATATATATATATATATATATATATATATATATATATATATATATATATATATATATATATATATATATATATATATATATATATATATATATATATATATATATATAAATATGTACGCCAATCTCTCATCACTCTTGCTCCGTAAGTCTTCATCTGAATGTAAGCGCAAGTAAACAGTCTACATTGTAAATCTCAACAGGGCCCGTACATAATATTCCAATTATCAGTTCTATTATCTTGTATATACATAGTTTTTGCCCGTTGCTTTAAAATTACCAGAACACTGCCTATAGCGTTTTAAGTGTTCAAAAAAGCCAGTTAATTTAACTTTACATTATATATTGAAGTCTTTATATATGGTAGTAAGAAAAATGTTGTTTTAATATCAATAAACAATATATTTTTTATAAATAACAATTATGTTCTTACTGGTTCTGTTTGTCTTCATATCACTGGCAGCTTTGCTTTTCGGTATATGAATTTCAATGAAAATTATGACGTCATTTGACATTTGTGACATTTCAAAAATTTTGGCGCCATTGACCATATTTATTTAAAATATATCCAAGTTGATTATTTTTAGTGAGTTATAATTGTGTTATTTTATTTTATTTATAGGTAATTGTAAATGCGATATAATGTTGTAAACTTAGTTAAGTAATGCAGTATTCGTATAAACTACATAGTTTAGTATTAGTAGAGAAATTCATTATGTGGTAACCGAACTGGTAACCTGCTTAGTACAAACTAAGGCACGTATATAAAAATCTTAAGATTCTTAATTTTCATTTAAATTTGATAAAAAATTACATTATTAACTTAGGCGATTTTCGCTGTTTTTCACATGTTGTTGATTGTTTTTACCTTGTAAACCTCTCTCTAGATTGTTCTGACTATTTCACATCAATTGTACGAGAAATTGTTTTTAAATATATTCCTAAGTTAATTTATAATAAAAATACAGGGTAATGTGCAAATATACATCTTTTTATGTTTTTTAAAGTGTTTATTCGCAGTGAGTATTGAAGAAATACTTAAAAGCATATAAAATTTATAAAAATCTTGCCACTTTCATGTTTATATATATTTTTTCTTTAAGTATTTTTTGCATACGTGCATTTATAGGAATTACAAAAGTTAATTTTTAAAACCGTCAACCATCATATTAAAGTTATATTTTATTTCTATGGGATGCTAAAAAAAATTTACAAATCTGCTGCTCAACTGCTAATGAATTCGTTTCTAGCGTTAAATGTAAAACCAATTTGAAATGTATTAAAATAAAAGAGTTTTGTTATAATCAAGTAATAAATAATTAAGTCAGAATCCCAATATTGCAATGATCTCTTAAATGTTTGTGAGGATTTTGTATTTCTTCTAACCATTAACTATAGAGGGTCAATTGTTATTTATTTATCTAATATTTAAATATTTTAAGAAGATCTAGACCGTTTGTAAGTTATTAGTAAATACTTGGAGTAAAAATGTCGAATTTGTATTATACTTTGTACATATTATCTGTGTTAGATTAAAAAAAAGAAAAACTTAACTTATTTTTCTTTACAATGAACCCTTTACCACATTTTGTTTAAAAAATAGATTAGTCATAGTATAAAAAAGAAAATGTTATTTTTGTTATAATTTATAAATATAAAAAAAGAACAAAACCTACATTGAAATGTCATCTTTATTGCTTCATTGTTAGATATCACATAAAAATATTTTGGAGTCATCATGATTTACTTATCGTCATTAATAATTAGTACTTTGATAAACAACTAAGTAAAAGTAATGTATTTTTTTAACGAATATAATATTTAAAATTATATCTTTTGCAAAACAAAAATTAGTAAAAAAATCAAAATGTTATAAAAAAAAACTGACTTCAAGCTATAGTTAAAATCAATAATCATTTTTTAATGGAACCAAGCTACTTATTAAACAAAGATTTCTTTAATAGGTATCTATTAGTTCTCTTAACTAATATGACTGGCCTACTATAATAATGTTATAATGCGTTAAAAATGAACTTTACAGTTAATACATATAGAGAACAAATTGTAGTGACACATGTTTTGAACTATTATACACAATCTAAAGAGTTGCTTTCATCCCACGAGAATTCTAAATTGTTTTCTAAGAAACCATCTATTTCGTTGAAGGCCTGCGTCAGTGTTGGAAGAGATATTGAGGTGTCTGGAGTGTCATTTTCTTTTGCTATTGGGATTAGTTGCCAGTTGTTAACACTATTATTTTCTGTTAAAGGCTTATCACTAAAACCAGTATTATTAATAAATTTCATATTTACTGTACCCATTGCGTAATGCACTTTTTGTTTGCGCCCCACTATTTTTAGCACATCAACTTTAGGTATGCTCAATATTAGGAAAATTCCAGAAGGCTTTTCAGTTGTAGTCGTTTCATAACTACAGAGTTTCCATAAATTTACATTATACCATGGATTTTGATAATAAAGAAGTGCTTGTAAGTCTTTTAAATTCTTATCAAAATCTGGTATAAATAATGCCGCTTTCACTCTCCCTGGGATGTCTCTTTGATCAATTATATCAAGTTTGCAATCCCTGGATAGATTTAGTTTTGCAACAGCATTAGTTAACCAAGCTAATGCATTTTCATCGTGACACCAGAACTTTACAACTCCTTCGTTATATATTGGACTTTTGTCAAAAGCTGGTATGTATGTTCGTTCAAGAATAGTTTGTTCATTATATAATGCAAATAGAGCATTATGAAGCTCCTTCTGTATATATGCAGCTTCTTCTGCTGTTAGATCTGCTTCCTTATTAGTTATTGCCACATTCAAATGAAGTGACCTACAAGATGTAGTACTAATTGCTGTATTATCATTACTCTTTCCCTTTTTAATATTTTCACAATTTTCAATATGACTAACTACGGCTTTTCTTTTTGATTTCTTTTTCACTGTAATAACTTTACATGTAGCCACTTCTTTCATAGTACTTACTTCATTTACTGGGTTCTTCTCACTAGCTAAATTCATTTCATTAACTGGGTTCACTACAGTATCTGAGTATACTTCGCTAACTGTGTTCACTTCACTAACTGGGTTCCTTTTACTGATTGGGTTCTTTTCATCAACTGGTTTACTTGCACTAACTGGGTTTTTTTCATTAACTGGACCTAATTCACTGACTGGGCTCATTCTATTAACCACACCCTCTTTGTTTACCTCACAATAAACTTTACTTTGATTTTCTTGTAAATTACTTCTCTTTTCACAGTAATTGTTTATATGTTGCAATGCCTCAATTAAAAGTTTGTTTACTGGAGCTATGCTTATTTGTATAGTGTAATCGTGAATCACTTTAATATCTGAAATAGTAACAAGATTATTTATAAATTAAATTAAAAAATGGATTTAGTTAATTTTAGATCTAAGAAATATTTTACAAATGCAAAATTCTAAAATATTAATTTAATATACCTCTAGCCTGAAATTTTCTTTTGTGTATATTTTTTAAAGCAACAAAACCAGCTTTTGACACAGCATATGGAA
Organism: Dione vanillae; assembly: GCA_037178615.1. Classification (NCBI taxonomy): domain Eukaryota; kingdom Metazoa; phylum Arthropoda; class Insecta; order Lepidoptera; family Nymphalidae; genus Dione; species Dione vanillae. Next base: position 398,157 of record JAZFAU010000261.1, read on the forward strand.
CGTTTCCCCATATAGCCTTATGACTGTTTTGCTTTGTTGCTTCCAGGTATTGGTTTAACCACACTGTTAGCTGATGAGAAGTCAGTTTATTATCTTGGATAGTTTTCTTTATATTAATATCAGGAATGGCACTCAAATAGTCATATTTCAAGGCACAATATATCACAGTACTATGCCCACTTTTCAATGCACTACATAATATTTCGCACACCTTCATAACCGATAAACAATTGAAATTGACTAAAGTGTTAGCTTTATACTCATCAGTAAAATTAGCGTCTGCCTCAAAATTGTACGTACAAGTATTTATTAATACATCTATGCCACCATATTTATCTAGAATGTCCTTTTTTAAGTTTTTTATCGTTTTATACGACGAGAGAGCATTGAAAAAATTGATGTGCACAAAATTTAAGTTAATATCTTCTCGTATCAAAGCTGTGTCATCGTTATCTTTTAATGGTCGAAATATAATAACATACACTGTTCCTTGACAATAATGTGCAATTGGCGCGAATCCATCACCCACCTGTCCTATTATAACAGTTACTAAAGAACTCATTTTATACTATATATGGAAAGTAATAAAACTATGAATCACTTTTTTTATATGTAAGTTAATTTCTTATACTTAAATTTCTTTTAAATGTCCGAAGTAAATATCATAAAAGAGTTACCTATTATTTATAATAAAAAACGCTGTATACTTTTTAATACAACAAATGACAACCACAAATTGAAGTTAATTCAAATTTAAAACGTTTAAACTTGCAAATTGTCACAAAATTATTAACTACCCATTTTTCAGCAACTGTTAAAAAGCTAAAAGAAAATTTGAAATTGTGCCGTTTTTAGTGCATTTGCCTGTTCGGCAAGCAACAATAAACATTCATAATATATAAACTTTAGTTAATTTTATTTTTTTATATTGTGTGACAAATCAAAAGAAAGTTGTGAAAATGAGCAATTTTCATATTCAGTATAGTTGTAAAATGTGTTTATTATTTAGTATTTACACGTTAGCGCTTGTAGATTAAGGATGCTTGCCGCTTGCCAAGCATATAAATGCATCCTTTTGGACGAATTACAGAATAATCACTAAATTAGTAATCATTTTAAAAAATATGTTTGTATTTTTTTCTTTTTTAGTTTTATCCTGAATTCTGTTAATAGAATATTGAGCTCCTTACTTTCCGCCTTTCGAGATATTCGAGGCGTGTTGAGTAGCTGAACTCAACGACGCGCTTTTGCCTAGTTGCGAGAAAAATAAAATATTTCATTCTACCCGAGTGGGTATCGAACACACTACCAAAGCAAAAGAAATTCAGTTTAAAAGTGTTGTAGGCATTTCACAGCCATTCAGAGGTATAAGATCTAGATCCCTGGACACAAGTGCTAGGTTAATTTAGTAAAGGGAAATCTAAGGGCATAATTTATCATTTACAATTGTTGTAAGTGTTTATTTATAATACATATTTTTTAACCCTAAAGTGATTTATTTGACTAACTAGTAGGACTTTATTTTTTGTGACATTTACAGTTAAAAAACTTTTTTGCTACAAAAATTTGTATCACAGATAAAGAAAGAAAAAAAAGAACAAGTAATTTTTGCAAAAATATAAATATATTAGAAAATTTATTCCTTACATGATAAACAAACGATAATAGTTTTAAAAAGGTAAACAGCTTTGGTTATTTTAATTACAATAATTTTCGACTGGTTTCTCACCATCCCAGCTCACAATTGTCTTATCATGCCACACATATTGCCCTCTAACTGAGTCTTCGGCATCGAGAGCCAAGAATAAAGGAGCTTGAGCACCCTCGTCTATACTAAGTGGACCTTTGTGTGAAGACATATCTGTATCTACATAGCCTGGATGAACTGCATTCACTTTAATATCTGAAATATTATTTTATTGTTAATTATGAAATGTGTTCTACTTGCATAAATAAATATCTACAATATTATTTTTTACATATTACAAAGTAAAAAAAGAAATTATTTTTACCTCGGTCATTGAGCAATCTTTGTTGAATTTTAGTTAGCGCTGTTAAACCAACTTTAGATACAACATAAGAAGAACTTCCCCAATCTGCTTCATGAGTTCCTTGTTTAGCTGCTTCTATATACTGATTCATCAAATTTGACAGTTCTTCGACACTTAAATTGGGATCTTGGAAACGTTTTCTTAGGTTTTCGCTGGGAATTAGACTCAAGTGGCCACATGAACTAGAAAGATTAACAACACGGGCACCATCACGCAGTATTGGAAATAGAATATCACAAGTTGATAGAACTGAGAAGTAATTAACTAATAGGGTCTGTTCAGCTTGAACAGCTACAGGTTCTGGCGCTTTAGTTTTAAAAGCAATAGCTGCATTGTTCACAAGAATATCAATGAATCCATATTTTTCTTTTATATAATCACGGAATGTTGTTATACTTTGCTTATCTGTAATATCTAACTGATGATAACTTGGATGTAAGCCTTCCTGATTGAGAGCAGCCACAGCGTCCTCACCTCTCTTTGGGTCTCTTGAAGTTAGATATACCTTCCCATCAAAACGTTTACAAAGTCCTCGGACTATTGCGAAGCCGATGCCTTTGTTAGCGCCTGTAACTACGGCAATTTTATGGCTCATTTTGATATTTTAGTCGATATCACTTGTAGGTACTTGAATATCTTATAATATTAATATATATTCTTTAAAAAGAATCTATTAAATATAATCTATATATTATATAATAATATTTACGATGTAAACTCTTTATTCTCTCATAATTAACAAATTTCCGGCTAATTTCGCTTGCGGCTAGTTCGTGAACAATAACTTTGCGTTCGTTAACAGGTTAATGTCAAAGTCATAAGTCATTAGTTTGTTTTTGCAAAAATACGTATCGTGATTGGTGGTTGCTTCTACTTACACTTTCTTTGCTATTTTTACGTAAATATACAAATAATTTGAGTTACAGTTTGTTATAGTAGGTATATATTAGATTATATATTATATTTCATATATATATTATTCTATTCTTAAAGAAGTAAATTTTTAATTAAATAAAAAAAAAAATGAAATAGAATTTCATCTTGAACACTAGAAATTCCATAAAAAATATTGCAATGCCTATAAAGTTAGTCTAATAATCTGTTTTAAATCATTTGGCGCGCAAATTGTATTGACATCCATTTTTGCGCTTCCGGATACGGATATAAACTGTTTTGCGGATAAGGTTAAGTACCGTTGCGGATGACATGAAGATCTTACACAAACTTACATAAAAAAGAGAGAGGGTGTAGGTATGAAACAAAATATATTTTATTATTGTCGTAATTGTAGCCTAAATAACAATTGATGTAAGTATTAGATTTATTAAGACCCTTATAGAACATAAAGTTACTTTACATCCACATCGATGTGCGGGATTAGACTTCAGTGTATATAAAATATCAGTAGTTAAAATCAAAAATGGGTGCATTATATTTAATTAAAAGTAATTTGGCTGCTTCGTCAGAGTTCAGTAGTTGACATTCTTTTATTAAGTCTGTGCCATTAAAGAATTGTTGACATTGGAAACTCGCCGCTGGTGGTGATAGAAATCTTCGTGCCTAGAGATGACAGTAAGTTTCAATTTTTCTCTATGCACACGCCACCATGACAGTGGATTTTCATTTATATTTATTCTCTTCTCATTTTGATACGATAATAATTCCTTTTTAAGTGCAGCTTCAGCACCGTCGCTTTTTGATGTCTGTGAAGCCTCGTCTTCACTAGATGAGTTTAATAGCATAGCAAGATTGTCTATTAAGGAAGGCCTTATCGCTGTCTCGGATGGTCCTGGCCGTTCTGTATAGTATTCTGTAGAATCTTTCGTTTTCTTTCTTTTAGGACCCCAAGAGTTAGACGAACCTAAATCATGATTCTCAATTTTCATAATTTTCAATATGTCCTGCTTAATTTTTTTCTCGGTTACGGGAGAAAAGAACTTGTGCTTAAAGCGAGGGTCTAAATAGGTAGCAATTAGAAATATTTTCTCTTCAAACAAATATGACAATATTGAAGATAGCTCAGCTCTCAAAGTATTCGCAACGAATTGAATAGACTCTGAATCATGAGATTTCGTTAAATATTCTTCAACCTTTATTTTAAGTACATGAAGAATTGGAATTACCGAAGAAATTAGTGCATGTGCATTGCTTAGTTCTTGAGTAGCTTCTTCGAAAGGCTTAAATAAATCTACACAACTCTCAATAATATTCCAGTCCTCAGGCAAAATAGGTTCAATATCAGTTTCATTATTATAAAAACATAAGGCATCTCTCATTTTTAGAAATCGTTCAAACATGTAATATGTACCGTCCCATCGTACCGTATCATTATGAATACTTGGACGTGTGGTTGATTCATTTTATCTTGAATTATTTCTAGTTGTTTTTGAGCGAGAGACGAATGTTTAAAATGATCGCAGATTTCCTCGCATTTTTGTTTGACTAATTTTACATTCTCATGCGATTGTAAAGCGCTGCGAATACAAAGTTCGATTTTGTTGACTATGCAGTCTATATTAACAATATCTCCTTCCTTTTTGATGTTGGAACATTTGTTTCGAGTAACACTGTGCACTTGTTCTATTTCAATGTTCCATTCTGAAAGAATGGAGTAAAATTTTGGAGTGATTCTATCATTAATACTAAAGACTTCGTAATTTTTTTCACATTTCAATATAATTGATGTTCTATCAAAGTTTTCTGATATTCCGTGACCAGTTACGATCAAGAAAGACGAATTTGAGCTCGTAATCTGAGAAAATGTTGTAAGTAAATGATATGTAATCAAATATTTCTATCAACTGCTTCACTTTTGCAGTGTTTTTTCCATAAAGTTCTCTACATACATAATCAGTATAAAAACTACGTTCTCTTAAATTATATTCAGGTGCTAATAATTTTATCAATCGGCGAAAACCAAGTCCCTCCACAAAATTAAAAGATAAATTTTGTAGAGCGATCATTTCACCAATAAATTTGTCGATTTGTGTCGATTTGTCAGTACTATTATCAAATTCAATTTCTTTAAGAAACACTTCTTCTAGCGAAAGTTGTATAGATCTGTGTGTACTTTCATCTTGTATAGGAGATACGGTTTTTTCTGTAAAAAAGTATAATGAAACAAATTTAATTAATTTGCGAGCATCACAATAATTATTTCTTTTATTGACATATGGGAAAGTACTATACTATTAATATTTAGCACTTATTTATATATAGCTCAGCTTACCCGAGTTGAATTGTTTCTCCTTATTAAAACTTTCAAGCAATAAAAATTCTTCTACATGCACCGCTTTGAGGTGATTTTTCAATGAAGTGGTGGTACGTCCTTTGCGAGAGTAAATTTTATTGCAGATATTGCAATGAGCTTTATCCGGATCATGTTCATCCGGCTTAAAATATGCCCAAATCTCGCTTCGTAACGGTGGTGGCATTGTAAATTAAGTTCTTTGTCTCAAAAACAAATAAAACTAAAGCAAAAAGTTCTTTCTGAAAGTATTACTAAATGATCGTGATACGAGAACGCGTCACATATTGGTCAATTGGCGCGACTTCCCGCCCCCCGCCCCGCCTTCCCCCCTCGCCTGCGCTGTATCTGCATCCGCAATCCGCATTGATGAATACGGATACAGATGCGAATGCAGATGTCCGAATTGAAGCGGAAGGTTGAGGTAAAATTTTTATTTTATATTTATAAATTATATCATAAAATAATTGGTTTTTTAAAAGACCACATCTGGATGTAGTATTTATATAGACCTAATATACATACGTTACAATATATACCTAAATTATAAACAACATATCAAGATTTTCCATAAGTTACGATCACTAGTCACTGAAAAATGCATATTATATTAGGTATAGACGCATCGCATTAAATAGAAAGCTGAAAAGAGACACTGATTTTGTTTCCACTTACATTGTACTTATATACCACTTGGCTTTATTTCTATACGCCGTATAAATGGAGATAATGGATATATAAAAAAATATTATATACAATATTATTATACTACAATTAGTTCAGAAGTGATCAAAATATTTTCATGATAGTGGTAAGGGCACTTGCATAATTTGCAAAGGCACTGTTCAAACTTTAAATCCTACTGCTTTCAATTTTTTATGTTTTCTTTAAGTACTTTTAGTAGTCAATATATATATATATATATATATATATATATATATATATATATATATATATATATATATATATATATATATATATATATATATATATATATATATATATATATATATATATATATATATATATATATATATATATATATATATATATATATATATATATATATATATATATATATATATATATATATATATATATATATATATATATATATATATATATATATATATATATATATATATATATATATATATATATATATATATATATATATATATATATATATATATATATATATATATATATATATATATATATATATATATATATATATATATATATATATATATATATATATATATATATATATATATATATATATATATATATATATATATATATATATATATATATATATATATATATATATATATATATATATATATATATATATATATATATATATATATATATATATATATATATATATATATATATATATATATATATATATATATATATATATATATATATATATATATATATATATATATATATATATATATATATATATATATATATATATATATATATATATATATATATATATATATATACTTAACTTCACGTTTATATATACATATTTAACTTCACGTTTTATCCCGCACATGTCAGGGCAGAGGCAGAGGGAACTGCAGGAACCATAAGAACCTAGTGTTAAGACACTCCGTTACTTAGTCCCTGCTTACTCCGTCCCCACTTTCCGCCGTTTTCGAGGCATTGCGTGTTGAGTGGCGGAACTCAACGCCACGCTTTGCCTTAGATGCCAGAGCGAAGAAAATGGAAATAGAAAAATCCATCTTCTCCGACTGGGGATCGAACCCAGGAACCGTCGCGTTACAGGCAGACGTTGCGCCTCTGCGCCACGACGGTCCTCAAATATATATTTATACATATATATTGTATTTATATGTATATACATTGTAATAATTACATTGTACTATAGAATTTTCTACATAGACTAGTGATAATATATAAAAAAGACAATAATTTCCTTTGCAATATTAAATTTTATTAAATTATATATTAATGAGGACATTTGATGTCTTAAAACATTTCACAGATAGTTAAGAATTGCATTTATCACAAAATATGTTCTTACAATCAAAATATTATTCTTATTAAGTTATTGTAAATATTATTAATTAATAGCAAGTAAAAATATATTATAAAAATATGAGCTTCAGTAATTTAAAAACCTAGCACTAATTTAACAGATAAAAATAACAAATGCAACATTAAATGAGCCTCAAACAAGAACTTCTTTAAATCATTTGTCTAGTAATTAAAAAAAAAACTAGTGATCAAATAAAAAACAATATGACAAAATGAGATTATTTCCAATATCTAAATATTAATAGTGTTCTTCAGGTGCTTCTCCATCCCAGTTGACTATTCTACTGTCATACCATACATATTGTCCGCGGACTGAATCTGGTGCGTCTAAAGCTAAGTACACAGGAGCTTTAGCACCCTGTTCAATTGATAAGGGACCTTTATGTGAAGACATGTCAGTGTCGACAAAGCCTGGATGTACTGCATTTACCTTTATATCTGAAAAAAAAAACATGGTTTGTAGTTATTTAAATAGAAATGCTTTAAATATATAAAACATAATTAACTCAAATTTTTAATGTAGTCATTTATAGACCTTTTCGTTTCAATTTTTCATAAATTAATTAAAAAGTAAAATACAATCACAGGTTATTAAAAAATAACTATGTAATTCTATCCTTACCTCTGTCATTTAGCATTCTTTGCTGTATCTTTGTTAAGGCAGTTACAGCAACCTTGGAAACTACATATGAAGAGTGGCCCCATTTCTCAGCATGAGTACCTTGCTTGGTAGCCTCTAGATATTGATTGACCAAAGCGGATAGTTCTGGGATGGTCAGGTTAGGATCTTGAAAGCGCTTTCGCAGATCCTCACTTGGAATTTTACTCAGGTGACCGTCACGACTAGACATATTGATTACTCGAGCACCATTTCGAAGCAAAGGAAATAATATTTCGCATGAAGATAGCACTGAGAAATAGTTTACCTGATAATGTTTGTTCAGCTTGTACTGCCGCCGGTTCTGGAGAATCATGCTTAAAAGCTATCGCAGCGTTGTTCACCAAAATATCTATATATCCGTACTTTTCTTTCACATAATCACGAAATTCTGTGACACTTTTAGAGTTGGTAATATCCAATTGATGATAATTCGGGTTTAATCCTTCTTTTTTAAGTGAAGAAACTGCATCTAATCCCCGCTTTTCATCTCGTGATGTGAGATAAACTATTCCATTGAAACGTTTACAAAATTCTCTAACAATACCAAAACCAATGCCTTTGTTAGCGCCAGTCACTACAGCTAATTTAGAACTCATTTTTTATTAGATTTTTCCCATATAAGAAAACTGAAAGTTATTGCAGGAATGTATTATTTAAATTAAAAACAGCACAGAGCACTATTTATATTAAATAACTTTTGATATCTTATCTGTGGTATGTCCAATGATAACCGGAAGAGATAACTGTTGTCAAGAGGCGCAGGAGTCGGACTGGCCTTGACCTATTGTCTATTGTCTACGTTTATAAAATTATAATTATTGATTATATATGATAATTATTAAAAAAATATTTAATTTTATATTATGAAAATATAATTATTATATTTGTATTATTGTAAAATATTACAATTAATAGAATTACGGTTATAGTTTAAAAATTAAGTTAAAACATTGTAATGTCAGATGTCATCTTATAAAAGCTATTGGCGCGTATTTTAAAATATAATCCAATTTATTTAGTTTATACCTTTAAAATCTTTTATAATTACATATAATTATGATTATTAAACTTTTCTTATAGTGGCACAAATTATTAATTATAGTATATAATTACTTAAACTTATTATAACTACTTCACTTGTGGGTTATGAAAGTGAACGAGTTGTAGAATTTTAATATTTATTTTATCCTACAAAATAACATTATCTAATCAATTATTATCAAAATATACATAAAGAAAAACAATCATTTGAATTTTTATCATGTTCATGTATTATTAAATAAATATTATTACAAAATACAGGCAACATTACATCTAAATGTATTTGCTAATAAATATCTTAAGGAGTACTATTTGAAAATAAATCAGCCTTATTAAAATGTTTGGAAATAGTTAACAATATCCACATGCTTTTTTGAATATTTAAAATGCATATAGGTAAGTTATACTTAAGCTGACTTTAATAATCTTCAATCGGTCTTTCGCCATCCCAATCGATAACTTCTTTGTTGTACCACACGAATTCTCCACGTATCGAATCCGGGGCATCCAGGGCTAGGTATAGTGGGGCTTCGACCCCGGCCTCCACAGTCATTGGGCCTCTATGGTGTGTCATGTCTGTGTCAACGAAGCCAGGATGTACTGCATTCACTTTTATATCTGAAAATTATGTTAAAATTTTGTTTAATTTTTTTTTAATTTCATTTTAAGAAGATATAGTGATGGAACTTTATTTTTCTATGTTAATTTTTACTATTAAAGTATGTGTATTGGAAACTTTTCTATGTCTTTGCTTCTTTAATTGCGCTTTTAGCAGGGTAGATGGGGAGAAGCTAGTGTAAAGACACTCACTTATTGCTTATTAAATACTTTTCCTAGCATCTAGAAGGGTTGTATATTCCTAGGTATAGGTAATAGTTTATATATCTAGTTTTAAAACCAATTAGAAATTAGTTTCAATAAGTAAATTTTCAAGATATTTTCACAAAGAAAGTTTCACATATAGCGAGCTAGATGGAGAAAAGTTAGTGTCAAGACACTCCACTTTCTGTCAGGATTGGAGTATATGTGACACCAGTATCAAATAAAATGATTAATTTCTTCCGAGTGGACATTAAAATGTAGGTTACTGTCGGACATTGGCCTCTTGATCTACTTTTATTTATTATTACAGATAAGTATCATCACGTATAATTATAAATATCAAGTTCAAGACGCCTATTTTATTGAATATGAATGAACCTGTACTAAGAGAGGTAAAGAGAGACTCCGGTAAACTTTCGAGAAGAGAAGAAACTGCTTAGCATTCCATGGATTCACCGTGCGGGTGCCGGGCCCATCGCGTTGTAGGAAGAGGAGCTCCGAGCAGCGCTTGGAATTGCGACCCAAGTGTAGGTTTAAAGGAAAGGTCACGTATAAAGTATGAGGACCTTCTGAAGAGCAAGTATAAAGAGGTCAATGACAGTGGACGGGGCAAAAGAAGTATGCAGGGACCGCAGCGTTGGGTGCTCTGTTCTCTCTGACTACCCCGCTAGGGATAGAGCGTGAAGATACGTATAAAATTCTGAATTGGAAAAATGTACAACGATTGAAGTAAAGTAATATACTAAAATATTGTTAAGAAGAATTTAGTACTATTTTTCTTTAAATTTTAAAAAATTTTAAGAAAAGCTTAATTTTTTTTACTTATATTGGATTCTATTTTTTAACATATCTAATAATTCGAAAATTTTCTAAGAATTGAGGAAGGACCACGCCTTTAACAAAATCTTTTTATTATTTTGATAAAACTTGTAAGCCTTAAATTGAATACAATAATTTAAGTCCATTACTAGGCAATCATGGCATTGAGTTCCACCACTCAACACGCAAAACCTTAAAAAAGGCGGTGCGCAGGGAACAGAGTGTCTTAACATTAGGTTCCCGCGATTTCTGCGATTTTCTCTGTCTACCCTGCTATAAGCGGAATAAAGCATGAAGCTATAAAAAAATATTGTAAATAAACCAGTAAAACATACCACGATCATTAAGCATCCTCTGCTGTATTTTAGTCAAAGCGGTCACACCAGCTTTGGCAATAGTGTAAGTCGAGTTGCCCCAATACGGAGCGTTTGTTCCAGCTCGGACAGCTTCAACGAATTGATTCATCATTTCCGATAGCTCAGGGATTGTCAAATTGGGGTCTTGCAACCGTTTCCTAAGTTCCGGGCTGGGAATACGACTTAGATGTGCATCTCTTGTCGACATATTTACTACTCTAGCGCCGTTACGTAATAACGGAAACAATATCTCACAAGTGGAGAGAAAAGAGAAATAATTCACAAATAGTGTTCTCTCTGCTTGTAGGATTAGCGGTTCGGGGGCTTCGTGTAAATAGGCGATTGCCGCATTATTTATCAGAATATCTATATAGCCATATTTCTCCTTTATATGGTCTCGGAAAGCTATGATGCTTTTGTTATCTGTGATGTCTAATTGATGGAATTTTGGATGTAAGCCTTCTTTGTTGAGTGCGGCTACAGCGTCTTGTCCTCGCTTAACATCTCGTGCTGTCAGATATACGACCCCGTCGAAACGTTTACAAAGGCCTCTGACCATACCGAAACCCAAACCTTTATTAGCGCCGGTGACGACTGCAACTTTTGTGGACATTCTGTAAAAAAATAAAGTACAGTTATTTTTTTATTAAACACTCCTTTTTCTAAAAAAATTTTAAGCCTAATTAGAATTTAGCTTCAGTAAGTACACTTTCGAGCTTTTTTTCTCCATCAAACTATAATAAAAATTATTTTCACCTTAACTTATTGTGTAAAAACATCTTTTAGTAATTTAAATATATGGAATAAAAAGTTACCTAATACTGGCCACTTCTTACCTTTATAAATATCTTACAGGTACTTGAAATGTTTGAAACTGATGTTATTTCAAAAATACACTGCGCTATAAATGTTAGATAAGAGCGATTTTGAAGTTGATAAGATAATGATACTAAGGAATGACCCTTATAAAGTTTAGACTAAAAAAATAACCAATCGATACAAGAAATCTTTAAAAGTGATAAGTTTTATCTTTTCTATAGTTCTTAGGCTTTTTATAATGTAGTAGTTTGCTCTACTGTTAAGTAAGTACCGGTAAGTGTTCAATACTTATCCGGAAAGAGACCAACAGATATTTAAAACCGCTTATATATTTGTATACAGTACAATTTGCTATCATTATAATAATAATTTAAATGAATAATAAAACCCTTAAAGAAAATCTCTAAGAAAAAGAATCTTAATCAATACACGAACAAAAATAATTAAATAAATAAAAGTTATAAATATAAGTTATTTAAATATTAACATTTACCTGTTATTTGTATACAGACGAGCGATCTATATGGCATCAACGGAACACTGCTCTAAAGTGTGAATTTTCGATATATATTTTCCTCATATGCCTTAACAAATCTGCTTGTCATGGTATGATGACGTCATTTTTCTGTCACTTATCATAAACTGAACGTTGTAACACTATTTGAATGATTTTTGGTTAATTGAATTGAATTGAATAGCAATGAATTGAATTTCTGCTAAATTCAAGTGTTAATATGAGGTTATAGTTTCGAATCCTGAAGGAATTGGTATAATTACATAATGTGCTGTGGATTTGTTGCAACTATGAGAGAGAGATCCTGATTACTGAATATATCAGAATAGGTAGAAAGAGTAAAATAGAGTTAAAACACTCCGTTCTCTACATTCTTCCGTATTGAAGAATATTCAACCATGTTCTTTTAGCTTGTTAGAGCAGAGGGAAAGGGAGAGTAATTTATTTCATCAGTGGATGTCCATCATTGGGTTCAAAGTGACATAATGATTAAAATATTAAATATTAATAAATCAATGCCTATGACTTGTGAGTATATCAGCGAAAACGTTATGTCATAGTTATTAACGAATTTATGATGACTTATTCATTGAAAAACGTCCAAAATAATCAGTACATATGTTATCTGATTATGCTGTAATATATCTATTTATATGTGTTTTAATAAATCTATATATTTATCTTTTGTACGTAATGTATACACGATGACTCATCGAAATTATTTAATTTTTTAAAATTGATTTTAAAAAATAATGGAAATAAAATCAGATGCGCACGTATGGCATGTATGGGGCAATGTGGAAGCTTGATGAAAATTGAGGATCATCATGATTATACCTTATATAGTGTAATATGAGGATTTCTGGTACAGTACTAGCTTATAACTCGTGTGTTTTTACAATATTAATTGATGTTATGTAACTTGGACGTTATCCAAAACACAAGGACCGATGATGATTATTGATATCCGATGATGATTATTGATGACCGATGATGATTTTTGATGATTATTGATGTCCGCTAAGTTTATACATTTATAGGTATTTCTAAAAACTACTTAGATATGGCTAAAACAAAAACGCATGGCTTAGTATTCAGAGCGCCTTGCACGATTTGCAAGAGGCGCAGGTCCAAATCCCGTTGCATTTATTTTTTTATATATTCTCTTTAATTATTTTTTCTATCCTCACTTTAAGAATCAGAAACATATTTACAGGTGTTTTTAATTTCTCTTATTATGGTGAAAAATAGTAGATAGTAGTTATCGGGATTTCTGTACCAATTTCTGGATTGGATGGTTTAACATTTAAACCTTAAAAAGGATTTTAAACTAAGGATAGGACTTGAAATTAATAATAATTAAAACAACACACAGGTAGCCTGTCCTCACAGAGACGACAATGTAACAAGTGATACAACAAATGTAAATAATCATAATGTACGACACGATGAGAAACATTACGCATTACACCGTGAGTAGGCGTATTTAGATGCGAAAATCGACTTTATGCCTATTAATTCTCCGTAGCTTTTGATAAAAAGTTAGCATTCATGACTTGCAAAAATCTGTAGTATCTGCAGCTATTTTTAGTCAACTAGTAAATGCTTGATGTTATTTAATCTTTGAAAGAAATCATAATGTTATTTAGAATAAAATTACTAATATACCTGTTTTTCTTATTTTTACAATTGATGATTCGCTATGTCGCCATATATATGACGTCGACAACATATGGCTGGGGGAAATTCAAGGTTTTAAAATAGTTTATGTTTATTGATTAGGTTACTATAAGTATAATAATGGATTCCTATAGTTTACTAGACTTGAATATCCAACGTTGGTAGGGACAATGACATTATTAATTTATCCTAATTATCAAGAATTCTACGCATCCACATATTTTTAGAAATAAAAATTGAACTGACTGTGATCAAAAAGATAGATTTCAATACGTCCGCGTCATGATAGTATAAAGGAAGAAATCTCCTCGTAAAACAAAATAGTCATGCTTATACTAAAACTAATATTTCTATATTTACATAATCTGTGACGCCAGACGTCCTTCGAACGTCTTATTGACAGTCCGACCGCGGCCGGTATCGCATGGCTGTATAAATTGTAGCATTTTGTAAATATTTACGAAAGATTTGTGTTATAAGTTAATTTTTTGTATGGATTTTAAATATTAAATAAATAGTTCCAATACTTATATTTGTCGTCATTAAATAATTATAAGTGATAGTATACATTTGCATATATTTTTGTGATTTATTATTTTTTTTTGTAAGTATGTGTTTTGGTCTTTGCTTGTTTAATAATATGAAAAAATATATATTATTTTATTTGTGTCAACAGTTAATTATAGTAAAAATGTTTTTATCTTTTTGTTCACATGTAGCTTAATTATTGAAGGAAAATTGAGAAAATATGGATATGTAGATATCTAATAAAATTCTTCCGTGACTGATTTGACTGACACAGAAAATTGTATAGAAAATTGAAATTTGGCATTTCTTTGGGACATGGTAGTCCGCAGCTATTGTGCGATATATCTATTTGTTTCTTTTTTGAATTAGTTGTTAATTATAGATAACCGATGTGATAAATTAAGTTAATAGATGTGTCTAACGTTGTTAGATATAAACCGATATAAGTTCTTTTAATGGCGCGAAAATCATCAGCTTTAATATTTTTTTGGTTTATTATATTTTTATTTATTGTTGCAGATTTGTAAAAAAATAAGCATCCACAATTTAAATGTGAAATTATAAACAAAAAGTGTCTACTTCAAAATTAAGTGCAACGTAATATAGGTTGAAAAACTAAATCAAGATAAAAAATATGTTATCTGTGAACTAACAAATTGTTCATATCTCTATATCACTACGTATATAAAGTCAAGCCGCAACA
The DNA here is from genome assembly GCA_037178615.1 of Dione vanillae. Classification (NCBI taxonomy): domain Eukaryota; kingdom Metazoa; phylum Arthropoda; class Insecta; order Lepidoptera; family Nymphalidae; genus Dione; species Dione vanillae. The sequence continues at coordinate 413,477 of JAZFAU010000261.1, forward strand.
CGCGTACTGTATAACATTACCATTGTAACATGTCTACCAAAGTAGCTGTAGTAACTGGTTCAAATCAAGGGATAGGCCTCGCCATAATCAAGGGGCTTTGTAAAAGGTTTGATGGGGTCGTATATTTGACCTCCTTGTATGAAGACCAAGGTATTGAAGCTGTCGCTGCTCTTAAAAAGGAAGGTTTCTACCCAAAATACCACCAACTGGACATAACAGATGTAAAGAGTATAGCAAAATTCCGGGATCATATCAAAGAAAACTATGGACATATAGATATTCTAGTTAACAACGCAGCAATTGCTTATAAGACAAACGCTCCAGAGCCGATTGCAGAACAAGCTGTGAAGACTTTAGACGTCAATTATTTTTCAACGGTCGAATTTTGTGAGTACTTGTTCCCTCTTCTCAGGAATGGCGCTCGAGTGGTTAACATGTCGAGTTCCTATGGCCATTTGACTAGAATTCCTAGTGAAAAATTGCGAAATCGTTTAAAAGACCCAAATTTAACTATTAGCCAACTATCGGAATTGATGAATGAATTTGTGAGGGCGGCGAAAGAAGGAACTCATGCAAAGGAATGGGGAACTTCAACATATGCCGTGTCTAAAGTAGGTGTCGCTGCGTTAACGAGAATACAGCAGCGACTCGTCGATGACAGAGGTAAATGATTTGGCATTAAATTGTTTTATTATTTAGTAGCAGGTTCGATTCCAAAACGGGAAGGAATTATTTCACTGAGACAGTGAGAATCGCCATTCAATATTTATTGTCTCAGAATTTAGCGAAAAGCCTTAACTAGGTTTTCTGTGACTATTCTGCTATAGCGTAAAGTTATTTTATTTCTCCTATTGACAGCTTTAGGATGTCATTTAATTATTTAATGTCACTTATATATATATATATATATATATATATATATATATATATATATATATATATATATATATATATATATATATATATATATATATATATATATATATATATATATATATATATATATATATATATATATATATATATATATATATATATATATATATATATATATATATATATATATATATATATATATATATATATATATTAAAGCAGAATACATTACCTCTTTCGCCTCGTATCTCTAACTATGACTGTGAAGCTACGTATGTTTGCCGTGAATTAAGATGACTATGTTACTCTTTCTTAATGAATGATGTCAATGACTTGGCAATTATCTTGTGTTAATCATGAATGAAACAATATTATGTGATGCCTTTTTTGCTATGTCATAAAACATTATATCTTTAGTAAACATACATTTTGTTTAAGGAAAATTTGATTTTTTAGTATCATGCTCTAAAACATATAGTGGGGATTACATACGTTTACTCAGAGATTTTTCAAGAGAACATTTCGTTTTATGATTTAAGCTCGAAATAGAGGCATTGTGTGTTAATGGGCGGAACTTGATTCCCAAAGTCCACATTTTGTCCCACTAGAGGTCGAAACACAGTTGTAGTGATTACTCAGACGCTGTTACTGTCTTTTTCTCGACCTTACTTCTGAAATGTTTTAAATTTTTTTTTCGAATGAAATGAAATATTTATTAGTGTATTTTCAATATTTATTAATAATTAGTTTAATATTTTCCACAATATTAACAAAATTTGTATATATTATAGCGTCACATATAAATTAAATAAGGTAAAAACGTGAAATTTCTCTTATATTTAAAAAATATTTTTAGTACAATAACATTTTAAGCGATAAGGCCGCCTTGTTGTACTTCTTTTCCTTTTTTTCCGAAACGCGTACCTAAGTAACGGAACGGTAACGGAAATATACGGAAAACAAAACATAACGTTAATAACGGAAATCTATAGGTACATATTTCCATTATGCAATAAAATATATTTGTAGTGTATTCATATTGAATTTTATAATAATTCCAGACATAAAAGTGAACGCAGTCCATCCAGGCTACGTGAGAACAGATATGTCGTCGCACACAGGCGAGTTCACGGCGGAGGAAGGAGCTCGGGCTCCCTTGTACTTAGCTTTAGACGCGCCGGACTCAGTCCGCGGCGCGTACGTGTGGTGTGACACTACCATTGTGGACTGGGAAGGCAAAAACCCGGAATTTGATGACTATTGAAATTTATTTAAATATACTTTAATAAAATCTTACTATAAAAATTATTTAGTGTTTAGAAATTGGCTATATTATTTAATTCTAGATCTAGCCATAATTTGTAAGGAATATTGATTTATAATTACAGTCTACTTTCATTACAGTCTACTTTCATTTTCTGCGCTCTGGAAACTGGGCGAAGTGCGGCGTTGAGTTCCGCCACTCAACACGCAATACCTCGAAAAAGGCGGAAAGCGGGGAACGGAGTGTCTTAACACTAGGTTCCTATGGTTCCTGCGGTTTCCTTTGCCTACCCTGTCATGCGGGGTAAAGCGTGAAGTTAAAAAAAATACAGTCCAACTAAGTCCAATACAATTAAATGAGCGAATGAATGAACGAATATTTGTCAATAGACGACTGAGTACTTGTCAATATACGACAAGTAAGTATTCATTCTTTCACGTGATAAAAAAAGGAAAAAAAATTTGATTTTTTAAAATGCTAACACTGATTTTGAGATTGTATCATTACCTTTGTATCAAATTATATGTAAATATTATTATATTATTGTTATAAATTACTAAGTATATAGGATTAAGATGGAAGGATCAGAAATAAATGTTTATTCGCTGTTTTTTTTGCTTTTTTTTAAATAACATATAGATTTTAGGATTTTTTTACAAAATTCTCTACATTTAATAAACAAGGTAGTATTAAATTGTAAATTGCATTGATGTTGAGCTCAAATTATTTAATGAATTCAATCTTGTATGGGAATGGAATCCGTAAACTAATTAATATTAGTGGCTTGGTAGGAATGTTGAATATCTTCAAATTATGAATATCTATAAGAATATAAATTGATTAAAATAAGCACGTACGTTTTATTTGTTAGTGAAAAAACACAAAATATATTTCTCGAACATTTTACTGAATAAATATGGCGTGTAATTCTTTTTTAAACCTTTTTTAACAACAACCAACCAACCTTTTAACAATTTTTTAAATGATTAGAAGTTTTTTTTTTTTTTTTTTTTTAGCTTCACGCTTTATCCCGCACATGGCAGGGTAGGCAGAGGGAACTGCAGGAACCATACGAACCTAGTGTTAAGACACTCCGTTGCTTAGTCCCTGCTTACTCCGTCCCCACTTTCCGCCGTTTTCGAGGCATTGCGTGTTGAGTGGCGGAACTCAACGCCGCGCTTTGCCTTAGTTGCCAGAGCGAAGAAAATGGAAATAGAAAAATCCATCTTCCCCGACTGGGGATCGAACCCAGAAACCGTCGCGTTAGCCGCGTTACAGGCAGACGTTGCGCCTCTGCGCCACGACGGTCCTCTGATTAGAAGTTTTGAATAAAAAAGTTTTTTATTATAATAATATTACTTGCTATCGTTGCATTGCTTCGAATAAAGAGTTCTTTCATGAGAGAACAAAGCGAGCAAAAGGTTTAATTTTTCTAGTCTCACACTTTATCCCGCACATAGGAGAGTAGGAAGAGTTAACCTTGGAAATATAATGTTAAGACACTCCGTTCCCCGCTTTCCGCCTTTTAAATTTAAAGCATTTCAAGGCGTGCGAAGAAAATGGAAATTAAATAATCCGTCTTCTCCAAATGGGAATTGAACCCACAAACTCTCTCGTCTCTGCGTCATAGGTGACGTTTCTCATATTTTATTATTGTAAAATAAAGCAATGGTCTCAATGAAATATTTTTTTATAACACACATTAATATGAAAATTGGAAATTTACAGGTGACATACATATATCAGAAGAGTGCAATCATTTATAATGTTTTTTATGAAAAAATAACAAGCAAGTAAAAAAAATCTAATTTTTTTTTAAATTTAAAATTACTTTTTTGCAGAGGGTTATTGGGCTTCGACTAAATGAGAAATAATGAAAATGTATAATAATAATGGAAAACATAACTGAGAAAAAGGTTTTGTAAAATTAATTACCATAATGGAGTAAATTACAGGTTGAACACTTATTCGTTGTTATATAAATAAAAAAAATTAAAAATGGTACATTATGAGCGAGTGAGGAGCGCAGCGACGAGCGAAGCTCTCTGTTAGTGGGGGTCTATGCATTCTTTGTTCGCTAACTCCTCCTAGACCACTGAACCGATTTTGATCGGATTTGTTTTAAACGATCACTGTGGTCATGAGGAGTGCCAACATATATAAAAAACTGTGATCGGACATGTCCTTGAGGAATAATTGAGAAAAAACCAACAAAATTCGATTTTCATTGAAAATGCATTGGATTAGCTTGCGCGTGCAATTTCTCTATGGCCAAACACATTGTGAACTTAATTTATTGAGAAACCCATTGAAATTTGCTAGCGCGCGCCATAAACAGAGATTTCAATTCCCCAGCATAACTCTATGGTACAATTATCACCCCTCATCCCTCAAGGACATCATTTCATGAAATGCGATATAGCTACCACTTGGACCTAATTTCCATGCAAAGTTTCATCGAGTTCTGTCAAACGGCCTCGGAGGGGACAGGCTACAAAAAACGGCGAAGTGAACATATAAGAGCTTCGCTTCAAAAAGTGTCTTTATTGTACCGCTTCCGCGCTCGCTCAATTAACAGGCCGGATGGGCTGAATACCTAGTTTTAATGATTTTTTCAAGTGTCCACACTAAAATTAGAACATTACTTAAAGAAACATATAGAAATTTGGACGCAGCGGTATACCCGCGCCTCATGCAAGCAAGAGTTGCCACTGCGTTCAAACAAATTTTTATGTTTTCTTTAAGCGTTAATATACCGATTCACGACCCTTGTAGCCGAGAAAAATATTTTTTGGAAATATCGATATTCATGCCGACCAAAGTAACTTATGGAAAATAATTAAATAAATTTACGGAGACGGAGTAAGCAGGGACTAAGTAACGGAGTGTCTTAACACTAGGTTCTTATGGTTCCTGCAGTTCCCTCTGCCTACCCTGCAATATGCGGGATAAAGCGTGAAGCTAAAAAAAAAAAAAAAAAAATTAAATAAATAAAACTTATAACAGAACGATGTGACGTAAATTAATTAAGCGTTATCAAAAGTGTTCTTTATCTTGATCCGGTTATGTCAGTTTTATATTTGTTACTTATTATCAGTATGACAAGGAAAATATATTATCTATGTTTTCATTTAAAAAAATGAAAATTGGGGAACAAAGGGAACTGGAGAATTCATAGGAACCTAGTGTTAAGAAATTCTGTCGCTTAGTCCCTGCTTTCCACCTTTTCTGAGGCATTGCGTGTCGGGTGGCGCAACACAACGCCGTGCCTTGTCTAGTTTCCAGAGCGAAGAATATTGTATTATATTTCCATTAAATAGAAAAATCCGTCTTCCTCAAGTGAAAATCGAACCCAAAACGACGGAAGACGCTACGCCTCTGCACCTCTTTTATATTATTGTCATACACTATTAAGCATTTTGCATTACGATCGGAGTATCAGATATAAATGTTTGTTTGCTGTTATTTTTTTTTATTTTTTTTAGCTTCACGCTTTATCCCGCACATGGCAGGGTAGGCAGAGGGAGCTGCAGGAACCATATGAACCTAGTGTTAAGACACTCCGTTACTTAGTCCCTGCTTACTCTGTCCCCACTTTCCGCCGTTTTCGAGGCATTGCGTGTTGAGTGGCGGAACTCAACGCCGCGCTTTGCCTAGTTTGCCAGAGCGAAGAAAATGGAAATAGAAAAATCCATCTTCTCCGACTGGGGATCGAACCCAGTAACCGTCGCGTTACAGGCAGACGTTGCGCCTCTGCGCCACGACGGTCCTCTTTTATACTCGGATTTTTTTATTTAAAAATATACAAATTCACTCGATTTTACACAAAACTCACTGGGTACTTCACTTTAATTAATATACGAGGTTGTATTAAATGTCAAACATCGAAATCAATAAAAAAATATTTAAAGAATGCATTCTCTAATGGAAATCGAACCCATAAACCAGCGCAACGTTAGTTGACTGGCAGATAAACAACAACTTTTGGTTTTACAGGTATCAGATAAATCTACTTTGCGAATAAAGACCTGTTTAAACTGTTAGATTTTATCTGGACAGCATTAACTACCGGTTAACTATCTGAACTTTTATCCGGTGATATTAACCTTGAGTACTATAATAATAGAGGTAAAAAGACGTGTTTTTTACGTTGAATTTTTTCAAAATTATCAAGTCAATAATATTTCTATTTTTTATTTTATTTAGGTATTAGATCTGGAAAAGATCTGAACTAAAAATGATTTTGATGCTAAGGTCTTTCATGTCTTCAGCTAAGGCTGAAATTGCTAAGGCAAGGATTGAGCTACGAGTATTTCTATTGTGCACATGTCAATTATAAATCTGCACTAAATTTAAAACTAAAAACTTCACTTAGTAGGGTTACCAGGTAATTCGCCGTCCCAGTTAACTACAACCCTGTTCCACCACACGTACGCGCCGCGTAAAGAGTCTGGAGCGTCCAAAGCCAGGTATAAAGGTGCGTCTGCGCCTTCATCTGGAGTCATAGTGCCTTTGTAGGATGACAACTCCGTTCTTATAAAGCCTGGATGAACGGCGTTTACTTTGATATCTAAAAAATATATTTATAATCTATATAAATATATAAGTATGGTTATTTGGTGTATAGATAAGTTAATATAATAATAATAGATATATTTTGTTGCACAACTAAATAAAAATAAAGAAATAAATACTCAAATAAAAGAAGTACAACAAAGCGACTTTGTCGCTTAAAGCCATCTCCTCCAGCCTACTTTTGGATGTTGGGGTTTTATTAGGATGGGCTGTGCATTAAAATAAAATGTACGCGAAATATATAATATATAGTATAAATATATAGTAATAATACATGAAATACGTAGTAATAAAATAAATATAAGAAATATACACAAATAAAAATAGTCATGTTCTCCAAAAACAGCGTCTAGAAATATATTATGTAATCAGAGCTTAAATACACCTACTTTTTTTTTTTTTTTAGCTTCACGCTTTATCCCGCACATGGCAGGGTAGGCAGAGGGAACTGCAGGAACCATATGAACCTAGTGTTAAGACACTCCGTTACTTAGTCCCTGCTTACTCCGTCCCCACTTTCCGCCGTTTTCGAGGCATTGCGTGTTGAGTGGCGGAACTCAACGCCGCGCTTTGCCTTAGTTGCCAGAGCGAAGAAAATGGAAATAGAAAAATCCATCTTCCCCGACTGGGGATCGAACCCAGAAACCGTCGCGTCAGCCGCGTTTCAGGCAGACGTTGCGCCTCTGCGCCACGACGGTCCTCAACCTACTTATGCCATAATTATATCCTTGGTGTAAATATAACAATGCTAGCTGTCATCAGATACTGTCAACGTCTGATTCTGAATTTATGGAGAATAAATTTCTTCATTTCCTCACTCTGGTAACAAGACAAAGGGCGGCGTTGAGTTTTGCCACTAGTCATAATGTGGGAAAATTGGGTGGAAAATTCCCTCCTCTCTACCCAATTTTCCCACAGAGTGACTTAACTTCCGCTTTGGCAACTTTATTTATAAACTTTTTATTAAAGTTGTAAAGGTTAATAAGCTCGAGAACTTAATTACAATTTGTTAATTTTAATGAATATATTGTTTTGCAAGAAACAACTTTTTTTTAGCTTCACGCTTTATCCCGCGCATTGCAGGGTAGGCAGAGGGAACTTCAGGGACCATATGAACTTAGTTTTAAGACACTCCGGTGCTTGTCCCTGCTTTCTCCGCCCCCACTTTCCGCTTTTTTTCCGCCTTATTTTTTTCGAAAAAATGAGAAAAGAAATAAATTGATTTTTAAAAATAACTTAAAATAATTATATCACGAACTATTAAGAAAATACAAATAATAACATACCTCTACTCTCTAGCTGTCTTTGTAATATTTTAGTTAACGCGACCACAGCAGCTTTAGACACTACATATAGAGAACTACCCCATTTATCAGCATGAGTGCCTTTTCTTGTGTCTTCAAGAAACTCCTTCATTAAACTTGACAATCCAGAAATAGATAAATTTGGGTCTAACAACTGCTTTCTTATCCCGGCACTAGGTATATAAGAGAGATGGGCGAGATCACTAGCAACGTTCACAATTCTTCCACCATTTCTAAGTACGGGGATGAGGAGTTCACAAACCAAAAGCGTGGAGAAATAGTTCACATGCAAAGTCTTCTCCGCTTGAACGGCAGGCGGTTCCGGGGAATCCACATTGAAGGCTATAGCTGCATTATTTATCAATATATCTATAAACCCATAATATTCTGTAATATGATTTCTAAACTTTATTATACTATCTCGATCCGAGATGTCCAGTTGGTGGTATTTTGGGTGTAATCCTTCTTTTTCCAGGGCAGACACAGCATCTGCTCCTTGATTTTCAAATAGCGAAGTGAGGTATACAGTACCATCGAACCGCTGGCACAGACCTCTAGTAATACTAAGTCCTAACCCCTGGTTAGCGCCTGTCACTACCGCTACTTTACTAGTCATTGTGCTTCTGAAGACTAGAATTTATTTAGCTGTGTCTTAATTAGGATATATCTTTTATATAGCTTTAAAGCTTAATCAATAAACAATAGTTGTGATAAATATAATATTTTATAAATGATAAAAGATCTTGATAACAAAATAACATAATCATCTTGCAGATTTTTCTTTCCTTATTTACTTTGTACTAACATGACGTTGAGTAAAAGTAACCTTATCAGGTGGCGAAATGATAATGATTAGTTTTTATATGTTAATCACAAGGAAAACGGCCAAGTGCGAGCAGTACACACTCGTAGAGGGTTCCGTATCAAAAATATCAGGTTTATAATGACTTCTTTCTTTGTTGAACCTATAAGATAGAACCATTTGATCGCATACAGCGTAGAGCCGTGCGTATCGTTGGGGACCCAAATATACAGATATTTGGGTGTCTAGCCTTGCACAGGAAAGGCTAGACACTATGGCGCTGCGTAGAGACGTTTCCTCGCTGTACGTTCTCTACCGCTTATACCATGGAGAGTGTTCTGGGGAAATGTTTGATCTGGTGCCTGCCGCTGAATTCTCCAACCGCAGAGTACGACACAAATTAAAGCATCATCCCCACCATCTGAACACGTGGAACTCCACTACTGTGAGGTTCCGTAGGAACTTTTTTCCACATACCACACTACTGTGGAATAGCAGCGGCAGTGTTTCCAGATCGATACGACATAGGTACCTTCAAAAAGCGCGTCTATCTCCATTTTAAAGGCCGGCAACGCTCTTGTAACACCTCTGCTGTTACACAGGGCCGTGGGCGTCGGTGATCACTTACCATCAGGTGACCCGACCGCTCGTTTGCCTTGTCCTTCCCATAAAAAAAAGTGAGAAATTCAGACTCCATAACACCATTTCAGTTTCGTTACCTATAGATAAATTCTTATCAGACATTTTTCCCTTTTATTGTAATTTCTAAATGACTGCCAAATTAAATAACGATACAAAACGCCATAAAATTAAGAAATAATAGGCTCGTACATATCGTTTGATAATTTTGAACTTAAGTTTTTTTTTTAAAATATATTTTTTCTAAGTTCCAAGAGACCACCAATATAACAAACGGCCTTGACAGGTAAACATTAAATTGACAATAGTTCCGTTTCTTATCGTAAGGCAATAGTTCCGTCGCTTATCATACTTGCTTTATAAACGCATATAGGAATCATGAAAAAGCGCAATTACGAATGATTTAATGAATAAAATTAGCAATTGTCTGATTATAAACGTGACGGATATGGGTTCGATTCCCACTCGTTTAATAATTATCGATTAGTAGTTGTTTGTATCTCCGCCACCCTTGGAAGAAAATAATAGGCAATAATTAAGAACCGTCGTGGCGCAACGTCTGTCTGTGTACGCGACGAGTGTAGGTTCGATTCCCATGAGGCGAGGATGAATTGTTGCATTTCTTTCGCTCTTGCAATTAGGTAAGCGTGGCGTTAAGTTCCACTATTGAAAAGGTCGAAAGCGGGGAACTTTTCTATAGTATGAACGTCTTAATACTAGGTTTCCACGGTTCCTGTGGCTCCCTCTGCCATGAACGGGATAAACAGTAAACGCTAATAATATAAATAAAAAATCTTGGTATTTTCTTTTTTCTACCTTATTATTCTGAGATCTGCAATTAGTCCGTAAACTATAAGCAGACGCGACGTTATTCAAAGATCAATATAACAGACGGCAAAAACTAAGTAACCAAAAATTTTTCCAGTGATCTATTACGATTCACAACATCGCCGGGCGTTGAGGACGCCCCACCAGCCTTAACCCTACGATGTACTCTTGACCCTTTCGTCACAGAGAATAAAGGAAGAATCTTTTTTGTTCCTAAAGTCTAGTTGAGTAGGAGACTGTAAAGTTTATGGGGTAAAATTGGGTAAATAGTTTTCTCAATACAAAAAAGATGGGTTTCGTACGTCCAAAGTAATCAGAACACTTCTATCATTTTGTTATTCGTCTATCTGTCCGATTGTATATTTCTCAAGAACGCGTATAAGCGATACAATAAATTCTAAAATTATCATCAAAGAATCGATTGGAGTACCAAAAAGATCAATTCTATATTATTTCCAAATCGTAAATATGTTGACCTCTGATACTTTTAGATGACATACAATAGTTTTATGATTTTTAAAGTGTTAATCCACACTGAGGATAGCAAAATACTTAAAGAAAAGGTTCGCAGGAGGGCGCGGGTTCGAGTCCAGCTGCGTTCAAATTTTTATATGTTTTCTTTAAGTATTTGACATACAATACCTAAAAAGATTCCGACTCGCGCTTGACACATATTTTTAAGGAAAAAAAAACAAAGGTGAATTACTTCAAAATAGTAGTTTACTCGTAAGGCACTTAGGCTATCTTTATATTGCCTAACCAAACTATACATAGTACATATAAACAAAATATATTATCTTACAATAAGCTTAACTAATGGACGGTACTTATTTATTGTGAAAAAAAAAACAAAGTACATAATTTTCTAGATATTCTCTAATATATACATATTAGTGATGTAACGAATGTCATCTTTTAACATTCGCGAATGCGAATGCGAATATTCAGTAATTCTTGTAAATTTGGCGCCAATTGTTTACGGCAAGCAAGATAGCACTTTGGATTATAACATTAAAAACCTGAGTTTCATTAGTGATAAAACTTTTTTAGAAGGGAGAGAGAATTGATTCCTTTTTTTTAGATTGCATTAAAAAAAAATCAGGAGATATAATGAAAACTTATAATGTGTTTCCGAGGTTAAGTTACTGTTTTTTGAATTAAAAAACACAAAAAGTAGACAGATTTAAATTTTCAAAACGTATTATCGTCGTCAAATTTTCTTTTCTGACATTCGCAAAACATTCGTAGAGTTTTTGTGAATGCGAATGTGTAAAAATATGCGAATATTCGTTACATCACTAATACATATATATGTATGTATGTATGTATATATATATATATATATATATATATATATATATATATATATATATATATATATATATATATATATATATATATATATATATATATATATATATATATATATATATATATATATATATATATATATATATATATATATATATATATATATATATATATATATATATATATATATATATACATATATATATATACATATATATACATATATATATACATATACATATACATATACATATACATATACATATACATATACATATACATATACATATACATATACATATACATATACATATACATATACATATACATATACATATACATATACATATACATATGTACATATATGCACATATATACATATATACCCAATTGAATAAAATTGAAAAGTAAACTAAATTTAAAAGGGCTCTTACTTAAAGCTGTCAAATATGAATTAATCATCTTCTTACTACTATAGTATAATATAATAAATTAATGTCAATTGTCTGTAATAGATTAAAGTATAATAAAAAAATCTTATATAATATGATTTAGGACATATCTATGGAACCATAATTTATATGCAAGCTTTTAACTAAATGATTGTAATTACTACATTTCTAACTAACAATAATTAATATTTGTAATTAAAAAGTTAGACACACAACAATTAATTGACATTAAGTATAAATGTAAAGCCCTCCAAGTCTTCTATATATAAATAGAAATAATTTTCCAACTGGCCAAAATGGCATACATTTATTACCAAAAAAAATATTTCACAAACAATAACATTGCTATGTCAAAAGATTTCTTTTGTATGGGAAGACACAGATTATTAGCACAATGTAAATTTAATAGAACAATCAAGTTGTTACTGAAACTTATTTAAGTAAATCTTTACTAAAGTCTATAATTATTGCATAAACTAATATAATATATATTCATACTAAGTATTACTGACAATTAGTTCATAAACTATTTTGTTTATATATATATATATATATATATATATATATATATATATATATATATATATATATATATATATATATATATATATATATATATATATATATATATATATATATATATATATATATATATATATATATATATATATATATATATATATATATATATATATATATATATAATTTTAATATATCAATGAATTACTTCTACCTGGTAGGGTAGCTACTATCAAGTAAGTACTAAGCACTTTCTTCACGTTGAGAGAAATACTATATCAACTTCACACTTACCAAAACATACCAAAGCCTCACAACTCACAACAACCATACAACCGACCAATCAGCGCTCCGCATTCAACAGGTAAGGTATGACGTCATCGATGCTGACGTCACCCACGAAGCCCACAAAGAACACGTCCTCAATGAAGGCGGCGGGGAAGCCCCGCAGCGGCGCCAGCTGCAGCAGCAGCGCGGCGGCGCGCTCCCCCGCGGGGGTGCCCAGCGAGCGCAGCACCCGCGACTGGTACTCCTGGAGCTTGCGCGTGAGGAACTCCGGCGCGCCGTCTGAATGAAAATTAAACATATGAAATGTCATGATCTCAAGAAATAAAACGAAAAGCAATTAAATATTCTGATTAATTCTAAATGAGCACGAGGAGTTATAAAAATTACAGAGCACCTCCTGCCCATCTCTAGTATCCTAGTACCCCAGCACATACACATATGCACACAGACGCGCGTCTTCATCCCCTAAAAAACACTATCTGCACAGAGCTGAGTGTGTGTGTGCGTGCACTAGGATACTAGAGTATAGTACCCCAGTACACCAGCACGCACACGCACACACACACACGCACACGTACACGCACACGTACACGCACACGTACACACACACACACACACACACACGCACGCACACGTACACGCACACGCACACGCACACACACACGCACACGCACACGTACCGGGCGAGAACAGACACAGCGCCCGCAGGTGCGCGTGCTCGCGCTCGGACACGTGCAGCTGGTCCACGTGCGCGAGGTACTGGTGCAGGCGGCGCAGCGTCGCGGACACCTCCGCCACGCGCTCGTCCGAGTAGTCCGATATTGTTATCTGTGGGATTCAGCCATGTTAAATTATTTACTAATAAAACCTCGTTTACGAAATATTATTTAATATTACTTGGTAAGAGTCCAACTTCTCTTCCGGGGAGGAGGAAGTCCATGGAGGAATCTCCTTGTAAAAAAAGTTGTTTGTGCGTTGCCATAGCAACGTGTTTGTAACGCTATACTAAAGTGTGAACTGTCAGACATCTGGCAGTATATTTGTGTTCTATTGTATTTATTAATTCAATGTACTATATAAGCATTATTATGTATCAATATATAAACTATACTCCTTATCATTTTTACTATTTTACAGAAGTTATATTCCATCTTAATGTGCTAATAACGAGTTAAATTTATATTTTTTTTTTTTAGCTTCACGCTTTATCCCGCACAAGGCAGGGTAGGCAGAGGGAACTGCAGGGACCGTGGGAACTTAGTGTTAAGACACTCCGTTACTTAGTCAATGCTTTCTCCGTCCCCGCTTTCCACCGTTTTCGAGGCATTGCGTGTTGAGTGGCGGAACTCAACGCCGCGCTTTGCGTAGTTTACCAGAGCGAAGGAAATGGAAATAGAAAAATCCATCTTCTCCGACTGGGGATCGAACCCAGAAACCGTCGCGTTACAGGCAGACGTTGCGCCTCTGCGCCATGACGGTCCTCGGTTAAATTTATAAATTCACTAAAAACAAATCCTATAATATTGGTAACAGCCTACAAAAAAATATTGCAATGACAAGTTGCTTATTGGTTTGCTTAGTCTACAAGGACCGTGTGATGTTGTATCATTGCAGGTTTACAGTATAACATATTTAAATATATAGAACTAAAATGACCAAATCTATACCAAAGTGAATAAAAACATCCACTCGATTCTTTTTTAATTTTACTCTCTCCCATTCATTATAATAAAAAAAGCAATAACTGTTTTAATACTATAGTCTTAAATACAATATATTAATTAATATATAATTGTAAGTTACATATACATTATAATGGAGGACCGCTGATACAGAAATTTCTTTAATATGAATATTGTAAGAGTTGACATCATCGGCGTGAAAACGGCGGCAGAATTGCACTTTATGAACTCTATACATACATACTACATTGAAATTTTTAATTCATTAATTGTCATAACTTACATCAAGTCAAACTTCCTTTTAGTAATAAGATTAAATGCGATTATTTTAATTAATTAAATTAGTTTAAAATAGTTTTTGTTCTTTTTCTTCTGCAGCAAATGTCACTTGTATAACAATAATAAACATTATAAAAAAGCAAATAAATATACCTCAGGATGACCGACATCAGTGACCGGCTCAGGTTGATGTCTGGTCTCTGCCCGCTCCCTCAACTCTGATTGCAAGTGATTGGACAGCATGGGGAGGAGAGTGGAGAGTCCCAGCGCCTGAGACCAGCGGGAGAGACCCAGCACGAACAGCTCCGGCCAACATTTGCGGAGGAGTGTCACTTGGATTTCAAATCTGGAAATTTGATAAAAATTAGTTACGTTTTCCTCAATCTTATATGAGTTAAACTTAATCTAAGTTCATACAATATCAATTTAACCAAAATATGCAATATATAACACCTACGCATATCGCGGTCCCGCTCACATACAAGCACTAACACTAAGTAATTACTTAAAGATTAACGAAACACATCCTCGTCTCCCTCACACAGGCACACGCACACATAACCCTATCTCACTCACATCCATTCGCACACATATCGCCGTCTCGCTCACACACACGCACTCGTATATCTCCGTCTCGCCCACACTCATACACATTGTCGCCTCACTCACACCCACTCGTGCACACATATCTCCGTCTAGCTCATATTCACACGCACGCATATATCTCCGTCGCTCTCACACCTACTCGCACGTACACACATCGCCGTCTTGCTCACACTCACGGGTGCGCGGCGACGACGGGCAGGCTGAGCGTCCAGCGCGCGAGCGCGGCGAGCAGTCGCGCGGCGGCCTCGCAGGCGGCGTGCAGGCGGAGCGGCGGCGGCGCGCAGCCGGCCGGCAGCGACAGCGGCAGCTGCAGGCTCTCCGGCGGCAGGATGCACGCCTCGTCCGCTGTAGACAGTGTGCCACAAGCTTTAAACTGTCTTTTTGCTAACTAAGGGAATATAATTGAATAAAGTGAGTCGTAAGAGAGATAAGGGGAGACCTCGGTTGACTTTGAAAATACATTATCGTAGGTACTGGAAGAAGGTCACTTAAAAAGCATGAAGACTCTCCGGAGAACATATATGAAGAGGTTAATGACAGTGGACGAGGCGAAAGAGATATGCAGAGACCGCAGCGTCTGGCGCTCCGTTCTCTCCGACTACCTCGCTAGGGATGGAGCGTGAAGCGTGTGTGTGTTTAATGTGTGATTGAAACCTGTGTAGTGATTAATAATCATATAGAGATATTTCATCTCTATATGATTATTAATCATATAGAAATGAAATATATATAAATGATAATTACCGTTTCTGTTTCTATAAATAGAATAGAATAATTTACTATTTTCTATACCTAAAAAGTTATATAAATTGTTATATATATATATATATATATATATATATATATATATATATATATATATATATATATATATATATATATATATATATATATATATATATATATATATATATATATATATATATATATATATATATATATATATATATATATATATATATATATATATATATATATATATATATATATATATATATATATATATATATATATATATATATATATATATATATATATATATATATATATATATATATATATATATATATAATTTAACACATAAAATAAAGTTACCGTCATTCTGTGGTGTCTCAGCGGCATGTAAAGCACCCAACGGTACTTCTGGTGGTGTCGCTCCGTATGCAGATTGCAGGTATTCATTTATTGCACCTATTGACAAAACACTACTTATTAGTAACTTTTATCTTCTATTCTACCTTACCATCGTAAAATATCCAGAACATATGTCTGGTCCATGACATTTTCAAATGCCTGACATAACTGGCCATATAAACTTTAACTGATTGTTACATATACACACATAAGTATTCTTGCTATTTTAATCAGTAGCTCTCAGGTTTAGTACATTTAGTAATATTTTAATAGAATATATAAGAAACAATTATTTAATTTTCAAATATTAGTAAAGACAATATTTAAGCCTTATTGTATAACTAAAAAAATTTGTTATATCTTGGTACATAAATCTTTAATATGTATATATATATATATGTACATATATTGAATAGGGTAGCCGGTAGGGTATGAAACTACGCTCTGCTACCAAAAAATGTATATTGTAGGGGGGTAGGGTTAAAACCGCAGTTGTGGGAGCGTGCTGAGGGGGAGGTTTGTATTAATTTTATTTTCTTTATAGTCGGTCTTAGGATAATAAAAATGTACAGTACCTTATCTTCATAATTCACAACACAAACGCTGGTCGTTCATGGCACCATGGAATGTTTCACATTAGTCTTCTTCACTTAGGGTTACTTGCACTATTATCTTTTGTAGGTTTGTCTTTGTCAGGTTCAATATCAAGAGGGAAAACACAAAAGGGAAATCAAATAAGGTTGAGGGAAAATCACACCGCTAATTAATATATCGATTCAGGAAGGACGTGCGCTCGCGTCGGCCGTCTCACGTGCAACTATTTGACCGACTCGCCCCGGCTGTTCGCCAAAGACTCAAAAACTAGTCGGGGTTACCAGATATGAATAAACAATATATATATGTATACAACAACCTACCAAACTGTCCCATCTTGAACAAGTTCTTGGCCAGCTGTGTCTGCAGCATGAGATGTTGCCGCCTCGCCCCCTCCACGTCTGTGGGAGTCCCAGCACCCAAGTATGGTGACACTATAATATTAATTATTATTATAATAATCTTTCCTTTATATATGTACTATATAATACAAATAAGATTTTAATTGTTTCAATTTGAACCAAGAGTTCTTCAAAACAGTCTGGTTGTACAAATAAATTTTCAGCTTTATAATATTGTTATAGTTAAAAATCAAAGTAAAATTTTTTTTTCTAAATAAGAAATTATATGATTCATTTTTTTAATTATTAATAATTTATTTACTTTACTACCAGTCTATAGTTAATGCCTTCGATCCGAGAAGAACCGGCTCAGCATGACTCTCTCTATATTTATATTATTTTTAAAATTTACAATTCAAAAATTCCTATTAAAATCACAGAAATATATTTATATGTATTGGTAAAATACCCGGATTTCCTTTATTAAATGCAACAGCTGCAGCTAGGGCAAAGTTCAAAGCTGGGGCAGCGGGAGATACAGCACCAAATCCATCATTCGGTTCTTCTTTTGGATTTATCTATCAAAGACAAACAATTAAAATCATTTAAACATAACAAATTGTTGTATATAAATATATAATATTACACAAGTACAATATGTAATAACTAAAGACAAATGATAATTTTTATTATTTGTTATTTAATTACAGATTTAGAATGAAATGGCCAGCAACTACACTCTGGATGAAATACCATTTTACTTTGACACAGTAGGAAATATGTAATTTTCCCTTCCCATATATTTTGTGACTGAAACACCTTTGCATTGGCTCTCATGTAACAAATAGTATAAGATTTTTGGATGCAAACTGATAATGAAATGATGACATGGTAAAAAGAATTTATATAATATTAACATACTTGAGCATTTTGAGCTTGTCCAGCCAGTCCCAACAGCTTAGAATAAGCAGCTTGTCGCTCGTGGGCGTCCCTCGCCTCACCCTTCACTTTATCCACTATGGGCTTCCTTTCATGTTGAACCGCTGTCCATAGAGAGCAAGAATTACTGTTCGGTGGATATTTTTTATACATATATGTGCATTAATATTAGATATTACTGGCTGAGGAGAATTGAACATTTTGTTCTTAAAAGTAAGGAAATGACACAATTCAAAATTCTTACAAGAAACAGAAAAATAACAATAAAATGAATTTAAAACCTTTTGTTGTATGTGTACATGATTATTATTAGTGAACTTTAGCATTAAAAATAATATATAACATTCCTAACAGACTAAACATTGAAGCTACACTTAATAAACATTTTAACTCACTTGTCATGCTCCAAACAATCTACAGTATAAAGTGACATCTGTATCATTAGAAAAAAGAAATCTTTGAGAAAATATTTTTATTTACTTTTTTGTTTATAATCATTATCCAAGACATCATATTAAAGACAATAATCCAGTTATATTAAATCAAATGTAAAGCTACTCTAGTTTTTAAATATCTAAGCAAATGTATGTAGACAAAAAAATACAAATAAAACCTTTTATTTCAAGTGTGTATTAATAAAAACAAACTAATGCTATAATTAATTTAAAAAATAATACCAAATTTTATAGATACTCACAGTCGCTTCTCATCCCACAAGCCAAACACTTCTGCAGTCTACAGTACTGGCATCTGTTACGATGATGCTTGGTTACTTCACAATTCATGCTGCCACGGCACTGATACCCTAGTTTTTTCCTTATTGATCTTTTAAAGAAGCCTTTGCAGCCTGGGAAAGGAATATGTATTTAGTTTATTGATATTAGCACAAAAATATTGTTGCATTTTTTAACATGCGTTTGTTAAAGTTGGTAGGTGCTAGCGCATTAATAGTAAGGCCAGTAGAAGGATCCAAGTGTCTTAAAATTATAAGAAGTTTTGTGTGTGTGTGTGTGTGTGTGTGTATGGGTGTATGTGTGTATGTATGATGTATGTATGTATGTATGTATGATTGTGTGTATGTATGTATGTATGTGTGTATATGTATCTGCATGTGTATAATATGTTCATATTTATTTATTGTGTATATAAATCATTAATATACTTAATTCCTAAGAAATTACAGTTTGGCACACCTCAACTTTTATTTCCCACATGAAAGAGTAGGCTGGTAGAGAATGCTTTGTAGCACCTTTTGTACATGTTTACTCCTTGTGTTGTGTGCAATAAAGGATAAATAAATAAATAAATAAAAAAAGTATAAGAGATAATAGTACTCTCAGATAGCTAGTGAACTAGAAACGGTATAGTTTACATAATATGCAAATTTCGATAATGAAAGATTTACGAAATTAAAGTAAGTACTAAGTAGTTACATAATAGTTTGGAGACTTAATCCTACTTTGAGGAAGGAAAAATAAGCAATATTTTTATAAGACTATTCCGTCCATTTTGGGACGCAGAAATAAATTAAGCATCTTATCTTCTGTAATATTGAAATATATTAATTCTCCTAACATTTAGACCTAACATGTGACAGCAAATAATTTTTCAGAATATTACTTTATATATTTTGTATCATGCATCTTTGATAAATAATGTCGATAATAAGAATAATATAATAATATAGATAAGAATAATAAGAGAAGAAGTATTAGATTAGTCCTCTTGGAACCACCAGATAATGAAATTAAAATATATCATCATTGTTCCAAGTAGAATGGAATCTACTAATAATATCATTCGAATAATGTAATATAATTTGTTCCAGCACATTAGCATAGGGTCTTATACATATTTACCTTCACAACTTATTGCACCATAATGTCTACCGGAAGAACAATGTAATATAATTTGTTCCAGCACATTGGCATAGGGTCTTATACATATTTACCTTCACAACTTATTGCACCATAATGTCTACCGGAAGCTCTGTCTCCACAAACAATGCACAACTCCAAGCCTCCAACTTCATTGCCTGCACTATATTTTAACTCCATTTGATCTTGTGCCTCCATTACTCCTGAAAATTTATTTAATGTTAAATTAGTAATTATAAATTTTGAATTTAGTTTTTTTTTAATTTATTTGATCTATGAAATTCGTAAATATTATAATTAATATCTGTGCCAGCACATGAATTTAAAAAATATATTTTTATCTTTAGCTGAGTATCAATATATCTGTTTAATAAAGCAGTATCGTATAAAGATACAGTAGGTAGATATTTAAAATTATGACACCATTTTATCACCACACAGGCAATAGATTAAACATTACCAAGCTATTTATTAAGCAATTTAATAAATAGTAGATGACCATCGAGAGTGCGGAAGACAAGTACCATTTCGCCTTTCACTTTGATTATAGCATTAACGTTTGGCATTTAGATCAGGTTATCAATATGTAAGCGGAAGAATTATTATTTAAGGAAAAAATAAGATCGAGATGTGCACTGTTGTAGAAAAGATTGGCTTTTGCAACTTGCACGTAGAACAGTTATATCTCACCTTGTGTTTTATGTGAAAATAGAAGTTTTGCCGTTAATATAACACAATATACAACCAAAAATGAATCAAATTACATGAACATATTAAAATAAAGTTTGGAATAAACAAAAAAACTCAAAGGAAATAAATAAACACGTTACATGACAACTGAGCGCTAAGAATTGAGATCAGCGAACGATAAACAAAGATGGCCGCTCAGAGCTAGTTCTCCTGTTGCCATTTGGAAAAATCTAATTTAAGTGAAATGGTATGATAGTGTCTTCTTGTATAAATTAATATACTTTCTTGTGTAAACTATAATGAAATAATTTGTATAATTAATTTAATTAGTGGTATATTATAACTTTAAATTGGTTTATTGTTTTTTTTATTATTTTTTATTAACAGCCTTTTCTGAAAGCAATTTAGTCAAACTTGAGTAGTAATAAAAGTAGACATGAAGAAGTAATTATTAATAGAAAGTTAAAATGTAATAAAAAGATAACATTTCGAAATCCGCGCTTGAAGTAACATATATTTAATTAATTAATACTATATTGCAAATTTATGGTAATGGCAACATATAACATTTGAGAAACATTAGTACATTACTAATGTCAAAATCACACGTTTCTCAAATGTCAAGGTATACGTCAGACATGTATAACCTCATGTGTTTGTGATTGTTAATAATAACCAAACATTACTTACAATTAATAAATGGTTTAGAAGTAACTTTTTACTTATATCTACAATGGCAAGCGTTAACATGGATGACATGATAAATAAATTCCACTCACTGACTGAGAAACCAGTTAAATATTTGGCGGTACAAGAGGATATAAAAGGTGATATTCAAAACTTAATTAAATCGCTTTATGATTTTACCAAGTCTCAAGAACAAAGTGGAAAATCTAAAACGAATTCAGCTCTGCCTGAAATTATTGTGAAAGACTTCGATGAAGAGCAAATATGGCAACAAATCGAATTACAAAATTCACAATGTTGGGATCATCTTGTATGGGAAGTAGCTAATTGTATATCTAGTAAAAATAATCTAAAATTTCCTGTTAAATTTGTTGAAAATGACATAGAAGATGAAGCTAATGGTGACCTAGAGAGATCTAATAATGATGATAATTCTGAAAATGTCTTGCCTATGTCAAAGAGTGTAAAAAAATCTAAAGCAAACCCTAAAAAGAAAGAAACTAAGACAAATCCCAAAACAAAAACATCCATAGTTGATGATAAATTTTTCAAATTACAAGATATGGAAAAATTTTTGATTAATGAGGAAAAAATGGAGGACAAAGATAGAAGTGGAAAAAAGAGTGTAGATGAAGATGATGAATCTATAGATATGTTTGAAGACATAGACAGTGAAGGATCAGAAGATGAGGGTGGCAAAGAAATGATGTATGCAGATTTCTTTAATGATGAAAATGGTGAAGGAATGATGGACAATGATGAAGAAAATGATCAAAGTGAAATTGATGAAAATGATGATGTTCGAAGAGGAGGATAATGTGAAAGGTATAAAGAAGAAGGTAACATTTGCCGAGCCTGACGCAGAAGAAAGTGAAGGAAGTCAATCAGAAGAAGAACACAAACTAGATAAAAAGGTTCGATTTGAACAACCAGACTCTGATGACTCAGATTCTGATGATAGTACTGAAGAAACCAATGTATCAAATAAACAAATTAATGGTAACTAATGAGAAGGAGGAGCGTAAATCTGAATTTGAGATGCGTCAGCAAAGATTAAAGCAACAAATTTCTAAGCTTGAAGAAAAAACACTGACCGAAGCTCCATGGCAACTAAAAGGAGAAATTGATGCAAGTAAAAGACCTCAGAACTCATTGCTTGAAGAAGTTTTAGATTTTGACCTCACTACTAGGCCACCTCCTACGATAACTGAGCAGACTACTGTTACTTTAGAAGGTTTGATTACACAGAGAATAAAAGATAAAGCTTGGGATGATGTGGTAAGAAAAGAAAAACCTGTTGATGATCAGCTCCTCTTCAAGAAGCCAGAAATTCTAGACCATTCAAAAAGCAAACAAAGTTTAGCTCAAGTCTATGAGGCAGAGTATTTGAAACAAAAACAAGCACAATCTGGTGATATAGAAGAGGAGAAAGAACCAGAAAGTCATACCGAAATACGTGAAGCGATGACAAAACTGTTTGCTCAATTAGATGCATTGTGCCATTACCACTACACTCCTAAGCCACCGCAGGCAGAAGTTAAAATTGTTAGCAATACTCCAGCTATATCTATGGAAGAAGTAGCTCCTGTAGCTACAAGTGATGCTGCACTACTAGCACCTGAAGAAGTTAAGAGAAAATCTAAAGGTGAGTTAATGAGTAAAGAAGAGAGGACACAGACAGGATAAAAATAGAGAAAGAAGGAAAAAGAAGATATTGCAACGGAAAAAGGGACATGTGGCTGATGTAACCAATCACAGGAACACAGTGAAAGGACACGAAAGTAATGACAAGTCATTGAAAACATCAAAAGCGTTCTTCCAACAGCTTAATGATGATTCTAGTAGTTTAATTAAAACAAAGAAAAAGAATGTTAAAAATAAGTAATAATAAATTAGTTTTTTTTTGTGTGTTAAATACAGTTTTTATTTTTAATACTTTTGCTATTAAATTTACTAAGTTAAGCTTTAAATGGTAAATGACAATAAAAAATTATACCCATTTTCTAAGTTTTCGTGATCAGCTTTTTATAATATAATAATTTGCTTTATTTGTACAGTAAAAAAGAAATTAAAAGAAATAACAGAACAAAATAAAAATACAAATATAAATAAAATGTACATAAGGTGGTCTTACTACTATAATTTACCTCTGCCAGGCAACCTTAGAGTGTAAGATTAGTTAAATGGCATTATAATTATTATAATTATACCTACCCATTTAACTAATAAACTAATGCTTAATATACCAATATGTGTACATATATACATCCAAATATAGAAATGAAAGATATGCTTGTACTCGCGACCTTAATTTAAAGCGTAGTAACTAGCCAGGGGAAGCAGAGCAGGGAACTGTGGGAACCTAGTGTTAAGCCCTTCCCCCCTCCCCCTTCTTCTTTTTTATCTTCAAATGTACAAATTACAAAATTTCATATTTTTTTGTCTTAGTGCCTGCTGAATTTAACTTAGCTAACTTCTTTTGCTTCATACTTTTTAAGGTATTTTTATAAAAATAAGTAAAATAACATCAAAACCATTAAATTCCATCCAGGAACTAAGGGCTGACACTCAGCAATATAACAAATTAATACAATAAGTATTTGTTTGTCTCAAATTTGAAGTACCTTGTCGACTGTGGTGGATTGGCGAATAGATTTTCTAATTTCTTCACCTCTCGTAACTCCACCTTATAAATTAATATTAAAATTAAATAACTTTGTACTTAATATTACCGATGAACTTAGTTAACGAGTTCAAATTTTAATATTTATAAATATCTTTTAATGCAATTAATATTATGTTAAAAAAATAAAGTAGAGTGTACATTTGTAATACTATACACAGTAATTTTAAACGATATTTACACAAAACAAAAATTACAATTTATTCCTGTTTACTTCGCAGGCTAGTATGTTAATATTTAAGAATAATACTGGTCGTTCCGATATACATATACAAATTTTGAATAAATCTATCCAAATTGATAGCATAGTATAAACTAAAATGAGGACCGTCGTGACTCAGAGGCGTAACGTCGGCCTGTGATCGCCACTCGGAGAAGATGGATTTTCTTTTTTTTTATAGCTTCACGCCTTATCCCGCACATGGCAGTGTAGGCAGAGGGAACTGCAAGAACCATACGAACCTAGTGTTAAGACACCGTTGCTTAGTCCCTGCTTTATTTTCTGTCCCCGTTTTCTTATTTCATTTTCTTCGCTCTGGCAACTAGGCAACCGCGGCGTTGAGTTCTGCCACTCGCATTGCCTCTAAAAGGTGGAAAGCGAGGAACGGATTGTCTTAACACTGGGTTCCCTCTGCCTACCCTAAAAAAAATAAAATAATGAAAACTGAAAAGTACTACATACAAAATATTTACACCAATTTTAAAGCAAGCATGGTATTTATTTAACATAAACGATTCTCCATAGACTTTGAGTCTGTCATTAAACATTAAGGGAGATAGTGTAATCTTACAATTGCGATTAGCCTTCGTTCCTCGCCGCGCCGCGCCGGGTCGCGGGCCCACAAACGGCGTTGGCGTTGCGGCGTAATTAGAGAGGAAAAACTCGGCGATATGGCGCGAAACGAATCTGTATTTGTGGACATTGGAATGTATGGAGGTGGTATAGTGAAGATTGTTGATTATCTGTGGAGATATGGAAGTAAATATTTATTTTGTATCTATATGTAAAAGTTATTTATTAGTGAAGTACTCTTTGTATTCTCAGTTCCAAGAATGTGTTACAATGAGTCCGTTGATCTTCATTAGCAAAAATAGTGGAAAAAATGTCGAAAGTACGATATTAATAGGTTGATAGTGACAGTAGTAAAATATAGATTTTAAAGTAGAAAACTGCGATAGTGAATAATTTTCATATGAATATTAAATAAAATGTATTTTTATGAAGTAAAAGTAAAGTTTATTGCTAATTTTTTTTTAGCTTCACGCTTTATTCCACAGAAGGCAGAAGGAACTGCAGGGACCGAAGACACTCCGTTGCTTAGTCCCTGCTTTCTCCATCTCCACTTTCCGCCTTTTTCGAGGCATTGTGTGTTGAGTGGCGGAACTCAACGCCGCGCTTTGCCTAGTTTGCCAGAGTGAAGAAAATGGAAATAGAAAAATCCATCTCGTTACAGGCAGACGTTGCGCCTCTGCGCCACGACGGTCCTCAATTTTTTTTATTTATGTTTATTATCATTTTTCTTTCATTTTATAGTAGTAATTAATTATTATACTATATTATTGTAAATTAGTTTTCTTTAAGACGTAAGCGTTGTGTCATGAGATATTATGTCGTATAATATATATAATATTTAATTATATCATTTTTAACTTATGCCTCTAATAAGATCTCAATTAAATATGTCAGAAATTAAAAAATAAAGAGATATGTAACTACAATTGTACCCTGTATAAAATAAACTCTTAGAAAGGTTATCATAAAAACTTTAATACAGACAAAAGCATATCAAAATATTTTCGCAGCTCCTCACCCGCGTCTATAGCAGTTAGTGCCCGCCTAGGAAGTTACATAACGACGCCGTTACTTTTTAGCTTCGGAGTCCAAATGCTAAATGCCTATGCACTTCTATATTGCACTGTGGTTTGTTTGGATGCAACTTATGCAAATATTATATACGTATATATATGTTATATGTTTTTATTTAATGTTGTTATGTTGAAGTTGAGCTGTTTGAATTGCTTATATATGTCTGCTTGGGCGGAAAGTGGACAAGGAAAAATAAAAGGTTGCTTTTGTAATTTTTAAAAAAGATAAGAAAAAAGGTTAATAAAAAGATATATTATATTAAGACATTACGTTAAATTTCACGCTTTTTCCAGAATATATTACAGAATGCATGCACCGTGTTTGAAAGTTGTCTTTGAAACTGTCAGTTTTCAAATGAATGGTTTTAATAACAAAAATAATTTTTATATGTGTCATGTCTTAGAGTGTAATAAGTTTAAAGTATGCACTTCTACATTTTATGAAATTTAATTTTCTAAATATGCTTTGAAAGTTACAACGACAGCAATTGTATCTATGGAAACCGTGAAGGAGGTTTTTCGGCTGTATGCTTTTGATTGATGTATGTTACCAATTTACTTGATGTAATCTAAATGATGAATGAAATCAAACTTCATTCACTTGTATTATTACCTAACGGTAATGCGAAAGCAAAATAATTATAATATAGCTATAGCTAAAAAAAGTGGAAAATATTATTTAGAAGAATTACTTGTTTAAAATTTATTTTTATTTTAGATAATTTAAATTGAGGACCGAGAGAGAGGCGTAGTGTCTCCCTGTAAATACGGCAGTTTGTGGGTTCGATTCTCATTTGTGAAAGATGATTTTTTTCTTTTACATTCGCGCTAGCAACTAGGTAAAGCATGGCGTTAAGTTCCGCCACTCAACACGCAATACCTCGAAACACCACTACCTAAAACTCACACTCCTATGGTTCTTACAGTTCCCTCTTTCTACCTTGTCATGTACGGGATAAAGCCTGAAGATATAAAAAAAATCAGTACATATGTAGACAAGTAACAGTAACAATAAGTAAAAAAAGATAATAATCAAAATTATATATTACCATTAATATTATTTTTTACTGATTAAATTGGTACATTTATATAATCTGTAATGTATCAAGACAAAGTTAACTTGAAAGATTTATATCAAATATGAGACAAATTTAATTATCTGTTAAAAAAATAAGCAATGCTTAAATATTAAAAAAAAATAGCAATATTTTGAACGCGCGCTAGCTAGCTAATATTAGGCGTCTCTATTCCGTCAATTATTGCATTTATTGACTCGATCTTTGCCATTTTCCATTTTGCTGCACCAATTTGGTCTCCAATTAAATTTTTTGTGGTGTTTGCGAGTGTACCGATATTTGACGTTGCTTTTGCTACGATTATATACTTTTTATTGTAATATTAATATATTTATATACTATATAAATAAAAAAAATTAGGTAGCTGTCGGCTGCCAACGTATAATCATAGCTACTAAACGAAGAAGAAAAAATAATAATTTTCCTCTATGGGGATGTAGAAGAGCGTTCTGATAGGACTTTACGAAACTCTAACGGAAGCGGGAAAGTAAGGGAGTTTAGGTTTTATAATCCATATAATAAAATTACGGGCTACATTCTAAAATTTAATAAAGAATTTAAACAAATTAAGGCTATCGTGGCGCAGCATTCAACTGTACACACGATAGCTCTGTACTCAATTCCTAGTCAGGGAACATGCAGTATTTTCATTTTCCTCGCTCTGGTAACTAATGGAGATTGGAGTGGAGGAAAAAGAGAACGGAGGGTCGTAACACTAAGCTCCCTCTGGTTACGCTCCTATTTGCGAGGTACAAAGTGAAATTAATAACAATTTTTTTTTCAATCTCGTTGTAATCATTGGTTATAAAAATAATCAAGGATGTCTGAAGAAATTGTATCGTAATATATATTTAGATACTACTTCTTTTATGTTACTTAAACTTTATAGCTTCTAATAAAATTATTTATAATGGTACTCAAGCTGTATATGACCCTGGATTGAAAACTGAATAAAAAAAGCTGGGAAAATAATTGATTTAATATTTTTTATATATATGTATATATATATGTATACCATATTTAATTAAGCTGAGTTTACCACTGGAAGCAACCACCTTTATTTGGAATTATTTGGAACGACCTGCGTCTATTTTTCCCGACAATTTTAACTCTGGAGCCTTTAAGAGTAAAGTAAACAGATTTCTTTTGAGCGGACGTGTACCACCTTCGTCTTCATCTACACTTTCCATCCAGGTGAGATGGAAGACAAACGCCTGTTCCATTATAACTATAAATAAAAAGACCTATGAGATCTAAAAAGCGATTATTGTTTTTTGTAAGGCAATGCGAAAGCAAAAATAATATAATACAGTTACAGCCAAAAAGAGTGAAAAATATTATTTAGAAAAATTACTTGTTTAAATTTATTTTTATTACATATAATAGTAATGGTAATTATTTCATAAAATTTAAATTGAGGACCGTCGTGGCGCAGAAGCGTTTTCCTGTAAATATGACGCTTGGTGGGTTCTATTCTCACTCAAGGGAGATGGATTTTTCCTCTCCCATTTTCTTACACTCACTCGTCCCCGCTTTCCGCCTTTTTCGAGGCATTGCGTGTTGAGTAGCGGAAGTAAACGCCGCGCTTTGCCTAGTTTGCCAGTTTACCAGAGCGAATAAAATGGAAATAGAAATATCCATCTTCCCCGAGTGGGTATCGAACCCGCAAACCGTCACGTTTACACCTCTGCGCCATTGTGTACTCCAACCATATTATTCTACATAATTATTATATATTCCATTACCGAAAACACAAAAGTAATAAATAAAGTAAACAATAGTCTGCATCGCGCGGCGGCTGTAATCCGCGTCAGTCGCGCACTCGGTCACATGTTTATAATTTGTACAATTACCGCGCTCGAGAGTCGAGACTACGGCGCGTAGAGCTGTCGGTTTTTAGATATGGCAACATTAATTCACAATTACATATTTTAAAGATATTTTAATAAATTAATGTTATATCTGAAATATGTTTTTTAATAATTATAGTATTATAATAATTTTGTATATATTTTTGATTTTTAAAATTATAAAAAAGTTTTTCAAACATCTGTTTCACAAAAATGTCAAATGTAAATAATTAATCTGTTTAAATTAATGTATTTTGGATATTTTTATATATTAATATTATGTAATTAATATTTTATTTAATAACAATAATAATCTTATATAGATTTTGATTATATGATATTTAGAGATATTAAAATAGTTTGTGGATTATTGAAACGTTTTTGAAACTTTAGGTTCACAAAGAATGTCAAATGTAAATGATTAGTCTAAACTGTTGCATTTAAAATTATGTCTTTGTCTGTACAAATAAAATTTACCTATTTATTTTTAAATAAGCAAATATAACTGTGTTACAGACCCCACTTTCCCATATACAATACATAGTGCCAGTTTATTATTATTCTACTACTATTTTTATCTATTACGACTTATATATATTTTTTATAGCTTCTCGCTTTATCCCGCACATGGCAGGGTAGGCAGAGGGAACTGCAGGAACCATAGGAACCTCATGTTAAGAGACTCCGTTGCTTAATCCCTGCTTTTTCCGTCCCCGCTTTCCGCCTTTTCGAGGCATTGCGTCTTGAGTGGCGGAACTCAACGCCGCGCTTCGCCTAGTTGCCAGAGCAAAGAAAATGGAAATAGAAAAATCCATCTTCCTCGAGTGGGAATCGAAACCAGAAACCGTCGCTTTTACAGGCAGACGCTTACGCCTCTGCGCCACGACAGTCTTTTTCTATAGAAGAAAATAAAATGAGATGTAAATCCAAAGTACTTTTAATTAAACGAAATGAATTACTGTAGTAATACAACGAACTTTAAGATATATGACATCAGAAATTTATATGTTTTTTATATGTATTCGATATTTTGCTTGTTAGAGATAATACACCTACACCTATTCTAAATTATATCGTTAAAATCATCACCGTTATAATAGAAATTATTATTTAATAAATTCCACAAAATCTATAAATGAAAAGCTATTAGAATTATTATTATTTTTTTTTAGCTTCACGCTTTATTTCGCATGGCAGGGTAGGCAGAGGGAACTGCAGGGATAGTGGAAACCTAGTGTTAAGTCACTCCGTCGCTTAGTCCCTGCTTTCTCCGTCCCCATATTAAAATTATACAAGTATTTGAACGAATGACGCTCAAAATCTTAATAATTCATGCTTCATCATATACATATAAATACTTTACGTACGTCGCAAAACCGTAAAAATATCTAAAGCTTCAAGTTATTTTTCGCTTACAATAGACAAAGGGATTCTAGTGCCAAGACACTCCATTCTCTACATTCTGCACTCACACAAACCATTCTGTTCACTCCACTTTATAGTGTCATTTTATCTTCCAACATAAAATACATAATATATAAACATGTGTTACTCAAGATAGCTTAAATATGTAAAGATAAAATAAAATTTCTTTATGATTAATATTAATTCCATATACTATGTATTAATAGCATTATAATAAATATTTATGACATGTAAAAAAGGACTTAATAAAGAGTATATAGTGTTAATTATATTACAAATAAAAAAAAGAAATCATTTTAAAAACATTGGGTGTAAAATGACGGAACTTAATAATAAAAATCTATAATAAAAAAAATGGTTGCCTGTAAAGTGGGTTTTACGGGCGAAAATTTTACGTGACAACGTCTTTTTCTCGGTAGAATATTTATTGATATGATTAATAATTATAATATAAATTGCACAAATTTTAACTATAGAAAATATATTTTGTTTACTAAAACATTGTACATGTGTCAAGTGATACGCGCGGCGGACCGATCATAGTTCGGTGACAGTTGACACATCGTTACGTTACCGGGCGTTACACTTTTTCATATGTGACTCCGAGCCGCAACTTAATTTAAGACGTTGTCACGTCAAAAAACGATAGGAAATCGTCGAACCATTTCTATAACATTCATAGTACAATCCGCAAAGCCACCAATGGTGTGCTGCAGCGAGCAGACAAATAAATTCAGGGGCGCGATAAGCACGGTATAAATCAGTAGGGAAAAAAACAGTTCTGTGCACAGGCTTTATGATGTAGGCTGCGGTCTTTACGAGATAAGATTGTTCGTAAAATGTCTTATATGTTATATACATATATAGTATATTAGTATGTTGTATACATATATAATATATGTTACAGGGTTGCGATATGAAGAAGGGGTCTTTTGTTAGAGTTTGCTATTGGTCTGTTGTTACTATGTTTTTCGTTATTCGCCTTTTTCGAGGCATTGCGTGTTGAGTGGCGAAACTCAACGCCGCGCTTTACCTAGTTTGCCAGATCGAAGAAAATGGAAATAGAAAAATCCATCGAACCCAGAAACCGTTGCGTTACAGGCAGACGTTGCGCCTCTGCGCCACGACGGTCCTCACTTGTTTTTTTTTGTTTGAACGTATTAATTTCGTAACAATAATTTCTAACACTATTTGTCCTTCTAGCTTTGCGTATTATCCCGTACATAGATTCTAGCTAGTGTTCACCAAAATTAATTACACCTCTGTCTTGATTTGAAAATAATTTTCTACCTCAAGTGGGAACAGAACCTGCTTACACTGTGATCTGATCATTTGTCGATTGTCATCACTATCAGTATATTTTGATACATATTAAAATATATATAAAGCACATGTACAACTTGGTCTACGAAGTTCGTAGCGTCAGCGTAGACGATGCTTTTTATTTTACTTACTTAACTAACTTACTATTAACTTTAATTAAGTTTTTTTTTTTTTTTTTTAGCTTCACGCTTTTATCCCGCACATGGCAGGGTAGGCAGAGGGAACTGCAGGAACCATACGAACCTAGTGTTAAGACACTCCGTTACTTAGTCCCTGCTTACTTCGTCCCCGCTTTCCGCCGTTTTTCGAGGCATTGCGTGTTGAGTGGCGGAACTCAAATATAAAAATATTGGTTTAATATTATATATTAATATTAACTTAACTAAGTTAATATTTATATACAATATTAAACAAATATTTTTATATTTTTATTAATAATAATAATAATAATAGTAATATTTTATTATATATATATATATATATATATATATATATATATATATATATATATATATATATATATATATATATATATATATATATATTTATATATATATATATATATACATATATAATGTCAACTTTTAACAAGTATTTTTTTTCTCGCGAAATATTTACTATCATGAAACGTGAACGGAACCCTAAATTAATGATATTTTTCAATCTATAACCATTCCACGTACAAAAATATTTTACTCCTTTAAATCAAAACTTTTAAATGATCTTTAAGTTTAACCAACGTAATAGTGAGATAGGTAATGTATTTACGTCACTAGTATAAACGATAAATTGCCAAGTTTGCACTGCGCCGCTACATCAAAAGATAATCTCGTGTGAAGATGCCTTAGGAAAGTGTAGATAGAACAAAAAACAAAATATACAGAAAAGCAATAAATAGAAATGTCGTTTAATATAAAATTGCAAAAACATTATTTTTATGAAGTAGTGATATTTGACTTTAATAATAAATAAATGTTTTTAATAAAAATAATTTCGTAATGTTTATTACCTTAAGAGGAGCAATTTTTCCCTCGAATTAATTTCAAAATCATAATCATCGTCAACCAAACCAGGCCCCCCCCCCCTCCCCACCAATTACTCCTCCCTCACAAAGTTAATTGACCATGCGCTTTATGACACTACACACTACAACACTACTAAAAACGTAGTGATATATCACTACTTATTTTTTCCTGTACCAGTCTTGTCTCCATACATTCTTAGCGCTCGCAACCAGCGCCATCCGCGAGGTTACACGTAATATAAATTCCTATCCAATATTCACAAATTCTTGGCCATTTTAATGCGGACCAAATTGCAATCTTATGCTCCGTGTCGCCGCGTTAAATAAAAGTGGGTAGAAATATCACCACTTAAGTGAAAGCCTTTGAACGTACATACTTTAGTTGACATTTTTAGATGCTCTTGGAATAGTTTGGCTTTTTGTTATATATATTTTTAACTTCACGCTTTATCCCGCGTAGTAGGGTAGACAGAGGGAACGGCAGAAACCGTGGGAACCTAGTTTTAAGATTCTGTTCCCCGTTTTCCGTTCTATACAGGCATTGCGTGTTGGGTGGCGGAACTCAACATCGCACCAGCCTAGATCAGAGCGAAAAAATATGTTATAATATTGTTTTTCTCTTTTTGTATCTAGTCACCAAAGTGTGGAACTGAAATCAGTTGTTTACCTTGTTGGAAATTAATCTCATAGCTATCGCTTTTACAGTTAAAAGCTAAGACAGCCTCATGGGGTTCTATCCTGACAGGATAGCATATACATTGTACTGGGAAACAATCCTGTATCCAACCTCACAAAATTCGCATCAACTCTGCAACGACACGATGGCATATATAAACAGATCGTAATTCACAACAATTTCCAAATAGTCATAACCGATACGTCCACAATAGATAGCGTTGGGCGAGCTATCGCGTACACACTCGTGCGGTCGTATAGCTGGCGGTGCGGAGTTATAGGGCGCTCGGGGCGGGGGCCTTTTATTTAATCATATGACTCATTTGAACTATAAACAAAATATAATTTAAAAGAAGAGAAAATTTGATACAAATATTTTCAAATTATATATCTTGAAAAAGTAAGGATTAGTTTTATGGTCGGTTAAATTCTAAATTGATTTATCAATAAATAAAATACAGAATATAAAAGGCACAGATAAAAAATATTTCTTGTGTGAAAAATCAAGAAGACTATATAATTTGTCATTACATTATTAGCATACAATTTGAACATGCTTTTGGATTGCTATTATTTTTTTTAATTCCGTTAAATTAATTTTAATTTAAATAATAAAAAAACATTTTTGTAATAAGTAATAATTTGGCGAGAATATAAAAACTTTTTGATCCTTTGAATGGATTTTTAACTCATAATCATCGTCTTTATAGCTACTTCCTCCCATCTAAAACCCGCTTAGATGGACTATTTAAACTTTAAACTATAACATTAGTGTTGTGATCAGTTAAAATCAAAATAATGAAGCAAAAATTGAATATAAAAAAAGGTACAGAATACGGTACGGTCGTGGACTCGTTATTATGGTAAGACGTCAAAACGCAGAGCTTAGTACCGCCTCAAAACACGTAATGTCTCGAAGAATTTCCAGAATGCATTACCTTAATTCTATGCTCTCTCTGTTTGCCATATACGAAAAAAAAACCGCATTTAAAACGCTGTATCTTTTGAAGCCATCGGGACATAACAAATTGTGAGGAGGGTCATAAAAACGGAGGGATATGTCACTACTACTATCTGATTACCGTTGTGGCGCAACGGGACAACTGGTCCGTAAACGCAACATTTGCTGTCATTCCGAGAATAAAATTATTTCACCGCTTTCATAAGGACGGCGTTGAGTTCCGCCTGTATAACGTTTTTTAGCAGTGCAAGCAAAGGAAAGTGAATGTTAGGACATTTTTGATATATATACAACATAGGCAGAAATATTTGAACGTATACTCGTTCTTCCCCTTTTTCGCTCAGGCATGCCCTGGGCGAAACAGGCGTAAAGCGTATAGCAAATGCGGAGCAATATATCTCTCTTTCTTGTATTTTTTGCTCTTCGTTTTCAAGACAAAGCGTAGCGTTTAATTTCGCTTCTCAAGTCTCAGTGATTGACGTATAACGGAGTGTCTTAACACTAGGTTCCCGCTTTTCGATACCTATGCAGAAAACCACCTATATAACATAATTTGCTCACTTGGTTACTTTCAACATAAAATCCTAATTATTTTCCTTCAAACATGATAAACTTACTCAATTTGACTAATTTGAAAATAATCTCATCCAAAAAACAATATATTTATATAGAAATTAAAACTGACGTAGTCCGCAGCAATACCGAAATAACCAATAGATAGTGCGCGTTGCCGAGCTATCGCGGAACATAAAGTCCGACAGGCGAAATTAAAAAGAGTAACTGCATCGACGCCGCGGGCGCTACGGACCTTTTTATTTTCTGTAATTAGTTGGAAAGTAATACTGTAAGGCTTTATACGATTTTTAATAAAGACTTTTAAATGGAATTTTGTGATTTTTGGATGTAATATATCTTTTACTATAGAATGCCATTCAATATGTAATGCCTTGAAAAAGGAGTAAAGCGGCGAACAGAGAGTCTTAACACTAGGTTCCTATGGTTCCTGCGGTTCTCTCTGCCTACCCTACCACGTGCGGGATAAAGCGTGAAGGTAAAAAACACTGAAGAATACCAAGGGAGTGGAAGAAGGTGGGGGAGATTACTTCTCTAGATTTTCTAGATTGTTCTAGATTATAACTACGATGTAAGAGTGTATCCTGTAAATGTCAATCCTGTAAATGTATCCTTAAATCCGCCTAAGGTTTAATTTTTTATTTTTAAATCACAACAGAGTCTTGATCCACGATTTTTAGTTTTTATTCTTTTTTTTAGCTTCTTGTCATTGAATTATTATATTATTAATTATATCGTTTATAAGAAAGTAGGTTAGGTTAGATTTTTTTTAATTTTGGTTTTTTACAAGCAATACCTAAGCTAAGGTAACCTACAATTAATTTACTAAAAATTTATATTTTGTAGATATTATGTATTGCGTTTTGCGTAGGCAGAGGGAACTGCAGGAACTCTATGAATCTAGTGTTATGACACACCGTTGTTTAGTTCCTGATTTCTCCGTCCCCACTTTCCACCTTTTTCGAGGCATTGCGTGTTGAGTTGCGGAACTCAACGCCACACTTTGCTTAGTTTCCAGAGCGAAGAAAATGGAAATAGAAAAATCCATTTTCCCCGAGTGGGAGTCGAACTCACGAACCGTCGCGTATACAGGCAGACGCTACGCCTCTGCGCCACGACGGCTGACATATTTTGTTTTTTTTTGGCCTTTTTACTACGTGTACCTTATATTACAATTTATTTTAATTTAATGTATTGGGTTTCAAAGAAGATTTGAACGCGTGGCCGTCTCTAGTAGTGGACTTAACCGATTCTACACATTACCTAAGACGAATAGACAGTACCTACTGGCTGCCTTGTACATATACACATATATAGATAACTCAGTAGAATCCATTTTTACTTATTTCTCCAATTTAGAAACTTTTATTATTCTCACCGTACGTTCAAAGGAACGTGTAGTGAAAATCAAATCTGTATTTAAGCCGAGTGCACACGAGCACGTGAATAATTTAGCCGGTCTGTTCCCGGCCTAATATAATATACGACCCTGGATTTTGAGTCTCTTAGTTGTGTTATATTAGATTTACTGCTCTGTGATTATTCATAGAGCAATTGGTTGGTAGAGAAGAAGGTAGTAAAAAAAACTATAGCCCTCTGTCTCTCTCTCTATATATGAATATCTTATTGAATACGCAATCGTCGTAGAGTCAGGCATAAAGGTTTTTTTTGTAGCTTCACGCTTTATCCCGCACATAGCACGGTAGACAGAGGGAACTGCAGGAACCATACGAACCCAGTGTTAAAACACTCCGTTACTTAGTCCTTGCTTCCTCCGTCCCCGCTTTCCGTCTTTTTTTGAGGCATTGTATGTTAAGTGGCGGAACTCAACGCCGCGCTTTGCCTAGTTGCCAGAGTGAAGAAAATGGAAATAGAAAAATCCATCTTCCTCGAGTGGGAATCGAACCCAGAAACCGTCGCGTTAAAGGCAGACATTGCGCCTCTACGTCACGACGTATAATTTGAAGTACTTTAAAATAAATCCCTTCGCTGATGTCGAATTGTATGGAGAATTCAAGAAAACCATTGTAAAGTAAAAACGGAGAAAACATAGCACGTTAAAAAGAGATCTAGTCATATATATATATATATATATATATATATATATATATATATATATATATATATATATATATATATATATATATATATATATATATATATATATATATATATATATATATATATATATATATATATATATATATATATATATATATATATATATATATATATATATATATATATATATATATATATATATATATATATATATATATATATATATATATATATATATATATATATATATATATATATATATATATATATATATATATATATATATATATATATATATATATATATATATATATTAGTATATAGATCAAACGCTATGTTGTACATATTTTTGTATAGCAAACAGCTATACTTTGTGTCGTATCAGTGCATATAAACAAACACAATAAATATAAATTATTTTTTCTTTATTACATAACTGTAGTTATGAGAAGGGGTAAATATTTTATTACAATAACATATATATCGTAAAAATTTCATAGCTACGTAATATTTATGAATAGGCGTAGCATGTTCTACGACGGCTGTAGGCTGGTGACTATATGTATTGCCTTATTCGGCTTATATATAAAAGCTTCATGGAGATTGACAGTTCTTATCAAAGTCTATACTGTTTCTATGACAACCGGTTTAACTATGATTGTGTTTAAGATTGTTTACAATTTTTTTTAAGTATTTTTAACACAAATTAGCTTATAAGCTTATCTATTTCTTTTCCGGTTTTAAGTTTTATGCTGTATATAAAAGTGATAATGAACTTAACGAGCTTTTTTTGCTAGAGCGGAGAAACTAAAGACTCTTCCTTAAATATGAATTGAACCTAAAGCCATAGTATTTCGCAATCATAAACTGGTTCACTGCACCACGACGACGTACCTGCTATTGAAATTAGATAATTTAATTAACTCATTAAAATTAAAACTATAACTTAACTTCTAAAAAGCTAAGCTATAGTTGGGACGGAGAAAGCAGGAACTAAGCAACGGAGTGTGTTAACACTAGGTTCCCACGGTCCCTGCAGTTCCCTCTGTCTACCCTGCAATATGCGGGATAAAGCGTGAAGCTAAAAAAAATATACTCTATATAAAAAAAAATTAATTAAATTTATAAATTAGAAATATTCTCTATTTAATGAATTTTGAATTAAATAAATACTTTACTTTTTAATTTTTAATATTTTACTTACTTATTTTTTAAATATGGCAACAACTTTAATATTTCAACCGTAAGTGATGTACGTATAACGTACGAGAATAAAAATCTTTAAACCTAAACCAATTTTTAAACCTAATGTTTAAGCCTAAACAATTCAGAACCTTGAAATTGTAATAAAGCAATTTTCCACA
The DNA here is from genome assembly GCA_037178615.1 of Dione vanillae. NCBI lineage: Eukaryota > Metazoa > Arthropoda > Insecta > Lepidoptera > Nymphalidae > Dione > Dione vanillae. The sequence continues at coordinate 452,045 of JAZFAU010000261.1, forward strand.
AATTTTCCAACCTCTGCCAAAACCTACTCTATGTAACAAAACTACTGGCGTAATATTCTTGCTCTTTACATCCCTAGTACTAATCAACTTCGAATAAATTATTATCAGTATTTAACTGAGTGCGCTAAGTGCAGTCGCATTCATATATCCTTAACTTAATTAATTGTATGTATGTAAGTATGTATGTATGTATGTATATGTGTACGCATATATAAAAGACGCCATTACGCGTGTCGAATAGTGGAAAGAAGAAGTGTCTTAACACTCTCTTTCTGTTATATTGTATCTGTTACTCTGTAAATAAAATATCTACTTATTAGGTGTACTGTTCTCATCTCTGGTCTGGGGCACCCTAATACTTCTTACATTTGACTGCGTCCAACGTCGAGCGGTTCGGGTTGTTGACGACGAGATCTCACTAAGTGGTTCGACCATCTGGCCCTGCGGAGAGATGTCGCATCACTGTGCATCCGTACCGTATGTACCACGGGGAGTGTTCTGTAGAACTATTTGGGTTAATATCGGCTGTAGATTTCCACCGCCTGGATGAATGGCGGAGTACTACCGTGCGTTTTCAAAGAAACTTTATTCCACGCACGACCACACTGTGAAATGAACTCCCTGCAGAGGTATTTCCCACTCGAAACGGCATTGGCACCTTCAAGAAGCGTACGTTCACCTTTTTAAAAGGCAGGTGACGCACCCCTGAAACTTTGGGTTTCATGGGTGTCTATGGGCGGAGGTAATCACTTAAAATCAGGTGACCCAATTGCTCGTTTATCTCCCTCTAACATAAATAAATTCTCTGGGTGTTATTTTTGAATGTGTGGACGTTTTTTTTTTTTAATTTTACCTTTCTTAAGAAGACAAAGTGCTATATCCTTGAGTCCCAACACTCAACATGTCAATATCTAAAATTTATTTATCATATAACACTACATCACTACAATATATTTAAATTAACGTACAAATGCCTCCGGGTTCTACTTTACAGTGCTACTTTATTTTGTACTAGCTGTTGCCCGCGGCTCCGCTCGTGGTTTTTAAATATATTACGCACATTATATTTTTTACTAATATTGTGGTTTAATTTGGGCAAACGTTACTCATACAAATTATTATGAAAAAGAAATTATTATGATAAACTGTTTTTGAGTTTTTTTTAAACTTAAAAGAAATGATTTTTATATAATTTTTTTTGAGTATCTTATATTGTGAAATATAATACATATTTTTTAATAAGGTGTATTTCATAATCCACTACAATACAATAAAGTAAGATTTTGATTATCTAATTAAACAACTGAGGGATGATTCTTCTCGTTATGATTCTTTAAACAGGTAACCGTCACAAAACGAAGGGCAAAAAGCTTAGCATTCACGTAACCAGCTTTCACTTTTATCGATTTAGCTTTAAAACTGACGGAGTTTCATAGAAACTTAAACCCTCTCCCCCTCTTTTCACCCTCCTTAAAGCAGAATTTTCAAAAAACCTTATTGCGTCATTCTTCATTTCTGACCAAATAGCCAAATATTAGTAAGGACTAATAGCTACATAACTATATAATAAAATCCGTCTAGTCGTTCCGGAGATTAACGTGTGCAAACAGACAAACTTTCAAATATACAAACTGATTTTTTTTGAATTCTCACTCTTTTTTCATTTCGTTTCGTAAAAATATTTAATGTACGGACATGATTTTTTTACTGTTTTATTATATACTGGATATATATTCTAATTTCAAAGTGGCAAACCATAATAAGACATGTAAGTTTCTCACATAAAAGCTTTAGTCAGAGTTTTGAGGAAAACAAAGCTCCGAAAAATATTTCTTTACGCACGAAGTACTCACAGTTATTACAGGATGCGACAGTGACCAAAGTTGTGCTTCGTCTTTACCATACAGTGTCTCACTTTAACCCTGTTGTAGATTCGATTTCCATTAGAGAAATTTATATGACTTTATTTTATTTATATACATTTATAACAAATTTAACAGGTTTACACGTTTACAAATTTGTAGCTTACAACGAAACGTATTTATTAATAAAAGGACTAACCAAAAAAATCTTTGTACCTATCTAATAAAAATAAAATAGAATAAAAAGTAACGCTTTCAAGAAAATGGAGTGTTAATTACTATGGAACCATCATCCACCCATTCATACATGGCCCAAGGGTACCTCATGTTATTTACGGGACATTCTTAGAATTTTATCAACACCTTACCGTCCGTACTTGTTTTAACTAACTCTTAAAATATATTTGTTTTTTATACTACTAAAATATAACTTGTAATACAAATAACATTATATATATATATATATATATATATATATATATATATATATATATATATATATATATATATATATATATATATATATATATATATATATATATATATATATATATATATATATATATATATATATATATATATATATATATATATATATATATATATATATATGTATATAGTAGTATTTAATGAACCACGCTCTGCTACCAGAAAATGTATATAGTATATAGTGAATATAATGAACTGCGTTCTGCTACCAAAAAATATATATTGAATAGTGGGTAGGGGTCAGCAATTGTGGAAGCGTGCTGAAGTGGAGGTTATTTATTAATTATTTACTTTATAGTCGGTTTTAGGATAATAGAAATTGTACAGTACCTTATCTTCATAATTCACAACACAAACACTGATTGTTCCCGGCCGCCGTGGTATATTTCACATTAGTCTTCTTCGCTAGGGGTTACTTTCACTATTATCTTTTGTAGGTTTGTCTTTGTCAGGTTCAATATCAAGAGGGAATACACAAAAGGGAAATCAAATAAGGCTGAGGGAAAATCACACTGCTAATTAATATTAGATTCAGGAAGGACGTGCGCTCGCGCCGCCGTCTCACGTGCTACTTTTACTACCTCTCGACAACTACAAGTAACTACTACTACTGCCGCTCGCGCCGGGAGTTGGCACAAGACTTTGACGACAACCCGCGCGGGGGTCATCGCAGGGGGCGGCACAAATAGGAATAAACATAGCCCCCGCCCTAAACATCTAATGTTTACGAGAAAATGGGAGTAGCTAACTAATAGGTAGACGAACTAATTTGGTTAGGGCTCTCTTTAGGATACCTGTCGATGTCTTAACATCGACCACACGCACAACGCTATCTTTACCAGGATAAATTTGGGAAATGCGACCACGTCGCCACTGTAAAGGGGGTAAATTATCATCTTTGATGAGGACTAGCTCGCCTACTGTTGGAGGATTCACTGGATCAGTCCACTTCTGCCTAGTCTGCAGAGTGTATAGGTACTCTAACTGCCACCGCGGCCAAAAAAGTTGAGTTATCTGTTGCACTACTTGAAAACGGGTTAAACGATTAATTTTTACATTGTTATAGGGATACTCCGGCAAAGCACTAAGAGGTTGGCCAATCAAAAAATGACCAGGCGTCAAAACTTCTAGATCGTTAGGGTCATTAGATAAGGGACATAACGGCCGGGAATTTAATACCGCATCAATTTTAGCAAAAATTGTAGTTAATTCCTCGAATGTTAAAGGAGTTTCATAAACGACCACCGACTCTGATGATTCCTTCTTTGTCAAGAAAGAGTGAGAGTCGTCTTAGGGAAGACCGCAAGGAAACGCTACGCGCTAACGCGATAAGGATACAGACAGCTCAACGGGTAAGTTTCGGGTTTTATTTATAAATATCACCATTGTTATCTAAGGGGTTAGCAATCATAGGTTGAGGGGTCTCTTCAACCTTCCAGAATTTCTCGATGGGACAGGTAAGGATATTCCAGTCATGGGGGGCTCTAATTCACCATAATCGGCAGCGACTGGACGCCAACAAACATTTATACCCAAAAATTGTTAGATAACAACGCCAGTAAGGACGTAAAGTAAATATTTTATCGTGTAATAAAAGCGCACGAAAACCACGTCAGCACCAATATAGATCTATCGGGCCAGGCTTTCTTTAGGTAGGGTCAGCAGGAAAATCATACTAGGAAAAACACAGACTCAGGGAACTCAAAAATCAGGATGCGTACGGCAATCACATCTATAACCATCGCAGAGGTTGACACCTCAGGGAAGGAATTATACAAAGGTAAAACACAGGGAAAATAGAACCACGGGAAACACTAAAGATATTACCTATGCCAGTACAGGGGCACAGGAGGGGAGATGGTCAAAATTGAGGTAATCAACAACAAGATCGGTTGTAATGAGGAACCCTGGGCACCGGTTATAAAAGGCACGCTACTTCAATATAATAACCACTAGCAGTTTTAACGTTTATTTAACAGTAGCATAATATAAGGGAATTGGGTGAGATATTAAGGAAGGGGAAGGGGGAGTAATACAAGTATCTAGCTATGTGGGTCTATCTTCTTATTAAGGGAATTATCACGATATCTTATTAATATTGTCAACATGTCTATTATTTTCAAACCTGTCTAGGTTGGGGCGAGCATTTTCTCTGGGGGCGAGAAGCTTCTGGGAATGTCGTTGGGGGGAGCGCTGGAGTTGCGAAGGGGAATATTTCTTATGCGGCCCGCCAATATGGGACCGCGGGTAGAAGAAGGACAGGTACGCGGATAATTGCGTTATTAAATTTGGAATTACATTATAATTGCGATGGATGAGTCGGATACCATTGGGTTTACGGGAATCATTAAAAAGAGCATGTGTGATGGGATGAGCGACCGCAGGTTGACATTGGTAGTCCCGCTGCACATTAAGAAATTGGATGTTTGTTCCAAAACACCTTAACATAACCGGGAATGTTTTACAAATCCCGATCTTTCTCTAGGATTCATAGCTCTAAATTCGGGACATGACGGGGTTAATGGAAGAGGAAGCACACAGGTAACATTTTTTACTATATATTACAGGTAACATTTTTGTCTATTATTAACATAGGGGAAGGAGGAGCCGCAAAGGTAAGTCTGATTTTAGGTCAACTTTTAAATTTAGTAGGTTAGAATCTACAAGGGATGGTGTTGCCAACGTGTCATGGTGACGACATTCGTTTCCAAAAGGTAATAAGATTTTTAAAGGTAGGTAACTCATCAGCGTCACCGCCATAACAACGCTCAAAACGGGATTTCAAATCAGAGGGAAGCTTAGTCAAACATATATGTACTAACATATAAGACCAATAGTATACGGGTAAATCTAAGCGCTCTAAACAGCGATAGGCAGTTAACAAGGGGTTCAAAAAGGCCGCGCGCAAACCTGTTAATTTATTCGAAATCTCCGGCAGGGCAAGTATCTGGGTTATGTAGGTATCAGCAAGAACCCGTGTATTGTGATATCGCTGTTTCAGCAACTCACGAGCAACTTCATAGTTGCCTTCTTCAATTTTTAAATGTAGCAACAACCGCTTAGGTTCATCTGCTAAGGATCCAACCAAGTACTGTAATTTCATTGTGGGGGTTAAATGGTGTTGGGAATCTACTACACTGTCAAACTGATCAATAAAACTTATCCAGGAGTCAGGACGTCCATCAAAATTAGGGATAGGTAAATCAGGTAATCTATTACAAGGAGGTCGCGCAGTTAATTATTTTTACTAGCCTTTTAAGTGTGTACTGGCTATAAAAGGATCACTCCGGGAGGCAGGTGGGCACAACTCTAACTGACGCACCGGAGTCGTCTATTTTCTTTATTTACTAAACGCACTTCTTTTTTTACATAATAATTCTTGGTAATCGATGCCGGTCTAACCACCAGAGCACTGAGGACGCGTTCAAAAATAAATTTACAATGAGATCTAATCCTTGAACCTAATTAAAACCTAGGTATTTCAGATGTACCAGAAGTTCCGAGTGTATCGGTAATCCAATCGGAAACAAAGCGTATCAACCTAATTTTTCTAATCCGCGCTTTTCCGTACATAAGGAACAATTGTACTGTTTATCAGATCAGCCATTTTAAATTATCAAAATAAACTAAGAACTGAACTAAAATATTAAAAATTAATAAACGCGTAATAAACAATGAACCCATACCAACGGGCGAGATCAGAAATCAAGTAAACAAAATAAACTCAATAAAATTTAACAAAATAATAAAACTCGTAAAAACCAATGAACCACTACCACGGCGAAATCAGAAATCAAGTAAACAAAAAAACTCAACATAAAATATTAAAAAAAAAAATAAGAAACTCGCTAATCAACAATGAATCCAAAACATCTGGCGAGATAAGAAACCCGTACGCGTCGAGTCGGCAATCTACTATAACGCAAAATAAGAAACTACTATGTATATAATATACTACAATTTAGGCTTAACTTCCATTTAAATCAAAAAAATAAAAGGAAAAAGTGTAACAATAAAATGTAGGATAATATTTTAAAGTAAGTTAGTTTTTTAAGGAAATTATATTAAAATATTTTAACGAACTTCATTATAATTAAACGGGATAGGTAATAAACGTTAGGAGTAAATATAAAATATATGTAACCATATCAGTGTATTTATTATTATTTTATATTTAATATATAAAATTTATTCAATATTATTTAATATTTTACACATTATGCATTAACCACTACCCAATTATATATTTCAAATATATAGGTATAAAAATTCTATAACATTATTTTTTAAACCAACTCGATGCGAAACCGTTTTTAAAAGGGTTAGGCAATCAAATTATATTGTAATTATGCGTTAGGTACCAAATTAAGAGCCAAAATACCAAAACGGGAGAATAACACTGTAATCAAAGGGACTCAGGGGCATGAACCACGCTATAATCAGGGGGACTCAGAGGGATTAAACCACGATATAATTAAGGGGGCCCAGAGGGATGAAAACTACGCTATAATTAAGGGGGCCCAGAGGGATGAAAACTACGCTATAATTAAGGGGATTCAGAGGGATTAAACTACGCTATAATTAAGGGGGCCCAGAGGGATGAAAACCACGCTCTGATACCAGAAAATGTATATAGTAGTATTTAATGAACCACGCTCTGCTACCAGAAAATGTATATAGTATATAGTGAATATAATGAACTGCGTTCTGCTACCAAAAAATATATATTGAATAGTGGGTAGGGGTCAGCAATTGTGGAAGCGTGCTGAAGTGGAGGTTATTTATTAATTATTTACTTTATAGTCGGTTTTAGGATAATAGAAATTGTACAGTACCTTATCTTCATAATTCACAACACAAACACTGATTGTTCCCGGCCGCCGTGGTATATTTCACATTAGTCTTCTTCGCTAGGGGTTACTTTCACTATTATCTTTTGTAGGTTTGTCTTTGTCAGGTTCAATATCAAGAGGGAATACACAAAAGGGAAATCAAATAAGGCTGAGGGAAAATCACACTGCTAATTAATATTAGATTCAGGAAGGACGTGCGCTCGCGCCGCCGTCTCACGTGCTACTTTTACTACCTCTCGACAACTACAAGTAACTACTACTACTGCCGCTCGCGCCGGGAGTTGGCACAAGACTTTGACGACAACCCGCGCGGGGGTCATCGCAGGGGGCGGCACAAATAGGAATAAACAATATATATATATATATATATATATATATATATATATATATATATATATATATATATATATATATATATATATATATATATATATATATATATATATATATATATATATATATATATATATATATATATATATATATATATATATATATATATATATATATATATATAATAAATGCGACGATTGTAGGTTCAATTCCCATTCGGAAGATAGAAGATGTTTCTTTACCTGGCTCTCATTGCACTGTCTTGACAATTGGGTTAAACGGAGAGAAAGGAAATAAAGGAGTATCTTGTCGAACTTTAACATATATTACTTATATGTTACTTTCTCTATGCAAAACAAAAATATACCAACAATATATTATATATGATATAACATATGTAGCAATGTTATGTTATACATAATTCATAATTCCCATAGCCTCCAGCTTTACTAGTTTCATAAATACTATACGTACAATGTATTAACATTCTAAACATGTATAAATTTCATCGTGTCCGGACTATAAAGAGTGATATAGGACGAGTACGATCGATATGTGATGTGTTGTACTGATTTTGATTAAACTTTCTTGGTTAGAAGGTGCAGTGATTTTTCTTAGTTTTCGGTGAGTTATTGGTTATTTTTAGGCGATTTTAGTGTAATTTTTAGGCGATTTTAGTGTAATTTTTAGGCGATTTTAGTGTTATTTTTAGATGATTTTAGTGTTAGTTTTATTAAAGCTGTATTTAGGCATTTTATTTATAGCCAAGTTATTTTTAGGCGGTTTTAGTCAATGGAGTTTAAAGTCTATGTTGAAGTAGAAGGGCTTTTTACTATGAAGGCGATGATTCCTAGTGGTAAGAATGGTTGTTTTTCCACTATACATAGAAAGGAAAAATAAATTTAAATAAGAATTTAACTCAGAACCGTCAATTTGACAATTATCTTAATACATTTATTAAAATTATTTATATTATATAATTTCTTATATATTGACATCAAATAAGGAGCTTTTGTAGATGTAAATTCGTAAAGATCCTTGGTTTGTACCTGACGTGGAGATATTTTATTTAGCTTAAGTAAAACCTGAAAAGAAGTGAGAACTTAGTGTTAAGACACTCCGTTTACACTTCGACATACTTAATAACGTGAGGTGTTACCAGGACGATAAAAATTTTACATTACTATACAAGAGAATCGAACACACCACCTTCGTGCTTACAGCTAGACGCCTTGCCGCTGCGCCACGACGGTTAGATGTTATCTGTTTTAAAAGTTGAAATGCACTTTCCAAACTAAACATGTATTAAAATACTTTTAGATATTGGACTGCAAAGTCAAATTGTCCTGATTTGTTCGAATTTTTAATGTGTAAATAATTTTTTTTTAATGTAAAAATATTTTTTCGCACATTAATCGAACCCACATATATCGTGTGTATCAGAAAAATCTTCTCAATTTCGTTACTGCATGTGACTGTGCATGGCAAAGTGTTTTTTATATCACACTTAATCTCATGAAGTTATTGTTATTGTTGAAGTTATTGTTTAAGTCTATTGTTATCGTAAGTTTTTCTTGTAGCTTCTCGCTTTAACCCGTACATGGTAGGGTAGGCAGAAGGAACTGCAGGAACCATATGATCCTAGTGTTAAGACACTCCGTTGCTTAGTTTCTGCTTTCTCCGACCCCGCTTCCAAAAAAAAAATCCAATTTGTGTGACCCTCATCATCAGATGACCCCCAATACATATTATCATTTCATTTTATAACGCTTAAAATGAAATATATATATTTATGTAATACGCTTATAAGCCATAGTTCTAAGTAAGAACAAATAAAAAAAAATAACATACGATTAATATTTATGATAAGAACATATAGTATAAGTTAAAAAAGGTACGGACCAAGTGTCTGTAGCGTTAATTATATTTCAAATAAATAAAAATCAATTATAATTCTCAACAGGGTATCTTTCACCAATTTAATTATCGTCATCATGGAAAAGTGAGTGGTAAGAGAGGTAAGGGGAGACCTCGGTTGACTTTCGAAAACACAGTATCGAAGACACTGGAGGAAGGTCACGTAAAAAACATGAGGACTCCCCGGAGAGCATGCATGAAGAGTAACAGTGGACGAGGCGAAAGAGGTATGCAGGGACCGCAGCGGTTGGCGCTTCGTTCTCTCTGACTACCCCGCTAGGGATACAGCGTGAAGTTATGTATGTATGTATGTATCAACCTGTCGTTGTCCTCTGCTGGACTTTGGCCTCTCCAAATATTTATAGGCCTCTCTAATTATATACATATAGGCCTCTCCTATTGAATATATATACTTAATATAAGAGGCCCTCATAGCTCAATAAGATGTTATCACGTTGTAAATACAGTGGTTGCGGGTTGCATTCAAATTAAAAAAATGATTTATTTTCATTTCGCATACTATACGCGTGCTATATACAACAGAACGTCTGGATTTTGAATATTTTCTATCCCGCATCTAACGGGATAATGCGTGAAACAATTCTATTTTCTTAAAAAAAGTTAATTTACTATAAATATTATTTACTTCAAACAATTTAAACAATATTGCTCTAAAAACTTGTAATATCGGTTTTCTGAAACAAAAAAATGGCTCGCCCGCGGCGCCGATGCAATTACTCTTTTTAATTCCGCATGTCCGGCTTTATGTTTCGCGATAGCTCGGAAACGGGACTATCTATAGGTTATTTGAAATTGCAATAATTTATATATATATATATATATATATATATATATATATATATATATATATATATATATATATATATATATATATATATATATATATATATATATATATATATATATATATATATATATATATATATATATATATATATATATATATATATATATATATATATATTTGTGCTGCACAATTTTTTTAAAAAATAATATATATATATATTATTAAACCAATTGTCATCAACAACAAACACATTAAATTAATTAAATTTAATTCATTTTAGCAACTATTAGCAATTATGTATACATCTGTATGTGATAAAAGATTTACAAAACACAAATTTCAAAATATTAATTTGCAAAATATAGTGAGATAGCCTCTGTGATATGTATTGTCATTTATTGAACTTTCTTCTTTTATCCTTCTACAATGCGGAGAGGAAGAAAGAGACACAAAGAGATTGAGAAAGAGAGAAAGAGCTTATGCTACATTCAACTGTCTACATATTTCTCCGAATTACAAACATTAAGTAAACTTCCTATACTAATATCTACCTAAGTCAAGAATTGAACCTGAGGCCAGTGTAGTTAAAATAACTACCTACTATACTAGTTAATAAAGTAATTCAAGTGTTTCTTTTATATTTTAAGATGTCAAGGGCAGTCAAGTGGCAGGTACATACAAGAACCGATACGAAAAGCTTCATTGATTAATTACTGTAATGAGCTGAGCTTTTTTGATATATTAATTGGAATATAAGGACTTTTTTGTAAGGAGGTTACTTATTTTTACATGAGAACTGAGCTTTTATACAAAAGATGCGCTTATCATGCAATTTCTAGAGCTAGAGTGTGCAGTGTTTTAATACTTTGTTCTTGCCTTCTTGTAAAGCTTAAAATAAACAGAAAGTTATGTATTTGAAATAATAGATTATGTACGTAAAATTTTTTTTTATTGCTTCACGTTCTTTCTCGCAAATAGCAAGTCACCTAATTTTCTAAATATTGCGTGTTGAAAAGCAACAATCACTCTACGATTTGTCTACAATCTAGAATGAGCAATTGAATACCTTTTCCATGTCATGGTAACCGAACCCTTAACCGACGTGTTTATAGTCAGACGCTGTGTCGCTGCGCTACGACGGCATTAAATATATAATTAAAGTTCTGAGTCCTTTCCAGTCTAACGAGAGATTGCGTCATTCGATTCCTTCACTTTGTTCGAAAAATTGCGCAGAGCAGAGTGTGATAGTGGCTTCAGTTTAATTTGTATTTATAGAACAAATTAAGATAATCGTATATATATATATATATATATATATATATATATATATATATATATATATATATATATATATATATATATATATATATATATTTTTTTTTTTTTTTTTTTTTTTTTTTTATTGACACTTTTACACTTTTTAATTATGAAACTATCATAACTTCCTACTACTATTTACTCCTAGCTCTTAGCTATACAAGCAAAGAACCAAGTACATATTATTAAAATACTGCAGACTCCTTTTTTCACTTAAGCTCTAGAAATTGATACGCGCAATTTATCTAAAATAAGTCCTTATAAAAATATCCCTACACTCCAATATCTATATAAACATAAGTTTAATTGGATTAAAAAAAATATAGCACAAAATAATTTTAGTAAGCCATAATAGTTCAACAATTACAGTAACATTGAAACACGTCGCCAATAGAAGCTGTATACGTACAAACCAATTTGCGGCACAATTAATTAACTTCAATGGAGAATCGAACTCGTGATTATTGCGCAAGACGCATTAATCCACATCTGCATTATACCATTACCTCGTGTGTTTACTATTTTTAGAATGTATACCGTTTTTATATATTTCTTTTTAGGTTTATTTTGTTTAATATTTGTTAATTATAATAGTTTATCTCTAATATAGGCTGAATGAGTGTAGTACCTTAGTGTTTATATATTTTTTTTAATAAAAAAAACAGTATATAATATTAAGTTTATAACTTTCTTTCTTACATAGTATAATATGATTTTATCTGTCAATTATATATCTACATATACATATATACATATAACAAAAAATAGACGAAACATTAGATTAGCCGAGAAAAAAAACTGCCTAATGCTACGATCCGCCCAAGATGTGTTTTCAACGCACACATACAACAACACACACACATACACAATACGTGACATTTATAGACGCGTCAGCTGAAAAGTATTTGCAAGCGAAAAACACTCTTAACTCCTGCATATAAGAGCGCATACCTACGATAGTGAGTTCGATAAATTAGGATATTTCAAAACACTTGAAGGTTTTTGTTGTTTGTAGAATTTTCAACTTTATATTCTAAAGCTTAAAGGCGATTGCCGTGTGTGGCTGAATAATAGCATGTCTATATACCTTTCTCTGTCTAATGCGAGAGCTTTCCGAATATAGCCGAGTGTGTACCGATCGAGTCCGAGCGGCGCCGAGACGCAGCGAGAGCATGCATTACGACGTAGGGCTGGTGTTGTGGGAAATTTATATACAAAAATAAAATAAATATATATAATGTACTTAGAGAATTTAATTTTTTTTAGCTAAGCATACATTATAATTTCAAGAGAATATTTAATCATTTGTTTAGAACTTTCTATAAGCTCTTGTTGATATAAAGTAGAAAATAAGAGTATGTGGAAGAACAGAGTTGTTGGTTACTGTATTAATGACATAATTGAAATCTTTACTAATAATTTTTCGTCATAATGATTATGATTTAAACACATTTAACATGATGATGTAACATTAATTTAAAATTTTACTAGAAACTTAAGACTTATTCAAATTATACAAAAAGTATTTTTATTTATATTATTATAATCTTGTATTATAAATACATTGGTATACAAATTATATTATATTTAAAAAAAAATCTGAATAAACATATATAAAAAATGAGATAGTCTACTGAACGTAATTGATATTTATGTATCAAATATAAATTAATACATATATAAAACAGTCTAATTAATATATAAATTATTTTCCCACCCGGAAAAACCGTTCAACCCTAATTCAGGGGGGGCGACAGGGGGGAAACCCGGCGCGGGTTCGACAGCGCCAGTCGGACGCGGCGCGCCGCGCAGCCCGCACGCCATGCGCGCCTTTTAGCGTATTATGTTCCTACCCGACCTTCCGCGAGCCTGCATGGTGGACGACGTAGCGACCTACCTACAAGCGCCCTCCTCGGGACAGGTGCAAAAATATTAACAACGCCCATATGTAATTAACAATGATCATATTAACAGATGTTGTGAGCTAATGTCGCTTACCGCCGCGACCGCCGCCCGTGTATTTTCGGCGCACGTGAAAAAAAAAAAATAAACTGTCAAACGTCAAATTTACGCGCGAATCAGTTCCGATTTGTTATATAAGTAATTATTTTTGCGTTATAATAGTATATTTATTTGGTGATATTGTATAGTGTTTGTGTAAAGTTTGTAAACAGATCGATAGCGGTTCGAGACGGCCGAAGTTGTAGCTCACCGAGCAAAGCTTCGGGCGCTATGTTTTCCTTTACATTTGTTTTTCGCATCGGATCAACCTAGAATACGCCACTTTGTTGCCGACGGCTATTTACATCCGAGCTTAATAAAACAATGTTATAAAAACGAAAGTTACTTCAGAATTCACGTTTCAAAATTATAAAATGTCAAAAGAAACGTTAAAATAAATAAAATATAAAGAAATATATACAATAAAACACAAAAATGTTGAAAAAATTAAAAAAAGCTAAAAATAAAATATATGTTTTGTACAAGTATATGTAAAGTTATAAAAACAATGATAAAAAATATATATATATATATATATATATATCTCACTAAACATAAACAAAAATATATGAAAATATATTTAAAATATAAGAATTCGTGTAAAGGAAAAAAAAATCTGTGTCAAATAACCGATAGTACTCTCAAAGCATGACCTCTACGAAAGCTCCAGTCGCGTAGAGCTTTATGTACATTTTAGTTGCAAAATAGTCTTGCAATTCCAAATATTGTTTCACTTAAAAGACTTATGTGAATAATTAAATAACAGCGTATATATTTTTGGTTTTAAATTTCTTATAAATTTTTATTACAATTACATAGAGAAGAAAAGTAAAGTATAAATAAAAATGTAAGTATACACCATTAAATACTCTTTAAATATAATAAATACCATGGATATACCAATAAATACCATTGATATACCATAGTGTAAATATTATATAATTCTGTTTATTATTAACGAATTAATATAGTACACTATATGCTTACCTCTATACATTACTATAGAGAAAATTATCAAAAGCCCAAAGTTTACTCAGTAATATTAAACTAATCGTATCAAAAAGCTTTTAAAGGTTATACAGAACCCGCATGGAACTATTCTACTTAACAGAAACGATGTATAAGACCTTATATTTCTGTTAAATAAAATAATTATAATTTGTAAATATAAACTTTCATCTTTATTTAGAACCGAAATGGTACGAGTATCGAAATTTTATTACCACGTGTCTTCAAACGTGCAACATCTTACATTATAAAACTTATACGAATATGCTCCTTATAACCTAAATCAGCTAACAGTTCGTAAAAAATACTTTTTTTCACATTAAAAGTTTTTTTTTTCATAAAAATAAAGAATAAAACCTTAAAATGTGCTATTGCGGAGCTTTTAATTGCTTAAATGACTCATCTCTACATTATATATAGAGTTCTATATTCTTGAAATAATATTATATTTTATGTATTTATCTTAAAACATATATACTATTAATGTATATATATAAAAAGAAATATACTAAAAATGTTCTTTCGTTAAAAAAATCGGTCCTGTATTAAATATAAATCAATATGGTGAGTAACTGCACTACGCCATCGTACCGTGCTCTGCAGTATCAGTATTCTTATAGGATTTTCTTATAGAAATTCATTCTATCTCGCGTTCTCATGGGAAGGGGATGGGTGTTGTGTTGTCTTTATATATGTCATATACATATATATCTAATTATATTATATGTTATTATTAAATATGATATTTTGAATTTATTTAAATATTCAAAATTTTAAAATGTAGAGTTTATTTCATGACATTTTTGTTATTTCTATTTGTTTCGTTATATGAATACTGTTCTTATGATAATAGTACGTATATGAAAAAAAAATATAACTATATATGTCGATATATAAATACATACCTATATGTTAAAATTATAGTAAAAATTACTTAGGATTCAAGGGTTAGAAAAATAAAGTGATATATGTATTAAATTTCATATTTTATGATTAACATGATTTTTTTATTTTTTTGTATGTATGTATATTTATACTTATTTAGAAAAATATTTGCGAGAAATACCTAATTTTTGTTAAATAAGCGAATTTTCCACATAGCTATGCGTCACTGTTCTCTTTATTGTAAGTTGATTATCATAATATATATGTACATAAACATATATATAGTAAAATAAAACTATAATAGCATAATATAATTTAACGACGATACTTATATGCCAATGTAAATAATTTTCGAACGATTTACAAGAATTTATATGCTATCAGTTTGATAGGTTGATGGTAGAGCGTTTGGCAAAGCACGCTCTACGTACACGCGTACGAATTTGTTACTAGTCAATGTAATTATGGTATTGTTCGATTTCGTTTAATTTTCTATTTAAAAGTTAATTAATATTATTCTTTATATATATATATTTTATAATTAAATGACATTTTTCTAGCTGATTTAAAGTTCAATTTTAATCAAATTGTTTCTTTTATAACAACAATAAAAATATAGTAAAATCTATTATATTCTATAAAGCAAGCACATGCAAGCCTTCCCCTTTGGAAGTTCTTCCCCGGTCCTTTACCGGGTTCAGTTGAACCCGAGAATTATAAAGAGAAACATAATAATAATAAACAAAGTTATTAATAAAACTTTCGCTTATTAATTTTAACATTTATATAACTAAAGTCCACTACTTGAAATAAATATTGGTCACAAAAATTGATGAGTCTTCTTTATTTTACATAAAAAATAGTAAAACGTATGCAAAGTAGAAAATAGTTAGATTTTCACTTCTATATAGTAAAAAAATGAAAGCTTAATGACATACTTGAGTATTATGACATAATTCAATAATAAATTGTTTTAATTTATATTTCATTTAAGTATATATTATATTCATTCGCGTTAACCTTGTTTCAACATATCACAGATACGTAGAATGAGTTTTGGTTAGAAAATATTATTATTTTCTATAAGCTTTACATTAAATTAGGAATAAAGAAGAATAGAAAGAGACAACCCAGAATCTACTCACCTCATAATAATTTATTAATGTTTATTGTACTAGTGTTATATCCCTATATGCCATTTTTGCTCATAAAATCTAAGAAATTATTAAAAGCTTTTTTTTAACTTCACGCTTTATCCCGCATATTGCAGGATAGGCAGAGGAAGCCACAGGAACCATATGAACCAAGTGTTAAGACACTAGGTTCATATGGCTAAAAAAGCCAAAAGCTAAGCAAAGCTTTGTATAAAGTAAAAATATTTAAAAGAATGTACATTCAAGTAGATAAACCCAAACATGGCAAATATGCTTACAAAACTTACAAGCTTAGAGCTTCGAAATAATAGAAATGCAAAACGCACCTGAAACTGCACGCTCCGGCGCGTGCCAGCGCTTACACTCAGCTTTTTGAAAAGTTTCAACAAAATATCTTAAATTTACTATTTTCAATATAGATTTTTAGAGACAAAATATTAGCAAAAGGTGATAAAAAAATTGTAAATGTAATACGATGGATGTGGGTTCTAATACCAGTCTGGGGATGGAATTATTTTAATACCTAAAAAGATAAAATGCGGAGTTCCTTAAGATGGCCAAAAGCCTTTTCCTTAATGTATCTTCAAAAGTATTTAAATAGGATATCTTAAAGATTAGTTAACTTGTGACTTAGCTTTACATGGGTAGAGTTCGGAAAATGCGTCATTTATCTTTTTATGTAATATATATATATATATATATATATATATATATATATATATATATATATATATATATATATATATATATATATATATATATAGACTGACTTATACTTGCGACTTCTCCCGCATATTTAAATGGCAATAACTAAAAGTTATAATTAAGAGTTATAGATAAATTAATTTAATTGCCGGAAGTAGGATTATTTTAGAAAATGTAGTGGTTAACTGTAGGAAATGTAGCTTATACTCTGTCTTCTTGGATACATTGACAGAATAAAAAAAATGTGTTAAAAAAAACATATTTTTGACCAAAGCATATTTTTTAAACTAAACAGTTTCTATATAGAAATTACTTTATATTATCTATGCTTCGCAGTACGTCGTCTAGCATCAGCTCGAACGGCAACGGAATATTGTTTACTTTTGTATATGTTTTAAAATTAAAATATTTTATAGTAAATTTATATAAAATATATATTTATATAAAATATATATAATATATGCTTATAGTAAATTTTGAGCTTTTTGAAACTAATTCAATATTTTTTTTGCATTCACACTACAGATTTAATACGTACAATATTTAGCTTTTAACTTTGTTTCCTTGTCGTTTATATCAATAAAATAAATGTATAATATATATTTGAAAAGCTACTTTGTTTTTAACTTAATTCTTAATTAATTAAATGGGATTTAAATCTTCTTAAGCTAATTTATAAATTCTAGTGGTAAAATACTCCGTTCTTTGCATTTAAACAAATTCTAGGCAGTAAAAAAATAATAACAACTGGTCTAACACTTAAAATGCACTACTAATCTACAGTATCAGCTTACATACAATACATAATGTGTATATAATAAATAACAATGTATACAGAGAACAGTGACGCACCAGTTTGACCTTTTATTTTCCAAAAACTTTGTTAAAATTTTTTTTTATAATTAAAAGTTATATATACCACTTCGATCTTTACCATAATTATTAAGTCTTTACCCTGTAATGAATTTAAACGAGAATTGAACCTGTAATCATAAAAGTCATTCAACAATATACGTTCTATATATGTATATACAATGAAGTAGGTAAATAAGAAAAAAAAGAGGCAATTTTCAATTCGCCACAAAACGGTTGCGTTTAGCAACTAAGCGCTACGGACGCTTTAACAGGACAAGAATAACATTTTTCAAGGCAACTTTACTTTGAATAAGCTTTTCTTTCTATATAGCAAACCGAGAACTGTAGGGATAGAGCTTTGAATGTAGGCTTTGTCTATTTCTATTATTATTGTATAGAATTCATTTTGAGATAGGTTGAATTAGTGGTACTTACCTATCACTAAATTTTTTTTATATATTATATTTATTTAGAGATATATACGGTAGCATCTCTAGGTAGAGCTAGAGATAGAAAAGATTTTTTGAATTACTTTTCAAATCAAATATGGATTATATAACATATAAAAAGGTATGAAAAATAAAAATATAGATAATATAAATGTAATTAATAATATAAAATTAAAAATTAATAAAAAAAATTAAGCAATAAAAGGAAACTAATATTTTTGACATAGTATACAAATCGTCAACATATATAAATGAAACATAGACATTATTAAATATATATCGTGAAAAATATACACAACAAAATGCTCTAATAATAATAATAATAATAAAACTAAAAAAATAGCAAAAAATCAACATACGTCTATATATAAATTGAAGAGTTTTAAGCGTTTTAGTAAAAAAAATTGTAAATTTCACAAAAAAAATATAATAAATAAAAAAGGCAAGCCAAAAATACCCGGCCGGTAGTCGCACGGCGCCCGCGCATCGGTGTTTTAACAAATATATTCGATGTAATCCCCGTCCCTTTCTCGTGTTATTTTTTTCTCTTTCTATCACCTTGCCACTTTCGGTGTTTGGATGTTTTCACTAACTGTTAATGTTGATATAGAGCTGATTGTTCTAAAATTTTAACTGGACGATGTAAGCAGTTAAACTATAGTTAATTCTTGTTAAACTATGGTTAATTATATGTTATTATATAAGTCAGTCGGTTAAAGTCTGATTAGAAACAATCGGTTCCACTGTACTTATATATTAGTCACTATTCATGTTTGTGCGCAAATTTTATAAAGAAATTAAATTATTATTTTTTTAATACTTTTAAAAGAAATATCAAATTTACGCAGAAACATCTTGTATATAACTGATCTTGATTTTGTTTTTTTTTTTTCCTAAATCCGACTAGAATTTCAAACAAAGGCCTCTTTTCTTGATATTTATAGTGATGTAAAAGTAGCAACTAATAGTACTAATATTATATATAGATAAATAAATATAATTTTAATTAAAAAAAAAAACAATTTTTCTAGTCGAATTTTGAAGTTTTGTAAATGTGCATGATTCCTGCACTACCCTACAGCAAGAATGTTATGCACGTATCCTGTTTTTTTTTTAATTTATGTTTTTTTTTTTAAACCAAAGGCAAAGAGAAGTCCATTAGGGGATTGGTGTTTTTGGGTATTGAAAAACTGTGGTTTAAGCTCTGATGAACAATCAATTATCTCTATGGATGGTTAATTATATTACGTAATGGCTATCAGCTTAACGCCCGGTTATTTTACGGTTACGTTACGTTACGTTACAACGTAGTATGTATATTGGAAATCATTGAAAATATACGTTAAAGTTTCCGTTTAAGTAACATTGTGTTTCAGGTAAGTTTTTAATTTAATATATATATATATATATATATATATATATATATATATATATATATATATATATATATATATATATATATATATATATATATATATATATATATATATATATATATATATATATATATATATATATATATATATATATATATATATATATATATATATATATATATATATATATATATATATATATATATATATATATATATATATATATATATATATATATATATATATATATATATATATATATATATATATATATATATATATATATATATATATATATATATATATATACGTATGTAGCATATTATGTTCTATTCATAGTTATAGTTATGTCTATAAAGAATATTCTTTATCTACTTGTGTTTTTTTTTACTACGAAAAGAATTTGGAGAAAATAATCCTTTAGGGGAAATGGAGAAACTTAAGCGTTAGTGATAATAATAAAATATTTTAGATTTTTGGAAATTGTAGTTTATTCTTACTACAGAAAATATTAATATATAATAACTCGGACCGTCGTGAAGCAGAGGCGCAACGTCTGCCTGTAACACAACGGTTTCTGGGTTCGATCCCCAGTCGGAGAAAATGGATTTTTCTATTTCCATTTTCTTCGCTCTGGCAAACTAGGCAAAGCGCGGCGTCGAGTTCCGCCAATCAACACGCAATGCTCGATAAAGGCAAAAAGCGGGGACGGAGAAAGCAGGGACTAAGTAACTGAGTGTCTTAACACTAGGTTCCCAAGTGTGATAGCTTCACAAAAAAGGAAAAAAATACTCAAAAATATCTTATCTTGTCTTATCTTAAAATAAACTTTTTCATTTTGCTATCCTTCACAATTGATAAATAAAGCGAATGAAGTAAATACTAAGTGGTAGACTGACAGACTATTGACAGATAGACGATATATAGACAGATATAATACTAGAGCACTAAGAGGCGAATGCTCGAGATCCTTATTCAATAATAGATAAAAGAAGGCAACGTAAATACAGAGATTACATAATAAATACATAGATTACATAGTTTACATAAACGAAATTGCGGCCAGAACTAGATCAATAAGTTTCTATACAATATAAATATAAATAAAGTTTTATTTTATTATAATAATTCAATCCAATTATATTCAGCTGAGTCAGCAGCTTCTAAATCTGTCGCCTGTGACATGGTGATTCTTTTTACGATCATACTCTATTATACGCGGCGTTTCCTTTTCACTGCGTCCGGAGAGCTTTATTAAATTAAGTATTCAAGTTCATTTACTATGTAAATATATATATATATATATATATATATATATATATATATATATATATATATATATATATATATATATATATATATATATATATATATATATATATATATATATATATATATATATATATATATATATATATATATATATATATATATATATATATATATATATATATATATATATTATATATATATATATATATATATATATATATATATATATATATATAAATATATATATATATATATATATATATATATATATATATATATATATATATATATATATATGTATATATATATATGTATATATATATATATATATATATATATATATATATATATATATATATATATATATATATATATATATATATATATATATATATATATATATATATATATATATATATATATATATATAGTGTTTATTTCACATAATTATGCATTTTTTTAACTAATCAAAATTATTACAACAAATAGACTGATAACATATTAAAATAGGCAGAAAGGACGTAGTATCAAGAACTTCCGTTCTCTGATTTACGCTTGACTTGGCATTACTAGTGTAATTTAACACCGCGTTCACCTTTATTTTATGTATAAATATTGGTCACTGAATGTGGCGATTGATTGTTCCTTCTGATAATTAAAAAAGAAAAAAAACCAATCACATACTCTAAAGTAGAAGAATTTGTTCGTCTGTTAGTTTTCTATGTCATATCCACTTTATGATTACCTAAAAATAAACTCTCTGTGCCTGACAGTCATGTCACAGCCCGGCATTACATTTTAATAATTATTAATACTAAATTTACACTTTATCCTTACGAGAATAAACACGGAGCGCCAAACGCTGCAGTCCTTCCAAACCTCTTTTATCTCGTCCACTTGCATTAACCTCTTCATACATACCCTTCAACCAATTCTTCTATTAAAATATACTGAAAAGCATAATATAATGTCAAAATGTCCTACAAAAGCTTTCAATATTATTTATTTGTTAATTTAAGATCAATTCACAGATAAGCAGCTTGCATACGCGCTTACGTGCACTTTACGCGATAACAGTGAGAACTTCATAATACAACCTGCCACCTGATATGTGGATATGAAATGTATATGTTGTACACGGCCTAGTTTGCAACATAAATATATATGTTTGTGTATATATGTACATATATTTTTACATATTACATTATATTATTTTATCGTTATTTGTTGGAAACATAAAACTATATATATCTAGATAATGTACTCGTATAGAAGTACTTTATTATTTCAAGAAAAATGACAATTTTCTAACAAAATCCACCTAGAACGCTTTCGAAAAACGGAGTGTTTCAACACTACGTTTTCTCTGCCCTTTGTAATACAGAGAAAATTTTGAAACTATCTATTTATTTAATTTACTTTCGTTTTCCCTACTGCTTTGCTTCATACAACTCTACATAGAGGCACGTGTAAGGCTGATGATAGTCGACACTTATTTTTGATGGATGACATTGACAGTGACCAGAGTCAAGGCTGGCTGTTATGTCAGTTGCCAGGAGTTGGCAAAAGTCTGAGTAGTAAATATATTTCATAATGGTGTGAATATTTTTATGTTATTCTTCATCATCAGGAGTAGATAATTTCAACGACGGATAAAATGTTGATTATTGAAAGAATATTTCCGGAAATATTTATTTATTGGATTCTATACGTTTAAATTTTTTATATATATATATTTATTTTTAATATAACATTTTTAATTAATTTAAAAGAAATCTTTGAAAGCTTTAATATTATTTTCTTATAAATGTTTCTTTCTTTAATTTGTTTGTGGAAAAATAAAATTCTAGAGTAAAATATTGTCAAACAATAGGGATTGAGAAAATAAGTAATAAGGTTTTGTTATTACAATATATTAATTATAGTAATCGACAATTCATTAAAGATTTGTAATCGTTTGATTGCAAAAGTGGTGGCCATAGCTTTAAAACTAATGACATACGAATATTTTAACATTACCCAGTGTACCGTTCAATAAGCAATCTCTTATTCACGCAGATAGGTAAAAACGGACCTATACATTAAATTCTCTCCACATAACTTGCTATAATGCGGGATTAAACGTGAACCAGATGATTTAAATAAAATCTTCTTATAATAAATAACAATTAAAACAATTTAGGACCGTCGTGGCGCAGAGGCGCAACGTCTGCCTGTAACGCGACGGTTTCTAGGTTCGATTCCCAGTCGGGGAAGATGGATTTTTCTATTTCCATTTTCTTCGCTCTGGCAACTAAGACAAAGCGCGGCGTTGAGTTCCGCCACTCAACACGCAAGGCCTCGAAAACGGCGAAAAGTGGGGACGGAGTAAGCAGGGACTAAGTAACGGAGTGTCTTAACACTAGGTTCGTTTGGTTCCTGCATTTCCCTCTGCCTACCCTGCAAAATGCGGGATAAAGCGTGAAGCGTGAAGCTAAAACAATTTATAAATAAATATACCAAAATATATATACAATAAAACTTGAATTCAAGTTTCTTAATATTTGTTTAAACAACAACGTGTAAGCTTAGGGAGACATCAAAATCAGTTCAAACGTAGCTACCAGTAGGGAGCGGACGAAGTTGGCAACTTTCGAAGTTACCAAGATGGAATCAATGTGAAACTTCACGTATACAGAATACGTATTACATGCTGTTTAACACCTCGTCTGTTGATTTGTGATTTCCATCGATCTTTGCTATTATTATGTAGAGATTTGGATATGCTTAGGTTTGATTTTATGATTTTTAAAGTGTTAATCCACATTATAAATAGAAAAAATATTTAAAGACTTATAAAAGAAGATTTAGACTTATAAAATTTGAACAGCGATATTGCCTTAGGAACTAGTACCTTAGTGGTCAGAGTGCTTGCACGGTTCGTAATAGGCGCAGATTCCAATCTTTTCGTTTAAATTTTCATATGTCTTTTAAAGAGACGGCTAGGTAAAAAATAGGCTATTTATTTACTCCTTAGGTTCTTGGTGTAGTTGTACACGTAGGCGGAGGTAATTTTATATTAAAAATATTTTTTTTCCTATTACGGGACTTTGAGTATTGAATTGTAAAATTCAACGCAATTTGTCTTCATTCAATTATAATGCTTTGCTTTTCCATACTTTGAAAGTTGAATCTGGACATTTTTTTTTATATAACCGCAAAGGAGTGCTTGTTCTGGAGCCTTTGCCGTCGTCGAGTCAGGTTTTTTCAGGAATATATATATATATATATATATATATATATATATATATATATATATATATATATATATATATATATATATATATATATATATATATATATATATATATATATATATATATATATATATATATATATATATATATATATATATATATATATATATATTAGTGTTTTTAATTCGTTACAAATAGTCTCTACCTATCTCAGCGTAGCGTAGCGTGTACGAGACAGATCTCGATAGAGTATCGGTATAAGCCACTTTTGCTGATAACGATACAATAGCCTTTACCTTAGTGGACATTTTGAAAAATAGAAATCGTCTACGTGGATATTTTTACACAATTCTCTTATAATAGTATTTTGTTATTACAAATGGTATAATAACAAAGGAATGATTAGGTTGTAATCAATCTCATTTTATAAGAAGGCAATAAGTTTGATGTTGTTTAGACTTTTCCAAGCTTTAGTGAGGACAGTCGATTCTCTCTTTTTTTTTATTCTCTATTTTATTTTATTTATATAATTATATATATATATATATATATATATATATATATATATATATATATATATATATATATATATATATATATATATATATATACATATATATATATATATATATATATATATATATATATATATATATATATATATATATATATATATATATATATATATATATATATATACATACATATATATATATATATATATATATATATATATATATATATATATATATATATATATATATATATATATATATATATATATATATATATATATATATATATATATATATATATATATATATATATATATATATATATATATATATATATATATATATATATATATATATATATATATATATATATATATATATATTATATATATATATATATATATATATATATATATATATTATTGTACTCTAAAGTAAGCAATACTGACAAGTCAATGCCTTTTTTCAATTCGACATTTTTTAATAATTTGTGACACATGTGACAGTCACTTGTCATTGACTCCTTTGTTGAAGCGAAGCACAGCTGTATTTCACGATATTATATATCGTATACAGTGAGATAGTCAGAGAGAAAAAACACTCTATTCACGGTTTCACGTTCAAATTCGAGACGGAGAGATTGTCGGAGTACAACGCCGCAATTTGTCTTACCAATTAAACAAAGCGTTGTAAATTCTTAAGCGTGTAATTCATTCTCTCCAAATGCCACAAACCGTTGCGTTTAAAGTCAGACGTCGTGCATGTGTGCCACGAAGGTCCTAATATTAATATTAACGTTAATATAGTTTATTAGGAATCGACTAAAAATATCTGAGTTAACGTGTGCGTAACGGCGCAGTGGTACAGTTACTAAAACATATACATGTACATACGTGACGATTGTGGGCTCCATTTCACATTAGGGAGATTAAATTTTCATTTTTTTCGCTCTGGAAACTAGGCAAGGCGGTGTCTACCTGTGACCACGGACTACTTATTATTATAAATAAGTTGAATATGGTCTTAAGTCTGGTTACATTATTTTATTTAACGAGGTGATTGTTGGCTTTGAATTCTGCAGCTCAATATATATTATCATAGAAGGTGTAAAGTGTGGAAAGTGTTTTAACCAGGTTGCCTGTGTATATTACGTGTTTACTTCACACATTAGAACAAATTATTATTATCAATAATTTTTGTTTTGAAAAACATTTAAAAAATTGAATTATACTAAAAGGACCTACTAAGAGGACCGTCGTGGCGCAGAGGCGTAAGTATCTGCCTGTAAACGCGACGGTTTGAGGGTTCGATTCCCACTCGGAGGAGATGGATTTTTCTATTTCCATTTTCTTCGCTCTGGAAACTAGGCAAAGCGCGGCGTTGAGTTCCGCCGCTCAACACGCAATGCCTCGAGTAAGGCGGAAAGCAGGGACGGAGAAAGCAGGGACCAAGCAACGGAGTGTCTTAACACTAGGTTCATATGGTACCTGCAGTGCCCTCTGCCTACCCTGCTATATGCGGGATAAAAGCGTGAAGCTATAAAAAAAAAATAAAGGTAAAATACTTAAAAAAATGGCATTTTCTTTGGCCATCATTTTTGGGTATAATTATTGGGATGCAAAATTTTTGTAAAATCAGCCAATCTCTACTCCCTAGTAGTCTCTCAATACAAAGAACAAAATATAATGTAGTAAGTGCTTAAATTCTTAATATTCATTAATGTTATAAAAACGCACAGGTTCAAATCCAGCTACGTTCTAATTTTTTTATGTAAGAAACATATATTTTCCCTCTATTTGTTTTATGAGTAAAATATACAACACGAAAACTTCCGAAAAATCATTTTAAAACGAGCGGCCTCGCAAACAGGCTGAAGTTAAGCTGTGGCTATCCTAGTAACAAATATTTGTATAGCTTACAAAGCATTGACGACTCTACTACTCAAATATCCTAGATCGCTAAGAATTTACAACGCTTTGTTTAATTGGTAAGACAAATTGCGGCGTTGTACTCCGACAATCTCTCCGTCTCGAATTTGAACGTGAAACCGTGAATAGAGTGTTTTTTCTCTCTGACTATCTCACTGTATACGATATATAATATCGTGAAATACAGCTGTGCTTCGCTTCAACAAAGGAGTCAATGACAAGTGACTGTCACATGTGTCACAAATTATTAAAAAATGTCGAATTGAAAAAAGGCATTGACTTGTCAGTATTGCTTACTTTAGAGTACAATAATATATATATATATATATATATATATATATATATATACATACATATATATATATATATATATATATATATATATATATATATATATATATATATATATATATATATATATATATATATATATATATATATATATATATATATATATATATATATATATATATATATATATATTATTGTACTCTAAAGTAAGCAATACTGACAAGTCAATGCCTTTTTTTAATTCGACATTTTTTAATAATTTGTGACACATGTGACAGTCACTTGTCATTGACTCCTTTGTTGAAGCGAAGCATAGCTATATTTCACGATATATAACGTATACAGTGAGATAATCAGAGAGAAAAAACACTCTATTCACGGTTTCACGTTTAAATTCGAGACGGAGAGATTGTCGGAGTACAACGCCGCAATTTGTCTTATCAATTAAACAAAGCATTGTAAATTCTTAGCGATCTAGGATATTTGAATAGTAGAGTCGTCAATGCTTTGTAAGCTATACAAATATTTGTTACTAGGATAGCCACAGCTTAACTTCAGCCTGTTTGTGAGGCCGCTCGTTTTAAAATGATTTTTCGGAGTTTTAATGTTGTATATTTTACTCATAAAACAAAATAGAGGGAAAATATATGTTTCTTACATTAAAAAATTAGAACGTAGCTGGATTTGAACATGTGCGTTTTTATAACATTAAAATTCTTAAATTTAAACACTTACTACATTATATTTTGTTCTTTGTATTGAGAGACTACTAGGGAGTAGAGATTGGCTGATTTTACAAAAATTTTGCATCCCAATAATTATACCCAAAAATGATGGCCAAAGAAAATGCCATTTTTTAAGTATTTTACCCTTATTTTTTTTTTTATAGCTTCACGCTTTTATCCCGCATATAGCAGGGTAGGCAGAGGGCACTGCAGGTACCATATGAACCTAGTGTTAAGACACTCCGTTGCTTGGTCCCTGCTTTCTCCGTCCCTGCTTTCCGCCTTACTCGAGGCATTGCGTGTTGAGCGGCGGAACTCAACGCCGCGCTTTGCCTAGTTTCCAGAGCGAAGAAAATGGAAATAGAAAAATCCATCTCCTCCGAGTGGGAATCGAACCCTCAAACCGTCGCGTTTACAGGCAGATACTTACGCCTCTGCGCCACGACGGTCCTCTTAGTAGGTCCTTTTAGTATAATTCAATTTTTTAAATGATTTTCAAAACAAAAATTATTGATAATAATAATTTGTTCTAATGTGTGAAGTAAAAAACATAATATACACAGGCAACCTAGTTAAAACACTTTCCACACTTTACACCTTCTATGATAATACATATTGAGCTGCAGAATTCAAAGCCAACAATCGCCTCGTTAAATAAAATAATGTAACCAGACTTTAAGACCATATTCAACTTATTTTTAATAATACGGCGTTTCGAAAACTTTGCAGTAGTCCGTGGTCACAGGTAGACACCGCCTTGCCTAGTTTCCAGAGCGAAAAAAATGAAAATTTAATCTCCCTAATGTGGAATGGAGCCCACAATCGTCACGTATGTATATGTATATGTTTTAGTAACTGTACCACTGCGCCGTTACGCACACGTTAACTTCAGATATTTTTAGTCGATTCCTAATAAACTATATTAACGTTAATATTAATATTAGGACCTTCGTGGCACAGATGCACGACGTCTGCCTTTAAACGCAACGGTTTGTGGCATTTGGAGAGAATGAATTACACAAAGTAAAATCATGGCAATGAGTTCCGCCACTCAATGAGAAACACCTCTTACGGTGAAAAGCGGAGAACTGAGTGTCTTTTAAACACTCGGTACTTCTTTTTTATTTTTCCCCCTGCCTACTTTAACTTTATCTTAAATATTTTAGTTTATTCATAATGAAAAGTCGAGCTATCATCAAAAGACCAGTAAGTTTCGTTAATAACGACAAAAACTAGTTCAAACATTATCTGCGAATGGATTTCCTATATCAAGTTTAAGTTATGGGACAACTTAGGCAAGTCGTAAAGCCTACTTGGAATTAAATTCGATGTTCGATGTAGGATAGCTTAAGATGACGTACTGCCTTATTATTAGTGTTATTATAACATTGTAATAAAATATATAGTCGATCCTAAATAAACATCCCCCCTCTCCTTTTTGTGACATTTTGTGAACTCTTAAGAATTTCCTGAAGTTACCGTGGAGGTATTCAATTGAAATTATTACCAAATATCTAATTCTACCGACCATTGGAGAACAAAAGATTAACTTTTTCAGTCAATGTAATGAAAAGATACGAATTTATGCTTTTTCATGTAAAGAATCGCAGTTCTATCAAAAACTAGTACCCTACGATACTTGCTGTTTAAAAAATTTAAAGCGAAGTTACAATTAATGATATAGTATACATAAGAATAAGTTGAAATTGTATTGATATATCACAGACTAATAAATAATATTGAAAAAAAAAAAAAACGAATGAATTATTATATTTGTACTTAATTTCATATAACATAAATTAAAAACAAAAGTAAAAAAAATAATTTTCGATTTTGACAACTTATCATGCATTTGTATTTTTCGTTGTACAACCAATTGGTTTTGAAGTGTGGTTCGCGTGTGACTTATATTTTTTAAAATACAAAGAACTGACGTAATACTTAACTTAATCTTAATTATATAAAAGCAATACATTTCCTCTATATTTTTATATTATTTTACATCTTAATAACAATAGACTATAAAAACCTTGAATTATCAATGTACGTACAACCCTTTAAGGGAACCCCTTTTTATAGTGAGTGTGTCCGTGACGACGCTTCTGATGTAGTGATGTGATATCGTCGAGCTTTCCTTACATAATTCACTTATAAGAGCTTCTTATTACACTCAACTATAACCAACCAAGCCTTTGATATTGCGTACGACACACATATATATATATATATATATATATATATATATATATATATATATATATATATATATATATATATATATATATATATATATATATATATATATATATATATATATATATATATATATATATATATATATATATATATATATATATATATATATATATATATATATATATATATATATATATATATATATATGAATTTAATCAGACTTGTAATGATTAAAGCTTATTTGTTCTTTAGGTATAAGGCTTAACTTTATAGTTTGAGCCACATAGACATTTTGACCAATATATTTATTTGGTATAAAATTAATAAAGACAAGAAGTTAGTGCTGAACACAAAGTACAAAAAAATTAATGTTAAAAAAGTTTCGTACAGGAAATGTTAATGTTTCAAGCCCCATTACAATAAAATTGAAATAATAAGAAAAGCAACAGCATATTTTAATTTATTATAGACATGTTCTTTGAAATTTTGAAAATATTTTTGCTGTACATTTTTCTCTCTAACATGGAATCCATTGGCTTATTTTTCTATGAGCTTTTAGGTTTAAATTATAAGCACCTAAGTGGTATCTGCAGCTTTTCACACATATAAGGAGGATATAAGATTATTGTCTATTTTGGACAAGTGTCAAGTGAACTTCTATTATTGAGTTTTACATAATTGAGGGTCAAAGTGGTTTTACCTGATTTATTTTAAGTGACATTCACCATAACAATGTTGTTATGGTTATACGATATTTGGGACTTTTCTGCGTTAACGAATTTGTCCACGTAACGCTACCTCAATCGGATTATGTTCTGAAAATTAATTTTTTATTAGGCTACAGGACTTTTATCCCGCACATAGTAGGATAGGCAGAGGAAGCCGCAGGAACTATCGGAACCTAGTGTTAAGACTGTTTGTCTCCGTTGCATACTTTTCCGCCTTTTCGAGGCATTGTGTGTTGAGTGGTGGAACTCAACGCCGCGCTTTGTCTAGTTGCCCCAGCAAAGAAAATGGGAATGAAAAAATCCGTCTTCTTTGAGTGGGAATCGAACTTAAAAACCGTCTCGTTTACTGGTAGACGCTGCGCCTCTCACCGGACTGGACACTATTTACCGTTTTCAACCTGATTTCAAGATGGCTTACTTAGTATACAATATGAAATGGAATTATAAATTGCCGCCATCTTTGTTATAATTAATTAATTTTTGACAATTAATACATTTATCTGTAACTTTTTTATCTTGATAGACATTTTAAAAAAAAGCAATATCCACTATAAGCTAGAGTGAAGTAGAAAACACAAATAGCAATTTTTATTTTAATTGACATCTCGTTTTTCCATCCCTTTTTATTTACGATGATTAGAAGAGGACAGACATATGGACAGTGATAAAAGAGGTCATAAGTCTAATTTTGACGGTTCAAGGAGACGAAATGTCTAGAGAAATCATTTATTTGCTTTCGGAAGTAAAACTGAATTATTTGTAAGAAATATGTTTTATTTTGAAATTTTGAAATAAAAATATTGAAAGTGTTATAAGTGTTGTTTAAAACACTTTCTTCGTATACTTCTATTTTATAGAAGTATATATAAGTGGCAAGTGTTATATGATTATAATACAAAATGTAAATATATATCTCTTGTTTGCAAGTTCGAGCGCATTTCGTTGCAAACGCTGCAGTTCTCGATTCAATTTAATATATGGGCCTGTCAACCAACCATTTTATATTTTAACTAGCCATTTGACCCGGTTTTTGAGTCGTTAGAACGCTATAACCGGAATTCAGATTCTATCATCACGAGTTATGTGTATTTAAAAATGTCTTCCTGCGTAGAAATTCAATAATAAATAAGAAATATTTAAAAAGTTTAGTTTAGAAAACTTTCAAGAATGCCATGGAAAGCGTTAAAACAAAGATAATGACAATATTTCCCAACATATCGGTCCATTTTTCCGATAATAGAACATGTCTCGCTCGCGGAGCACTGGCGAGGCGACGTTGCGCAAACGCTAAGGCCCAGAGCTAAAACAGCTCGGCTATATTTAGTTCTGCAACACTGCATCGCATCGTGTCAAGCCCATAGAAAACATTAACACCGTTAACCGTTATATATTGCCACCGCACACTCCCAGCCAGATTTTCGGTAACACCAATTGCCGTATAATATTCAATTAGGTCGACTATATTGATGGTAGGTCGCCGGCAATTTTGGTCGGCGCATCTGCCGCCGCCCGCCAGACACGCGCGGTAATATACGATTAGTTTTCCGATGCTATCGAGCCCATTATGCACTAGTGCTGTGCCGCCGCGCCGCCCGCTTCAAGGTGCGTCGGGTCGCGGCTATATTTAGCCCAGCACGCGTCCATCCCGACAATTTTTCTTGCCCGATCGCCGTACGCGTCCGGCCGCCTGCCAGGGCTACGTCACACCTCCATTACCTCACACGCGATAAACTTTAGGAAAGGACTTTAAAATTAGCAAGGACGCCGCTTCAGAACGACCGACGCTCCGACGATATTTCGGTGCGACATCGGAGAACGATAGTTACGCAACGCGGCGAAGATGGCCGCCGAAGCGAAGTACGCGGGAGAGGAGAGATGAGCTGTCACGGGATATTTATGAAATTCGAACTAAAATAGATGCAGTAGTGGGTTCGGACGAGTCACCTTGACGGTGCGTTATATAATATACAATGGGCGCTCTCAGATCGATAGCACCGCTTCGAATCCAGTTCCGAAATGTTGGAAATTCCACGCAATCGGTGACGTATTGACGAGTGACGCGGCACGGTGTTGCCACTCCTCCGTTAGGCTAATAAATTTATTGTTTGGCATGTAAACGGATGCGTTCGAGCCAAGAAATTACAGCGTTCGGTAAAAAAAATATTGAATGAACCGACGGAATGATGGCGCAGTCTAATCGTGAGCGCGTTGCAGCTTTGCCAAACACTATCTTGTTTATAGTGAACACTTGCTGATTTTTTTGATTATGGATTGTTTACTAGCAATACAGTATTAGCAGCACAGACGTACGTACGTACGCTCCGCGTCCGGGACGCCGACTTTTGTTCTTGAGATTTTTTATCGTACTTTTAATTACTTCTTCTCTTCCTAATGACGTCGGGAGCTATTGAAACGGGCGGCACTTAAGTGGAGACGTGACTTTCGTTTCTTTATTTGCTGAAATGCATTTTTGTCTAATTTTAATAAAGAGCATTGCGGGGCGGTGTCGCTCCTACTTGGTATTCCGTAGATGCGCGACGACGGCGTAGAATTTCAAGTGTTTTCTCCGAGTGTGATCTATGCGATGAATTAATGATCAATATTGCATGTATGATTTAAATGTGCTCTGCGTCTGGCGCCATCTTCATTTGCTCCTCATGTAACTAGCTATGTCTTATTAATAATGATTTACGACCTAAAACCATTATGCGATTAGACTGTGTAATAATTTTATTGCATTTTCAGTATATCGATATTGTGTTCAGTGTGCCGGTACATCACTATTGTGTATAGTGCATGCCGGCGCTAACCGCGCAGAGCAAATTATCGAGGCGATATTGTCATAACTCGACGTCACTAGTGCATTTATCAGTGTATACATTAGACCAATATTCAAACATACGAGGCCAATATCTTACGCTAAGCCCCCGACAACAGTGAACTAACTTACACGAGGATTAGTGATGTGGGTAGCTGTAATCCCGTAGTATCCCGGACAGGCCCGGGATATATTTGCATACGATTGCCGTTAAACGTCATCCGTTGGTATTCGAGACGTCGTCGTCTTAGCAGGATTTGGAGTTAGACTGTGTGTGAATAATTTTCGCCGATTTTCGGTCTTGATTGCTGGATTTGCATGATTTGGGTGAGCTCGACGACTCCTATTACACTAATGGCTGCATCCTGAGTTATCTTCACGTTTTCAAGTGCTAGCTACGTGATTGCGATCGTGAGATCTGTGTAGGTTTGCTCGAGTTCACTCTTGATTACGAAATAACTTTTACATAATAGATGTTCGGTTAAGATTCGATCATTTGCAGGGATCTATTGATGCTTGCTTTATTGGTGGAATACAGAGAGGTTTATAGTTACTCAAAATTCTCTTTTCATAGGTAATAAATGGAGTTTTTTAGTTAAATAAAAATGGTGAACTACGTGCATCATATAGAAAATTTCTAGATAATATCTTGAGACGATAATAATCATATGAGGTTCAGGTAAAGATTAGCGGCGTTGAGTTCCACCATTTAACCAAGATATCACTGAAGGAACAATCTGAAAAGTATTACATGAACTTAACTTAACTTCACGCTCTATCCCTAGCGGGGTAGTCAGAGGGAACGGAGCGCCAAACGCTGCGGTCCCTGCATACCTCTTTCGCCTCGTCCACTGTCATTAACCTCTTCATGAACCATACGGCAAAAACAACATAATATATTGAGATGATATAATCATTTAAAGTTTAAGTGCAGATTAACGACGTTGAGTTCCGCCACATAAACTAGAATATCCAAGATATCACTGTAGGAAAGGCCTGAAAGAACATTCCTGAAACTTAGCTACTTAGTGAAAATAATTACACCTAATGCGATGACCCGAAACAATTTGTACTGCGAAAACGTCACTCGCCCATTACGCAATGACACACTGGTAAACAATAGCAATTATATTAACATAACATTTATTATACAACAAGGCAAGCCATTGTGGAGGCAAAAAAATTGAAGTTCGTGATTAGAATGTGAGTAGAGTGTGGTACGGCCGGTGCATCGTCCTCGCCTCACCTTGTGTGACGCGGGGTGAATTTAAAACTATGCAGCTATTACAGATCCGCGGGTTTGTGCAGCGGTACATATTGTACTTGGTGCATAATCCAGAAATTGTTAAGTTTTGTTTGATTATATTTATTATTTCTATCGTATGTATTTTTTATATATATTCTTCATTCCTCGTTAGAAGAAGTATCTGGGTGTCGTAGCGCAGTAGAAGTGTTGTGAGTAAAGGCGATGGTTGTAGGTGACCTTGAATTGGAGAAATTAATGGTATTAAATTTTTCTATATGGCAAGGGGTTAAAGTGAGTTGAGTTTTGACTTGAGAAAACGCCGTAAATATTAGAGCAGAGTGTTTTAACACTATGTTACATATATATGTTTGCACGAAGTTATTTTATTATTCTTCCTTCTTCTGAAGGGGAAGCAGAAGAGTGTAATATTTTCTTTACACTGTTTTCTGTATATAACAGGGTAAATACGGAGAACCTAGCACTAAATCACTAGGTATTGTATGGCGGAACTCAACGCCACAAACCCCAAACCAGAAACAGTGTTTGAATGATTTGGTGGTTCTCATAAGTTAATATTTTAAACTTTCAATGTTATTGCTAGTCCTACTCCATTAATTGAGCCCACTTACTAATCCTCACTTTTGTGTAAAAGTCGTCTGTTAAATTCTTTTACCATATTGTATTTTACCAAAAACTTTAAATAAACTAATTTAAACAATCTTTTTGAACAGTTAATTCACGTTATATGCTGCATGTTATTGTATAGACTGAGGAAATTCATTGTTAAGAAATTCCTTTTTTCATTTTGGGCACAATTTTGAGACATTGGGTGTTGAGTGGCGAAACTTCAACGTCGCGCTGCTAATAATAAGAGAGAGTAAATAATAAAAAAAATCATTTTCCCCGATTGAGGATAGAAACCGGGATAGTCACATTAACAGTATTTTTTATTTCTATTAATTATAATTAACTTTCATATATGTTTTTGGTCTGTGAGATAATTTTGTAATAATTTTGTATGATATTCAAAAATATATAAATATTGTAAATATGGTAAATTGAATTGAATTCAAAAAATCCATTACAAAAATTAATTGGATGCATAAAATAATGATATTTTAGTAAAATAACTTGTAACAAACGTATAAAAATTTTGACACGATACGATAAGAACGTATGGCTTAGCGGTGAAAGCGCTTGGATGGTTTCCAAGAGGCGCAGGTTCAAATACCGTTATGTATATTTTTTAAAGTTTTCCTTAAAAGTATTCTTCAATGCATTGTTATTATATGCGTTAGCTTATATGCGGTTGAAGTAGGAGCAAGAGGATATAACAGCGAAATCTCTCTATAGTTTACTAAAAGATCTCGGCCTGTCTAGAACTATTATAAATTAATTTCTAGAACGCACTTGAAAGGCGGCTTTGGTAGAATTGTTTAAAATTTGTTTAGGTAATAGGAGGAGCTCGGACAGTGAAGGCGAGCGTTAACTGCATTTTAAAGGGGCCCTTTAAACCTTCCACCACCACCACTTGGGTCACAAGTCCCATGCGTTGATCGGAGCTCCTCTTCCTACAACACGATGGGCCCGGCACCCGCACGGTGAATCCATGGATTGCTAAGCGGTTTCTTCTCATATCTGGCTATCGGCACAAAATTAACCCGCAGTTGAGGGTTGCAGGTTCGATTTTACTCAGAATTACTTTCATCTGTCAGTTTCAGCGATATATGAAACAGCGTTAATGTACATTAAACAACATGTAACATTTAAGAGGCTCGTTGCGGGATAAAGCGTGAAACTTAATTTTTAAGCCTATAGAAAACATATAGATTAAACATTTTTTTACTACGAAATTATTTACTACGAAATCGTATTACAAATAAAATATTTTTGCCTACAACATCAAAATACAGCAAAACTCTGAACTTTCGTAGCACGATAGTAGACTAAGCGGCTTAACGGATTATAGAGTCAAAAGCGATTTTACTAACAATTAACTTAGTTGATCGATGTTTAGAACAATTCAGGCAATTAATAGTAGCTATTGTTCAATAAAGGTTCACACTTGGACATGTAAAGAAAACCTAGTGACGAGACACTCCGTTCTCCGTTTTTGACAGAATTAGAGATATTGTGTGAAGAGTGATGGAACTCTACGGAATTTGGCGATAAAAGTACTTAAAAAATCTTAAAAAACAATTTTTAAACTCATTACATATTTTCATTCAAATTGATGTTCCATTAGACCGGTCTAAGTTTCCACTTAGTTAAGTAAAGAAGCTTTCGCTAAAGCTTACTTATATTTGAGATCTTGTTTTTCCTCATCGGCTAATGCAGATTGGACACTTAAGATATATTTACAAAGTACTCGTAAAAAAGTTTTTTATAACATATATTATGTTATGTTAAGTTATTCATAAATTTAATTTATATACGAATTTCCTCTAATTTTTAAAAGACAAAGGGTGGCGTTGTGATCCGCAGCTCACTCGAGTTACAACAGAGTGTCATAACACTAAGTTCTTTCTCCTAACAGTAGCAGGTAAGTCTGAAGCTATAATAAGACTTAAAAATTAAGTTTACGAAACTGGTTATCTATATTACAAAAGGGTCTTGAGATTTTTCCGTTAATAATGTAAATCTGTTTTATCTGTCACTTCATATGACATATCTAGCAGATAACGAAATCTTAGAATATTTATCTTATGCTTACCAAGATTCGTATTTACCTAACCAAAAGTATATGCAATTGCATATTGTAAGGTACATGAGGATTTCCCCTAGAAACAATAGAGAAAATGTATGACAGCAAAAAAAATTAAATTAAGGATCCTGCCTGTAAACGCAACGGCTTGTGTGTTCGATTCCCACTCAGGGAAAAAAGATTTTTCTATTTCCATTTTTTTCGCTCTGGTAAAGAGGTAAAACGCGACGTTGAGTTCTACCACTCAACACACATTACCTCGTATAAAGGCAAAAAGTGGGGAACAGAACAACACTAGATTTCCACCTTTCCTCTAGTTCGCTCTGCCTACCCTGCTATGTGCGGGATAAAGCGTGAAGCCATAAAAAAAATGTAAAGTTCTATAGGCAAACATTTTGTTGGCGTTTCATATATAATTTTGTAATTTTTTTCTCAACCTTGAGATTTCATTTTATTTGTTGCCAAATAATGTAAGAGTTTCTGCAACTTACACACATGTATGACTCACACGCCTCGATGCAATTTTCCACTGACCACGTTATACGATTGCTGCTAAGTTCTCGACAGGTCGTAAATACTAAACTATTTTATTATATTACATGGAAAACTTAAATTAAATTAAGTTTTGGAGATTTCGAACTTTCTTGGATATAAATATTATTATTTTTTGCTTTTTTAATCTGTTTTTCGACGATGTCTGTGGCATTCAATTTTATAAATGGAATAACACTGTGAGCTTTTGCGCCGTTCGAAAGCTTGTTGAAAGTTTAAGAGATATTGGTATAGATATTTGCAAATTATCTATTGTTTAAAAGCTCACTTTACTTTATTACACGAATGAAAAAATAAATATACTTATAGAAAAGATTTATTTAAGCATTCAATATAGTAATTAAACAGAATTCAGAATAAAAAAAAGCCTTATTTTGACAATATCTAATGACAGACTATAATTTTTGAACCTTGAATATTTTATAACTATATGTTAACTTAATCATGAATCTATTTAATTAAAGTTAAATTACTTAACAAGTAACTTTAGCACCCGGACACAAACGTACAAACTTTAGCTGCGGTTCCCGGATGTCTTGGGGTACTGATGTATGCTAGGAGGCACGTACGTACATACACGGAGAGGAATTCTAATAAACCTGATGTGTTTTAATGCGATCGCTGTCGCTTCTTGAAAGCTGATTTTATCTTTTATACTCTGTGGCATAGTTTTGACGTATGTTTTGGCGGTTTTTTTGTAGCTGTCACATGTCAGATTTGACGTTTAATTTGTGTGATACTTTAATTTTTTAGTAATTCCTATTAGAGAAGTGAATCTTGTGTTATTAAAATTAATTAAACAGAAAAAGAATAAGTTAGTAGGTGTTTTTTTGTTCAATATTATTTCTTCTTTATTTGACAACCTTCGTGCAGGAAAACTCCTTGCAGTGTGACATTCGAGACGTATGTACGTACGTATATGTGATAAATTCTTAACAATTTTTTTTATACTATAAAATTGTTGCAAATCATTCTGATTATTGTATTTATTTAAAATTATGATAAATTTCATTTATTAAGTTAAAGAAATATAGGTGAATTCGTGGGAATATAAATACGTATATATCTTTTATATATATAGATTTGGTAATCTTCCGATATTTTACGAAAACAGAGGTGTACGAGAGCCACGCCATAGGATTTTAAGCTTTTTTAATTTGTAATATTCCGGTCATCATCATAATTCATTATATAATTGAGGACAGCCCTCAATTAATGGCGGAAAGCGGAGAACAGGGTACCTTAACACTATATTTCCATGGTTCCTGCGGTTCCCTCTACATACCCTGCTATAACGGGATAAAGAGGGAATTATTTATGTACATATATATAAAACCACTTTTGTTATTATGGTAGTAATCAGTCCGCAATACGCTGTAGATATAATGCTTTATCTGTAACAAACGTCGTATTTTATTAAGTTATTAACAAATAAAAAAACTATAATAATTTGTAATAATGATCATGTGTTTGTAATAATTATTTTTATCATGATTAATGGATTCGAATGCCAAACAGAGAGAAAAATTTCATACACATTATTACGTCAGTAAAAGCATAATTAAAGTGATGGTGGCGCAGTGCGACAGTATTGATATCAAAAAGACTGTCGTGGATTCAATTTTTGTCAGGAAAAATCAATTATTTCCATTTCTATTTTTTGGTAAGAAAAAGTACGATGTTGATTTCCGTTACTTAATAAATACTCATTTGTATTTGATCATAAAGTGGAGAACGGAATGTTTTATCACTTGAGCTCTAAGCGTTTTTTACCGCATATGTGAAATAAAATATACAATTATTAAATGCTTTTATACAACATTTACTAGGAATCTAACAAAATGTATTACATATACTATATGTATACATGTATATATAGATATATATGTATGTCTAAAACATTATGAAACATATTGAAATGTACTTTGTATGTTCAAATACAATATCAATCCCGTTGCATTAGACTCGTAGCGCTGATATACCTAAGCTCTTACGAGGAAGGTCGCTGAGTGCATGCGAGTATATGCGGTCGTAGTTAGAGCGATTTTGATTTTACACACACACACACACACACATACTTATATATAAATATAAACAGAACGTTACTAATATAATGAATTTATGTAAAATGAGAAATCGATAAGTGTTAAGACACTCCGTTCTCTGCTTTCGAAAAAAGGAATTTT
This sequence comes from Dione vanillae, assembly GCA_037178615.1. Lineage (NCBI taxonomy): Eukaryota > Metazoa > Arthropoda > Insecta > Lepidoptera > Nymphalidae > Dione > Dione vanillae. The sequence continues at coordinate 492,454 of JAZFAU010000261.1, forward strand.
AGAAGAATTTGACATATCAGGTTATATATACACCTATAAACCACAAAAAAACAAATGAACTACTTTTTATGTCATGCATTTATGCGTATTTTTTTTCAACAATAAATAAAAATAATCAATAAGCTTTCAATTATTTTTTTTAAAGCTGATATATTGGGATTTTAAATTTCAATACTTACCCGGCTGTTTTATATCTAGATTAATTTTTCACACTCCGGTTTAGATTTATCTCTCAATTGGAGACAGAGCGTGTTGAGTAGTGGATATCAACGTCGCATTTGACTTCCCAATGCGAAGAAATTTAAATAGTTCATTGCTTTGAGTGGAAATCGATCTCACAACCATCGTGCTTATAGACTCTGCTTACAAAGTCTATGGGTTTAATTGCCACTCAAGGAGTATGAATTCTGTCATGTCCATTTTCTTCACTGAGGTAACCAGACAAAGCGCGGCGTTGAGATCCGTTACTCAATACGTAATGCCTCGAAAAGGCGAAGAGCGAGGAATGGAGTGTCTCACTAGGTCTGTAACACTAGCTTCCCTACCCTGCTAAAGCGTGAGGTTAAAAAATATTAAATCTATATTTAAACATAGTGTAGCGTAGTGCTGTGTCACTAAATATTCCGTCCTCGCATAATGCGGGGGATTATACACAAGTGGTTGTTTTATTTATATGACTTGAGCTGCATCGAAAATAGATTGGCCTTTGATTTAGCAGACAATGTATAAAGTGATTTCTAAACATGTGGCTCCTATAGTCTCTGCTCCTTGGATTTATCATTATATTGTAATCATCGTTATGTATTATTTGTGGAAGCGTTTTAATTGCGCACACTTAGAGAGGTGAATTATTGAACTAGAATTTTTCTTTTGGTACCGTTTTAAAAGATATGGAAAAGGCCGATTGGTGAAAAATATAGCCGATATACGGGCTTGAATGGTTCAATTGAAAGTTTATTAAACAAATTCTACACGTTAGTCAATTGGATTTGCTTATACACATTTGTGGGCGCGTTTTTTTGTCTCAAAAATTCCGTCGTTTTTTAAAAAAAGATTTTTAAGCTAATGTTATACTAGATTACTCACAAGTATAATTTATTGTTTTATATTTCGTAACATACATCTTTTTATTTCTATAAATAAAAAGGTATATATTAGGATAACATTTTTTGTAGCTTCACGCTTTTATCCCGCACATGGCCGGGTAGGCAGAGGGAACTGCAAGAACCCTAGGAACCTAGTGTTAAGACACTCACTTGCTTAGTCCTTTGTACGTCTCCGCTTTTCGACTCGAGGCATTGCGTGTTGAGTGGCGGAACTCAATAGAAAAAGAAGAAATTAGAGTGTTTTTACACTACATATGTTATGTATTTGGAGATCCCACAAGGATCGACTGTAAACATGATAGTTGTAGCTAGAGGAAATACGAAACGAAGGAGCGACATTTAGGTAGGAAACGGGAACGAAGTGTACTATTAGATTTCGGGTAGATAGAAGTTTACTCTATTGGGGTATGGTACCCCAGGTGTCCGGGTAGGCGATAGTCAAATCTTTAGTCTATACTGTCAAGTCTATTTTCGATAATTATTACAAAGATTTGGCCTACTTAAATGGTAGGGTACATTATAAATATAACTATAGAAATTGATTATTTTTTTATTTTAATATAAAGAGAAGTTTTACTAATAATTTTAGAGGTGACCAATTTTTACTGTTTAAGTTTAAATACAAGAAAAGAATATTTTGGAACACAAAAATCCTTGTTGTATTTTTTCAATTGTATTGTAATCAATTTTAAATATTATTTTAAATTAAATTAATCAACTTTAATATTTTTTACTTATTTACTTCACGGTTTTGCAGGGTATGTGGAGTAGCCTAGTATGTTTATTTGCCTCGTTCTAATCTTATATATATATATATATATATATATATATATATATATATATATATATATATATATATATATATATATATATATATATATATATATATATATATATATATATATATATATATATATATATATATAGATATATACGTACGTATTTGTGTGTATATATCTTATACATATACACACATATACATGCGTAATATGCATTTAAGCATTTCTGTCAAGAGAAGATAGTTTTAGTTGAAATCATATCAAATTGTAATATTATTTGATCGCCAGCGCTTTTGAGAAAGGTTGGTTCGAGTGTACCGTGACTTGTGGTCGTACTGACAGCGGGTAGCCCAAATTTCTACCAAAAACTTAACTTTACTCACTCATTTACTATAAATTTTGATTAAAATATTATTTAAATCATATGAATGTATGTTTGTCTTCGCTAATTATCTACAGAATGATTTCATATTGTTTATTAATTTATTATGAAGAAAAGTGACGTCAAATTCCTCAAATCACTACGTAATATATCAAATTTAGAACACAGTAAGCTGAGTAATTAGACGTAAGCTTGTGTTTGCCTACTTAGTAGCATTGAATAAAGCGTAAATCTAGAAAAGTTGTTCTCTTTGTAACTTTGAAGTGTAATTATGACTATAATAGAAATTATTTTAAAATGTGTCAATAAAAAAGTAATATTTATTGAAATATTTAATGTAATAAATAATATAATTTTTTCTATCTTCACGTTTTATCTCACTATAACATGGTAGACAGAGGAAACCGCAGGAACCGTGAGCATTCGGTGCTAAATACTCCGCTCTCCGCTTTCCTCCTTTTCATGGCATTGCATGGAAAAATGAAAATTAAATCCATCCTCCCCAAGTGAGAATCGAACCCACAAACCATCGCGTTTAAAGTCGGACGAAATTATTTGATTTTAATATACATTTTTAATCATGTGACTAATTTATAATACATTTCATATGACTAAATGACTTTAACTGAAAAAATATGACACTATTAGTGTCTATAACAAGATATTACTAACTATAAATAAATATAGCATACCCGCTATAACTGGAACAGTGCGTTTAGTTCTTGAAACTATTTTCTATTTCTGCGCAAACCGTTCAGCTGCTGTTGGTCTTCAACTTGGTAGGAAAACTATATAAATATACAATATATGTAGTAATATTGTAATATAGATTTTAAATTAATTTTAGATTCTTGCTATGTCCTGTGTACATATAGTACATATAGTAGAATAGATGGAGAGCTTAGTGTTGGGACATTTTTAGAGATAATATGTAGGGAACATATATATATATATATATATATATATATATATATATATATATATATATATATATATATATATATATATATATATATATATATATATATATATATATATATATATATATATATATATATATATATATATATATATATATATATATATATATATATATATATATATATATATATATATATATATATATATATATATATATATATATATATATATATATATATATATATATATATATATATATATATATATATATATATATATATATATATATATATATATATATATATATATATATATATATATATATATATATATATATATATATATATATATATATATATATATATAAGAAAATAAAACAAGAAAACAAAATCAAGGTTATCCGTATGTTCATTGCACAAAAGCGTTTGATGGTCCGTTAGCGGATTGGTTGTCGAGGTGTTTTTTTTACATTGGACTTTTTTTACGATGTGTCGTAAAGTTGGTATTCTTTCAGGGCGTACGTTTTTTGTATTTTTAATCTTTAGAACCTTTGACTTCGACCTGGATTTAAAGTACCACGAGGAAAATTTGAATTTGTTACGCGTTTCAATACTGGGCGTCAAATGTTTGGCAAAAATATTCTGAATCACCAGCAAATAAAAGAATCGCGCATATTAACATGAATGTTCGTTCTAGAATTTCAATGGAAAATTTAATAATTTTATTAAAAACTTTAGTAGTTACTAAGTTCTTTTAAGTCTCTCCCACATTTACAGCTATATCTTGAAATGTTATTAAAATAGGTCATATCGAAGTGTTTTTTTTATTATTTTAATAACACCACATAAATTTAACCACTTAAGTCAGTACAAAGTAACAGACAGATCCTTCTTACTCGCATCACTTAGCACAGAATGTTGGCACATTATAAAACCCTAAGTAAAATACTAGCATTTTCCATATACATAGACCGCTAGATACATTAGTGCATCAGATTTGTTTTCAAATGGTCTTTATAGAAATTCCTCGTTCAAAAGCTTTATGCAATTTGCATTCTCGATGCGTGCAGGTTAACTACCTAAATGCATATAATCGAATTTTGCATTCAGTTTACAACAATGGGATTTATTGTAGAATTACGTGTCCTGTCCGCAAAGCGAGAGACCTGTTGAGCCAAAGAGTCGTGTGGCTTTTTTCGCAGTTTGTTCCTAGTGTGGCGTAATTTTGGCTAACGCTCCCGTGACGTCACCGACCTAGTTAGGAACGCCAAGCGGTACCAGGGCCAAGTCCACCGGGCATCCCCGATGAAGTAGAGCCAATATCTATAAAATAAATTCGGCTCAGATGAAAAAATTATGAAGGAACCACGATTTGCCGCCAAAATGTTCAGGGTGAACGCACTCCAGTGTTTTGGCAGTGGTGTTTGGAAGTTTTCCTAATAGTACAGAAAGGTGATAAGGGATTTTATTGTTAGTTTACAAACAATCTGGTTGTGACGCTTGGTGCTGTCCCATTTTGGTAGATAGAAATATCGATTTACCAACTTTTTTGACAACTTTTGACGCTTTAGAACATATTTTATTCATATTTATAGGCTGTTGTTGTATCTCGTAAGTCAAATTATAAAACATATATCTGTTAAATTCTTATAGAGGTATAATATTTTTGAATAGAGCTGAGAACTGACAGTCAATTTTATAGAGCTATGTTTATTTAAAAACATTTTTTTACTTTTCACTCTAATTGTTACAATGTAACCTATTCTAGCTCTCCCCTATGCCAAGTATCATAGAAGCTTTATGGTTTGAAAGCAAATCTGCAGGTATAATATAGTATTGTATAGTATTGACTCACAAAGCTTTGCCCACTCTACAGGTACTGGTCAATTTTATATTTCTTTTTAGCTTCACGCTTTATGCCGCACGTGGCAGGGTAGACAGAGGGAACTGCAGAAACCATGGTAACCTAGTGTTAAGACACTCCGTTGCTTAGTCCCTGCTTTCTCCGTCCCCGCTTTCCGCCTTTTTTTGAGGCATTGCGTGTTGAGTGGCGGAACTCAACGCCGCGCTTTGCCTAGTTTGCCAGAGCGAAGAAAATGGAAATAGAAAAATTCATCTTCTCCGACCTTCTGGGTTCGATCCTCAACCCAGAAACCGTCGCGTTACAGGCAGACCAGACAGACAGGCCTCTGTGCCACGACGGTCCTTATATTTTATATTGTACAAAAACAGATGATAAATTTAATTTTCATTTCTGTAGTTTCATTATATGCATCATATGAATCGGCCTTCGGAATTGAATATTGGCATGTTGTCGGGTAACGTTAAGATGTCATGTACCGTTAACAATGACATAGCAAAATTACAATAGTTCTTTTTTATATATGTCGCTTATTTTTTATCAGCTGTGAGTTTGAGACGAGATGAAAGTAAGGGAACTTATTTGAGAGAGTAAATACGTATTAATTTCCAATATTTTCCCCTTTTTTATCTTCAAAATAGTGCGAAAAGTATATAGTATGTACCCCATATAATGTTTTAGGATAATGTTAAACCTACCTTACTAACTGCGGGAAGAAGCCAACAAAAAATAATAAATGAAATTTAATAAAATATATTTAATATTAAATAATTAAAAAAACATACGTAATAAAATAGTATAAAAGAATTGGTGGTCTAGATCAGTCATTTAGGCCACCAATTCTTCTAGACTATGATGGGAAGTGGACTGATGATCTGATCAAGGTCGCTGCCACTGGAGCTGGACTGATCGTCATGGAGATCCTTGTGGAAGGCTTGGACACAGTCCAGCAGTAAACGAAAATAAACGCTGGAATACTCGTCTTTTTACCGTAATAATTAGGTTTTTCAAGTAAATTATTTTTTTAGTAAGCTTTTTCCCAATGATTTAGTGGTAAATAATTTGATTATGAGTTTTTTGCTTATATTAGGCAAAAGAATTTAATATGTATCCATTATCTGACAAGCAAGATGCAATTTTGACTATAGTACATTGATTATAGATTTATAGAATACAGTAAATTATAGAAAATATGATTTTAAATTTTCATATCGTGGTGTAACCGTCGTTTCGCAGAGGCGTAGCGTCTGCCTGTAAACGTGACGGTTTGTGGGTTCGATTCCCACTCGAGGAAGATGGATTTTTCTATTTCTATTTTCTTCGCTCTGGAAACTAGGCAAAGTGCGTCGTTGAGTTCCGCCACTCAACACGCAATGCCTCGACAAACGGCGGAACGCGGGGACGTAGAAAGCAGGGACTAAATCAACGGAGTGTCTAAACACTAGGTTCGTATGGTTCCTGCAGTTCCCTCTGCTTACACTGCCATGTGCGAGATAAAGCCTGAAGCTAAAAAAAATCTTATTTAATATTTTAAAGGATTTCAATATATTTTTTTAAGTTTATAACTTAAGTAATAAAGGTGTTGTGTATACGATGATTGTAGATTTGATTCATCTGAGCGATGAATTATTTAAATTTCGTAGCTCTGGCATAACGCGACGTTAGGTTCCACTACTAAGCACAATTAATGTTTCGAAAATTGATTAGAACGTGTAAAACTGAGAGTTTAAGAAAAAAATATGACTAAATTCAAATAACCCAGTAAATTAAAAATGCCATCATTCAAAAAACAGACAGGCAAAGTGCTAAATTAGAAACGAATAAATAATATGTCGAAAATGAAGCTTTTAAAAATTTCAAGATTATTTTCCAATTTCCATCTAAATATAGCTGCTGGCAAGTTTTGTTTAGAATACGTCGCTTACAAGCTTGCACCTTTTCTATAGTTTTACAACGCAATCTTACCATCGTATTTAATATGACGTGCGTTTGTATTACCAAGTAAATCTTGGGCTTCGTATTTTCATTGATGCGAAAGGATGTTTATGAATTATTATAATTTCCTATCTACAAATAAAATTTCTCGTTATTCCCTATAAATATTCGTGTAATTCCTGCTTTGTGATATGAAGACGATTTGGTAGGTTTTGCGTTTACTTTGAAATCAACTCAGCTCTTCCTTTGTATACTTTTATGTTATACTTTTATGTTGCTGATAAAGATCAGTTTTCTCTATTTTCTTAGTATAATCTATAGCAAATGTTTAGTGCCTTAAGAGGTGAGGCTTAGTTTTGCTATCGCTATTTTTTCCTACCATTGTATACCGTTTTTGTCCAAACAACAATAGACTAACTCTTCACCACACAAGACAATCTCAACAGCATTCAGAGGTGACTACCGACATAATTAATGATATCTTTGAACTACAGTTCTTAAAATCACCTATTAACCCAGTGCAATCACCTCGCCATATGGTCAACTTACTGGCAACTTTGCCACGTGGCATCAGGTGCCAACACTCCTTGGCAGGGCGGCGGCACGTCTAGCGTCCTCGCCAACTCTGCCCGATGTTTTGACTGGACTTTTGTTTATACTTGGAACGTTTGGTATTTTCCATATCTCATTGATGTGTGTGTGGGTGGTGTAGTAAGCGTATATCGAAATAATATAGAATTTGATATTTTTATGATGTGTTGTCATGGTGGTATATTTTAGGAGGGCTATGTGGGATTGGGTTGTTCTTATTTCCTTGATCTGGTACTGGTTCAAATTGAAACACCGAAATCTTTAAGCTTTTGCATAATTTTCTAGACATTTTGAATTGAGTGGCGTAACTCATCGCCTTTTGACTTGATACCTGGAAAAGAGATTATTCAGTTTTCCCGATTGGATTAAACTCATAACTATTGTATTATTAGTCTGTACATAACAAACGTTGCACTACTGCGCTAATAAGCTCTCATAGTAAGTCTTAAGGTCCGAGATTTAAATAATTCACACAACATATACAGTATACGAAAGTAATCAAACCTTTGCTCATACATTTGCATAACGCATACAATTTTAGCGAATCTTTAAACATATATATGTTAATTTTCTAACGCGACACCAGCGTATGCACTTCTCTGAATGCAACGTCTCTTTCCAAGAATTTATTCACCTCAGTCATTGAATGACAAACAGTACAATGGGTTTTACGATTTTTTTTTTACAGTTACAAATATTTTTGCTTTTGCAGCAAATACTTTATAAATCAAGTCGACATCGTTGCATACATTATCTTATGAATCAAACAACAATAGCGTCCCTCCACGATGAATACTTGATTAGTTCGAATTTTTATGACACACAGTGTTTGACTCGTCGTTTATTAAATTAACTGTTTAATTTTTAAATTAAATTTAAATTATTTTAGGTTTTTTGCGTATTTTTTTCTTGTAGATATTTTTTTGCACCATTTTGTTCATAAATTATTTTTTTAGAAATTGTTCTGTGAATTTTCTGTGAATTTAGAAGCGCTTGTTGAAATTTATTTATTTGAGACTGGAACCCATATTGGTCTAATGTGCCCGCTTTGACAAAATAAAGCTCGTCGATGATTACCATCACTCATTAAAATGTAAATTGCATACTTCTCCAGTCTTCTCCGTTTTCTCCTTTTATATTTTTTAAGTATATTATTCTAAGATTTTCTTTTTAGCTTTATGCTTTATCCTGCACATGGCAGAGTAGGCAGAGGGAACTGCAGGAACCATACGAACCTGGTGTTAAGACACTCCGTTGCTTAGTCCCTGCTCTCTATGTCCCCGCCTTCCGCCTTTTTCGAGGCATTGCGAGTTGGGTTGCGGAACTAAACGTCGCGTTTTTGCCTAGTTGTCAGAGCGAAGAAAATGGAAATACAAAAAACCATCTTCTCTGACTGGGAATCGAATCCATAAACTGTCGCGTTTACATTTAGACGCTTACACTTCTGCGCCACGACGGTTCTAAGATTCTAATATTTATATTTACAAACACCAGCGGGGACTGAGAAAGCAGGGACTAAGCAACGGGGTGTCTTAACACTAGGTTCATAAGGTCCCTGCAGTTCCCTCTGCCTACCCTGCAATATGCCGGATAAAGCGTGAAGCTATAAAAAAAGCAACCCATATGGATACATTTAATTTACCTAACAAATTGAAACTATTTTTACATATCTATATTTATCTACATCTCTCTCATATCGTGTCATATAAATGTGATTTAAGGGCATATTTATTGCTTCAATGGAGAAACGTGAGTGTTTCTTGGAACTACATGAATATGCTTAAATAGTTTTTACTATGACTTTGCCCTCGTGGTCATGTGGAAGTGTTTTATAAAGTAATGTAGTAAAGTTCAGTCCAATTTTTCAATGAAAAATCGATGTACGAAAAGAACCTTTTAATTTGAACCAGTAATTTTTAAGATTGAGGCGATTAAAGGTACTCTTGAGCCTTATAATATTTATTATGGATTCTATATGTAGTTGGTATCTGGCATTTTCTTTCATCGACTGTACCTTATTATATTTTTAAACTGTATGAAATTAAAAAACAGTGAAATGTTTTTATTAGTAAAAAATATATATTTACGATTACATTTTGTATTTATAAGAAACACAATCGATTCGCATCGAATAAAGTGACCGAATCGATGGGAGGCTCATTCGCTTAAAATATTTATATCTAAGCTAGCTTTTTTGTTGAACTGTTTTTATGCATATATCTATCTATCTATCTAGATAGATAGATAGATAGATTGATGCATAAAATATAGATAGACTGACAGATATCAGTCTATTTATATTTGGTAATCGGTCAAATCGATATTCAATATATATTTGACCTACTTCTTATGATGCGTAAAAGTTTGTATATTTACATAAGATACGGTCATAAAGATCAAGATAATAAGGAAAATATTTCCATAGATTGTTTTCTTATTCGCATTTCCTTCCTATTAAATCAATTAAAAAAAAATCCAAAAATATTCTCAAAATGACGTTTGGTACAAATTTCTAAGAACAATTACACATACTTCGGTGCTTCAACGTATAGATGGACATCGGCATTGTTTTATTGATATTGTAAAGCTTAGTAATCGCAGCGGTAAACAATGTACTGATGGGAAACCCTACATCGAATTTCCTAGTCTGACTTCATATTTCGTTTAAGTAGACGCATTTTTTATTTTTGATGCTAGAGAGAACTTATGAAATGTGCCTGGATCTAGATTTAGAACTGGGGAAAAGCTCTATTATTCTGTTCTCTTCTGTTCTATTATATTTTATTCTAAAGCTTCTCGTATTATTCCGCTCAGAGCCAGGTAGGCAAAGAGTACCGTAGGAACCGTAGTAACCGAGTGTTAAGACACTCCATTCTTTTTGCCTTTTGGAGATATTGGTTATTGAATGGTGAAACTCAACACCGCCGTAACGCTCTATTATAGATAAAAATGTACCGATAATTAGGATTCAAACTCTATAATTTTTCCCTGAGTGAAATAAACGTAAAAAGAACCTTAGTATTTAAAAAAAGAATGGTATGTCAAAAAGATTGATATCTAAAAATAAGATAAATAAAAATACATCTAAAAAGAACAACATATCCTTTTCATACTTAGTCATATATTTTTCGTCAGAGCCTATCATTTCTATATTCCTATTATATAATAAAATATCTGTTTTAGAAAACCAATAAAATACCAATCCAGCCTCTATAATGGACTTACCAATGCCCCTGATGATTTATGTTACTTACTTTACGAATGCTTTGAATGTAAATAATGTTCGAGTGCAAGAATAATAGCTGTTAATGTATATTTATAACCATTTGTTATTAATATCTTATCTGTATAAAAATAGTCAATTTTCATAAAAGATTTATATGATTTTGAAGGATTATAATTGTATTTGCAATAGATTATAATAATAAATGTTTTGTTTTAAAGAGACCCACGTTGGGCGCCAGTTTTTCCAGGGTCAAAAAATCTTTTTAAATGTTCTGGATTATTTGAATGTTTACAGGACGAGTTCCATCCGTTCATAGAGGCCCTGATGCCTTTTGTAAAGTCCTTTTCGTACACGTGGTTCAATTTACAAGCGGCCAAAAGGAAATATTACAAAAAACACGAAAAACGGATGAGTCTTGAGGAGGAGCGACACACAAAGTATGAATTACAGGTAAATATTTCTATTTTTTATTTCTTTTTTCCTACCATGTTCTTAATTATAATATATTTTAACAGAACCTTAGTTCATAATCTTTACTTTAGTCTGAAATTAGCTTTTTATTTCACGTATTTGATAATCAGTTGTTATTGAAAAGCTTTTAAATACTACTATATTTAATTACATTTTTTGAAATTTGAAACAGAAATCAACATATTTTTTATAAATTTTCTTTTACTGCAATAATAATTGTTAATAAAAATGAATCGTGGTTTTTTGAATACGCTTTTAGTGAATCCTGTCCATGACATTTATTATAAAATAGAAATATTACCCAAACACAAACAGTGGTTACATTGCAATTTTTGTTTGGTAGAGAATGCAAAGCTTTGTATCATAACAGCTATATGCCATGCTCAGAAAATGAATTTGCCGGACATGCGTGCTTATTTAAAGTTCTTTTTTATTTTCAAAATGTCAAAATTTTACATATTTTCAACGTTATATATAAACGTACGTAGATATATTTTAGAAATGAAAATAAAAATGTACTAATGAAAAAATATGTGAACCGTTTGTTATTTTAAATGGCGATGTTAAAGGTATTATTATATAGGTTTCCGTCAGTTCTTTTAGTATGTTGACACAAAGATCTAATATGAGATATATGATTTGTTAGCTTAAACATGCTTGTGTTAGGAACTACTGATTGATTCTTCTTGTCTTTAATAGCCCATCTATTAATAACACATTTAAACTATTACATAGTCTTAACCGTTACAACTTTAAATTTGTCATGTATTTACACAATTTCTAGTTCATTTTATAATGATTTAACCACTAGAACGAAGCCGCGGGTAAAAGCTACAAAATATATATCTTTGGCTAAAAAGCTATAGGTTAAAAAATATTATAGAGCTTATGTCAACCACAGAGTAAATTTTGAGTTAGCTTACCATAGATAATATTTGTTTAGATTCAAAGTCATAAGAGAAGAGAGGAGGATATATAACCTATAGGATATATAACCTATTTATTGTATGAAGAAATATTCATAAGCTTAAGAGTAAGCTCTCTTACCGCAGACGTGATGAATGTACGCACTGTAACTTTTGGATAAACTCATACATATTCGTCTCGGTCCATTCTTATTGATTCGTATCTGAACAATGGTTACAAAAGAACTTGGATAGTAAGGATATGATAAAATCTTAGCTAAGCCTTTTGTAATAGTGTATATAAGTATTTACTATTAAAATGAATCATCTTTTAAGAAAAAATGTGTATATATCAGTAAATTGTACGTTTACGTATATAATAAATAAAATGAACGAGTGTCGTAACGTAGAGGCATTGCGTCTGCCTGTAAACGCAATAGTTTGTGGATTCGATTCCCACTCGGGAAGATTGGATTGCCATTTTCCTCATCCTGACATCTAGGTAGGTATGGCGGTGAGTTTCGCCTGTCAATAATACTCGAAAAAAGGCGGAAAACTGGGAATAGTGTCTCTTAACACTAGGTTCCCAAAAAATAAGATGTATGTATAACACTTGACACATTTTAAGTAATCTTTTGAAAAAGGATTAACCAACATTTAAAAAAGTATTTTTCATTCAACGTAACAAGCAGTTTCTATGCATTAACCAAACATACTCTTCAAGTACATATATTTGTATAGATATAACTTTAAATTTTTGACAAGTCTTTTTATATGTAGCATTCTTTAAGAACCCACATGAAAGCCCATGCTTTAAACCATGAGTCTTAAGCATAAAGCGATATTAATTCACGTGAAAGCACTCTACATTTTACCAAAATCTTTACTAAAAAAATTAAAGACAATATATTCTGTATTGTATGTAATATAGGCTTATACTTTATTAATTATTACAAACATAAAATTATGAAAAGGCATAATATATAAGCTAAATATTTATAACACACACCAAATATAAAGCAAAATATATTTTAAAACGGCTCTACATTTTAAAATATTTTTCAATAAAAAATACACGATTTAACAGATTTTCGATGCGGAAGGTACAAAACAAAGATGTCTGCATTTCCAGGCAGTCGCAATGCGTCTATCGGTAAAGATATTCGTTGAATGTAGGATTCCTACGTCGCAACTCATGATTTAAGGCTAATTCGCGAAATTAGTATTTAGTTCTACGTTCTGCTTTAAAATTTGTTCTTTCACATTGAATTGTAGAGTCGAGAGTCGCTGCAGTTGTAATAAAGTGGTCATAATCTCGTTCGCTGCGAATAAAATAAGGGGTGTATTTTGATAATTTTGCACTTTTAAATGTAGAGCCTTTATATATCTGCAGCGTGAATTGTCTCTATGGCAATTTATGTAAAAATACCTTAAGGAAGACATTTTGAATGATAGAATGAAATAAATAGGTTCACGTTTTTTTCAGCATATAGCAGGGGAAACTTAGAGTTGTTCGTTAATCTGTAGAAATTTTGTAGATTTTACGTGTTGAGTGACGTAAACGTAAATGTCAACGCTGCGCTTTGTGAATAATTAAATAAGCTAATTCATGTAAAAACTTTTGTAATAAAAAGCTTTTTATTATGTAATAAGTAAATTAAAAATAAACCTGTCGTAGTATTTAGAGATGTTATTTTGTATGACGAAAACATTTTTATAATAACACATATTTAATTTTGACCAATTATTGGTATGTTCCCATATGGATTAAAAGCTTAGCTGTCGGCTAAGCTGGGGCTCCTAACAAATGGAGCGTTAAATGAGTGTACAATATGCATGAATAACAAGAGTTGATTAATTACTTAAACTAAATGAAGGCTTAACGCGTCATATGTTATTTTAATGAAAATTCCAATATAAGCTTCTAAGTACAGAATTTTGTATAATAAATTTCCTAAGCAAATTAGTTTTCTGCATGTTCATCAATTCTCGCTTTTTTAGTTATATGTTATGTATGTATGTATATATATATATATATATATATATATATATATATATATATATATATATATATATATATATATATATATATATATATATATATATATATATATATATATATATATATATATATATATATATATATATATATATATATATATCTATATATATTGACTTGTTCTAACAGATTTGTACCTATTTTACGATGCTAATATCCTGCGGCAGATTTTTTCGTTTCATGGTTTTCTCAGCTAGCATAGAGTTAAGACCAGGATTGTTTTGCGCTTTTAGCTTTATTTGTGATAAATTAAGTGTCGAAAGATGGAGATTAAAGGACTGAAGTAAACTTAATGATAATAATTTTGCCGAGCGAACTGAATCAAAAAACGCTATATATTTAATCAGCTTTTCTACTATTCAAAGTCTACGAAATAATGAAAAAAAAAATGTAATATCATTTTGTTTTTAAATATTGAAACCATCTTAACTGAATTCCAGAACGAAAAAGCAGAAGTAAAACAGAAATGGGCATCTCGGTTACTTGGGAAGCTACGCAAAGACATCACACAGGATTGTCGGGAGGACTTCGTGCTCAGTATAACGGGGAAGAGGCCAGCGGTGTGCGTGCTGTCCAACCCAGACCAGAAGGGCAAGATGAGGAGGATAGACTGTTTGAGACAAGCTGATAAGGTAAGACTTCGATATAATAGCTAATTTTGGTTTAATGAGTTTACTATATATTAGTTTCTATTACCTTAGTAGATAAAAGCAATTATTTTATGTTTTTTTTAAGTGAACCCTTGAAATAGGATTCACGTAAGAAGCTTTAAAGCAGTACCCGGTATTTTAATGCTCACTGTTTGAGTTCCTCTTCAAATATATATATATATATATATATATATATATATATATATATATATATATATATATATATATATATATATATATATATATATATATATATATATATATATATATATATATATATATATATACATACATACATACATACATATCTTCACGCTCTATCCCTAGCGGGGTAGTCAGAGAGAACGGAGCGCCAAACGCTGCGGTCCCTGCATACCTCTTTCGCCTCGTCCACTGTCATTAACCTCTTCATGCATGCTCTCCGGGGAGTCCTCATGCTTTTTACGTGACCTTCCTCCAGTATCTTCGATACTGTGTTTTCGAAAGTCAACCGAGGTCTCCCCTTACCTCTCTTACCACACACTTTTCCATCGTATATCTTTTTTACCATTCTTTCGTCACTCATTCTTTCGACGTGCCCAAACCACCTGAGCACGTTCTTCTTCATTCTTACTGTGACATCCTCGCTGGTACCTACCATCCTGTGTACCTCTTCGTTGCGGATTCGGTCAGCTAAGCTGACTCCGCATATCCTTCGAAGAGATCGCATCTCCACAGCATTCATCTTTCTTTCATTCTTCTTCTGTAATACCCACGTTTCACTGCCATATAACAGCGTCGGAACCAAAACTGCATTGTGTACGGCCAAACGTGCAGCGATGCTGACGTTCTGCCGTCTCAACAACGCAGCTAAGGCACCGTTCATTCTGTTACCGGCAGCAACACGTCTTTCCACATCCATTTCGTATCTACCATCTCTACTTAACATACTTCCCAAGTATACTACTTCATTCACTTGTTCTAATAAATTTCCATTCACGAAAATCTTGCAATCTGTCCTTTCCTCGTCTCTTTCAAATACCAGAACCTTTGTCTTACTTGCATTCAGGCTTAGACCATTAGTTTCACACCCGTCTTTCAGAATGGTGACCAATGCCTGCAACTCGCTTTCTGATGATGCAATAAGCACTGCATCATCTGCGTACAACAAGCAATTTACCTTCAAGTCACCCACTTTTACACCCATATCACTTTCTTTCAGTCCTTGGAGACAGCTATCCAAATACAAATTGAACAACCAAGCCGACATGGCACAGCCCTGTTTGACACCCGATTGGATGCCAAACCGAGGCGACATGTCGGCTCCTACTCGCACACAGGCTGAGTGATCTCTATAAAGAGACTTTACAGCCTGCAGCAAGGGTCCGCTCACATTGTACCGGGGTAGTATCTCCCACAATTTCTTTCTCACAACCCTGTCAAACGCCTTCTCCAAGTCCACAAAAGCACAGAAAACCTTTTGGTTTACAGCCAAAACCTTCTCTGTGATCATGCGGATGGAAAAGATCTGATCCATGCATCCTCTTCCAGGTCTAAAACCTCCTTGGGCCTCCCACAGTAGCCTTTCGGATCTTTCTTGCATTCTTCTCGCTAAAATTTTTGCATATACTTTACCACCTAAGCTAATCAAACTGATAGCCCTATAGCTTGCACAGTCTATCTGTGAACCTTTGCCTTTATACAAAGGCACGATGACTGCACTTTGCCAATCATCTGGGACCTCCCCCGATTTCCAGCACAAATTGCACAGAAACCAGAACAAGTCCAAGATGCGAGGTCCACCATATTTGATCATCTCGGCAGTAACTCCATCCGCTCCCGCTGACTTACCACATTTCAAGCTTCTTATTGCACTCTCAACTTCTTTTATACTGATTTCGCCATCTGCTACATCAAGACTCGGCTTGTCGCTGTTACTTGAGGCAGAAGCGTCATCACATTCATACATCTCCTTATAGAATTCCGCCCATCGCTGCAAAACGTGTGATCTGTTTGTGAATATCTCACCGTCCTTCGAAAGCACCCCTTTCATTCTAAAGGTTGACGAACAACTCCGTGAATCACTAACTTCTCGCCAGAAAAGCTTCGTGTTATCCCGGAAGTTGCTCGTCAACCTTTCATCTCTTTTACTCTCGTTTATTTCACGCTTCATCTTTATCAGTGCTTTCGTTTGGTGCTTTTGCAGCTTGTATTCTTTCTTTTTAATCTCTCTCATACTTTTATTCTTACCTGAGGCTTTATAATCCTGCCATGCCTTCTTCTTTCTTTCTACAGCATCTCTCACTTCATCATCCCACCATTCGTCACGCTTTTTACTAAAGCCTCTTTTCATTGTACCACATACCTCTGTCGCAGCTTCCACCATGCAGTTCCTAAGGTTCTGCCAACATACTTCAACGCTTTCATTTCCTGTTTCACAACTGTCTAGCTTTTTGGAAACCCTTTCTGTATATTCCTCTCTGATCGTTGGATCTTGAAGCTTCCAGCTTCTTATGCGATAATTCGATTCCAAGTATGAACACCTTGTGCGGTTACGCCATCCTACGAACAAACCCCTAAATCTAGCAATTACTAGATAGTGGTCCGTTCCCAAGTCGGCACCCCTAAACACACGTGTGTCCATCACTTGTTTTCGAATCCGCTGATCCACTAGGAATAAATCAATCATACTTTTCTCTCCCATGCGCTCCCATGTATACATGTGAATTTGTTTGTGGTCAAACATATATATATATATATATATATATATATATATATATATATTTCCTCTGCCCACCCTGCCATGTGCTGGATATAGCGCAAAGACATTTATATATATATATATATATATATATATATATATATATATATATATATATATATATATATATATATATATATATATATATATATATATATATATATATATATATATATATATATATATATATATATATATATATATATATATATATATATATATATATATATATATATATATATATATATATATATATATATATATATAAATGTCTTTGCGCTATATCCAGCACATGGCAGGGTGGGCAGAGGAAACTGCAAGAACCATAGGAACCTAGTCTTAAGACACTCCTTCTTAATCTCTGCTTTCTGCCTTTTTCGAGGCGTGTTGAGTGGCGGAACTCTTAGAAACTTAGTGACATATCACTCGATTATCTAACAATAATCGTACTTATAGTAAATTTATCAAATTCCAGGTGTGGCGTTTAGACCTAGTGATGGTTATATTGTTTAAAGCGATACCACTAGAGAGTACAGACGGAGAGCGCTTAGAGAAGCATCCGGAATGTACACAGCCGGGTCTTTGCGTGAACCCTTACCACATAAACGTCTCAGTTCGGGAATTAGACCTGTACCTCGCGAACTTCATCAACAGCTATGGTAATGGGAGCGACGGTCTGCCAGGTCTCTCGCTCACTCATATTTATAAAGCTTTTATCATTTTTTACGTTGAGTTGATGATTTTTGATAATTTCGGTTTATATTTTTGGATATGGTATATAAATTCGATGTAAGGAAAGGAAAACGATTTGACTTGGTTAGTCAAATGGCTGCCGGCTCAAAGCCAGGCATGTAAAGAATTGCGATTTCCAATAGCAATGAATGTGTTATTAAATGTTATTATTAAGTTATTTTTCTGTCAAACGATTTTAATATATGTTTAAACGTTTTCTCGGTTGACTGTTATGATTTCATATGATAAAATTCAAAGCCAAGTCAAATATCATCAACGCTACAATTATGCACTTTTTATAGTGTAGAGGTATATTTTTTTCATAAATTACTGCAAAATTATTTCTAGGCTACAAAAATTTCACATGTAGTTTAGTTATTACTTACATTTGGTTTTATTATATTTGTTAGTTTATAATTATATCTTTTTTTATACATTTTTAGTGTTATTAGCTAATAAGCCTAGTATTAGACAGTTAGTGTTAAGACACTCCGTTTCCTATATTTTATCCAAATTTGAGACACTATGTATTGAGTGATGGAACTCAAATTAGCCCTTATATTGTTACTGCGAGAAAATGTCTCAACACTAGGTTTTCTCTGTCTACTCTCTGCTTTTTTGTAACGCAAGTATTAGCTTATTTGTCACTAATTTAGTATATATATACAAACAAATTTTCAATATTGAAAGCTTAAAATAGTTTTTTCATTGCGTTAAACTTTATGGCTACCTAGCGATTGTTTGGATACTTAGATATTCCTCTGTATATTAGATTTCACTGCTGACATATATATATATATATATATATATATATATATATATATATATATATATATATATATATATATATATATATATATATATATATATATATATATATATATATATATATATATATATATATATATATATATATATATATATATATATATATATATATATATATATATATATATATATATATATATATATATATATATATATATATATATATATATATATATATATATATATGTATATACATAAATTAGTACATATAATCGATATGTTTCAGATATTCTAAGCGGATCTCTATCGCCACACTCCACTAGGGACAAAGAGAATGAACACGAGGCTAAAAATAAAGGTAACCTCGTGTCGGTGTCGTCTCGTGTCCGTTAACTAAGAATGGTGTTATGGTTGTCGAAATGCTAGCTTTAGGTGGAAAGCTTATTTAAATTAAATATAAATTAACAATAAAATATTATAAATTAGTTTTAACTAATAATTTAAATACAGTATAAAAGAAAATCGCTTCTCGCCGTCTGTTTCTATGTATGCTTAGATCTTTCAAAATACGCGACGGGGTTGTCGTGATTCTTTAATTATATAGATTTGCTACAGAAGAAGGTTTATATTTACACAATTTAATACAGGAACATATTCATATACATATTCACAATATAATACAGGAACGCTGCTCTTTTTTCTAATATGATGTCTTTCACATGGCTAGTTATCTTTCGCCTTTCAACAGTATTCTTTAAAAAAATAAGAGAAAAAATATTGTTTAATATATTTAATATCATGCCAAGCTAATGGGACATGTCACTAGTAGTAATATTTCAATCAAATTCATATGTAACCACGATAGTTCTTGGTTCGATTTCCACACGGAAAATGTAATAAAGTACGTAAAATATACATTGTCTGAAAATAGATCAAATACATTACGTATCCTTACGTCTCTATGCAGGATAAAAAAATGATGGTTTTTTTACAAATCTGTAAGAAAATAGAATCTGCAAGAATTATTAATGTCCACATTTTATATATTATTTAACTTACTTATGCAAAGCGCGGCGTTGAGTTCCGCCACTTAACACGCAATGTCTCGAAAACGGCGGAAAGCGGGGACGGAGTAAGCAGGGACTAAGTAACGGAGTGTGTTAACACTAGGTTCCCACGGTCCCTGCAGTTCCCTCTACCTACCCTGCCATGTGCGGGATAAAAGCGTGAAGATAAAAAAAAAAACTTACTTATAACACTGACTTCGATATTCGATAATGCTTTCAAAGAAGTTGTTTACAACATATTTTCTATATATATAAAAAAAAATTCTCGATAATTTACTCGACCAACTCTTCAGAAGATTGATAAACTCAATATTATTATTACTTACCTTTTATATCCAGAATGTATAAAAAAAGATAAATTACCAACATATAGCCGAAGCTAGCATTTCGTTATTAATAGTACATAAATCATATAATATATTTAAATATACATTCATTATGTTGCTTTCTTTTTGGGTGTGCTTGTTAAATTTTCATTATTACGTTCATTATTAATAATCGTACACTCACTTAAGTCATTATAACACAAGTTTATTACTAAAAAAATATTAGTCACATATATTAGAATTGTCGAATTAGGATCGTCGTGGTACGACAGCTTGTGGGTTCAATTCCCACTTCAGGGAGGGTAGATTACCTTATTTCCATTTTCTTCGCTCTGACAACTAGGCAAGTGAAAGCGTTGAATTTCTACACTCAACGCTCAATGAGAACAGAGTGTCTTAACTCTAGCTTCCCACGGCTCCTGCAGTTCCTTCTACGTAATCTAATATTTAATATTAGATTACGTAGAACATGACAACATCGTGTCTATTCTGTACACTTTATCATGCGATATAAAAGAGAAGAGGTAGTTCCTCTTCTCTAAAGGGATATATCATCATACCAATATTTTACTGAAGTTGATTTTAGCTTTTTTTGGACTATAGATTTTTAAAAGTATCCCAAAAGTTTAAAAATTACAGTACTCCACGTTTACAGATCAGTGTAACCTTCAATTCGGTTCAAAAGTTTCATTTAAATATATATAAAAATGGCGAAAATCATAGATATAAATAATTTCATTTAAAATGTATATATATATATATATATATCTAAATATATATATATATATATATATATATATATATATATATATATATATATATATATATATATATATATATATATATATATATATATATATATATATATATATATATATATATATATATATATATATATATATATATATATATATATATATATATATATATATATATATATATATATATATATATATATATATATATATATATATTTCTAATCATTTTTCCTGATAACATTTACATATATTGTATATGTATATATATGTCTAATTTTTGTTTGCCATCGTCAATATAACACCATTCTTGGTAACAGTTTTGCACATATATGTGGTCACCATATTAGATTTGTGCATCTGGACTGGTTGTGTACGCTTGCACCTCATGCTTTACGTTGGTTGGTTGAGATTTGGTGTTTAATATTTGTATTGTAGTCGGTGTTCCTTCTCTTTTTCACTATTTTTTGAATTATCATTTGTTTGTTTTAAATATTATTATGTAACTTTTGGTTGGGAAAGTTGGCATTTTTTCATAATACATATAAGTTAGTTAATTATTAATAATTAATTAATACAAAGAAAATAATACCATTTATAATGTAAGAAATTGCCAGGATGAAGTAGTCAAAAGTTACATATGTTCCTACGTATTGAATTGTTGCTATTCTTAAAGTGTGCTCAAATTTTATGATATTTTTAATTGTACATATTTATTTTTTAAAACATATCTTTTGCTAATATATAAATGTTGTAAAATTAAGTATTAATTGAAAGACAAAATATTTTTTTGAAAAAACTCTGCCTCTCCGACTGTACTGTATATCAAGGTGATCCCATCCCATGATACCTTAATATACTTTAAATGACTGCCCAAAAAGACAGAAAAGGCAATTCACGTTGTTACTATAAATATAATAAACCAAATTTTAGTCTTAAATATAGACATTGAGTTGAAAAATAGATTAGTTTCAACAGGATATAAAAATTGTTAAAAAAATACCTTTAAAAATAGCACAATTCATTTAATTTTTTATAGCAAAATTGATGTCTCGATTAAAGTCTCACATGAACTGTCAATTTTTATCTACTATTTAGCGTTAGCTCCCTTATCCTGTTTGCCCTGGAATGGAATTTTCATGTTGTTTTTTTTATAATATATCGAATGGGTTACAGGATATACCCATAATCCATACAACGGTGTTATTTGCAACGATATCATTTTAGCGACAGGTGTCTTCTCGTCGAAAGAATTATGGAAGTTATCTAAAGGTAAATAATATATTATGAATTTTTCCTATCTTTATATATTTGTATATGTATGTTGAAATTCTATATATAAATTTATATGTTGCAATATTTGGACTGTGATTTTAAATATAGTCCAAATCTAAATCCTTTAATAAATAATTAATTTTATTAGTCCTACTTAGTCAATTAGAAACGTTTGCTTTCAAAAATATTTCTCCAATACTAGAATTAATGCAGTCCAGTCAAAATGTTTTCAAAAAAAATATATTTCAATACAGTATACATTTGTACTGACGAAACCTCAAATTTTTATATGGTGTATCAATATTATTTAAACCCTAAGTATATACACATGTTTGTTTTTTTTTTTAAATTAAATATTTTTCTTATGTATGTGTGTGTAAAGTTTAAGTTTAGGGTTGTCAACCCAGGCACAAATCTAGAATTTTAATATTTTTTTGGTAGATTTTACGAAATTAATGGTGACCACTTTGCATGTTTGGTGTGTAATTGCTCTGGTTTTCATTTTAATCTTTTACATATATTATATTTAATGTATTAATTTTCAACTAATGTCGGGGTGTTGGCAGCCCTTAAACACTTTACATGAATTATTTCTTATTTATATATTTATTATTTCATAAAAATTAAAAGAAAGTAGAAACATATAAATAAAATATTAATTTATTATTTAGAAGCTGGTTGATATCAGCTTATTTTAAAAAGTGACTTGAATTTCCTAAGCTTTATTTAAAGCTTAAAAGCTTTATTTGGATTACAAACTGCAATCTGTTTTGAACTTCTCCCCCCAGAAACGCTACTCTATTAGATAAACCGGTGAATATAATACTAATGTATCTCATCTTCTCCATCCAGCTTCTATCCTCCAAGAAACGGGATCAGAATCTCCAGGCGGTTCAGGCATCAAGCTAGAGTCGGCTTACTATGGGTATAACAGTCCCGCGCCTTTCGAGCCGCCAGCAGATCGTGGCACACCATCTGCAATGTTGGTCGGGCAGTGCTTTAGTGAGTGTGTTGGGTTTAGTTTACTTTTTAGTAGCTAAATATAAATTCCTTTCTTAATTAGGATGGACTTTTGCGAAGTAAAGCCTGATTATATTAAATGTTTTATATATATTTTTGATAGAAAAAACTAAATAAATATAAATTTAAAATTTTTGTATACAAAATTATAAATAAGATCACGACGAAGACCGTTGTAGCGCAGTTACAGTGTACCCCTGTTAAACACGACGGTTGTGGGGTTGATTCTCGGGCAATTTAATTAATTCTAGTAGTATTAGATAAAGATTTCCTCTACCTTTTCTGCTCATACAGAAATTGAAATAAAATTGACCTTTTTAAATTACAAATTAATATTTACTAAATTTTAATACAACTTCATATCATGCATGCCTGAATTTACCACGTCAAATTAAAACTTAAAACAAAAATACAAAGGAACCGTGGTCTCAAGGAACCTAGTGTTAAGACACTACGTTCTTCGCTTTTCCCCCTTTCCAGTCAATGTGAGTAACGGAATCGTCGCGAATTGCCTTGTTGTCAGAACAGAGTAAATTTCGTTTTCCTCAAGTGTAAATCGTGCAAGATCAAACAAATTCTCAAATAAATCAAATAAAGTTCATCCAAAACATTACACTATAACCTGTATATAAAGAAGGCAGAGAAATATGTCACAAAAGTGTCAAAACACTACTGTTCTCCACTTTTCGTTACATTTCTACACATTACGTGTTAAATGGCAGAGCTCAACGCCACATAACGTCATCACGCAGGATTTGAACACGTTACGTCCGTAATCAATTGTTAGTAACAAAACCTAAATGATTTACTAGTAAACAAACGTAGGCTCTATACAAATTAAGCGCACTAGTTAGTATTCAGAGAGCGCTTGATGTTCGTACACGGTTCCCTTACTAAATGCGGTGCGAGATTATATTATGAATCATCAATTATGCATTTATATAAACGTTTCATTGTTGCGGTCAGTGACTTATTAGTTTTATAGTTTATTTATTTTTAAATGAAAAACTTACTGGAAAAGGGATTAGTTTATGCCTATACAGATTAAAAAAAATGTATATAAACTCTTAAAAATGCTGAAAAAACAAGTAAAAAGGATATACGAATAAGTGAAGTTTGTAGTGTGTTTTTGATATTTATTACTAAATTAACAAGACCATTGTGGCGCAGCGACACAGTGACTAGTTGTGATGGTAATTAAATCGATTCTCATATATTTTCATTTGCTCTTATAAGACTGTTAATAGACAAAGACAAAGCGCATTATTAAGTTCATTTCATTTTATTCGACACTAGTTTTGAAATAGTACGGACAGGTGGAAACGGAGTGTCTTAGCACTATTATTTCTGTGCCTGCTGCTTACTCTGAATATGCAAAAAAAAACAGAGTAATATCAATTGTTTTATTCTCTTGCGACAGATAGTACAGAAGAGCAATTCAGTCCTTTTTATTTATTTAACAGCTGACATTTCTCTTTAAGAGAACTTTATATTAGTAATAGGTTTTGCTGATTTAAATAATTAAACATTATTTACAATATTAAATATTTTTAAAAGTATGAAAGCTTTCAACGTACATTGAGTTGCGTCCATACACATACATGCATACATATATATTTATATACGTACATACATACGTATACGAAATATGTACGTGTATATATATATATATATATATATATATATATATATATATATATATATATATATATATATATATATATATATATATATATATATATATAATATATATATATATATATATAATATATATATATATATATATATATATATATATATATATATATATATATATATATATATATATATATATATATATATATATATATATAATATATATATATATATATATATATATATATATATATATATATATATATATATATATATATATATATATATATATATATATATATATATATATATATATATATATATATATATATATATATATATATATATATATATATATATATATATATATATATATATATATATATATATATATATATATATATATATATATATATATATATATATATATATATATCTTTTATCATATTTTAGGTATAATATACTTTTATGATATTTTTATATATATTTCATATATTTATATATATTTCCAGGTATCCCTCACAGTTCGGCTGGTCTGAGCGCAGCTCAAGCGCCACTCGTGCCTTCCAACACCATCTTCTATCAACACCCTCCTCCAACAGATACGCATCCCACTGGTAAAACTAAAATATATTATTTTTATATAATATTTTTTTTTGTTAAGAGTTAAGAGTAAAGAAAGAAAAATACTTTCAAAAAACATACGTATAGACAAATCGTCTAAGCGATTTGCATTTCTTAGTTTTAAGAGCGTTATATAAAAATATCAAAAATATCGACCAGTACACCAGAGGACCATCGTAGCGCAGAGGCGTAAGCGTCTGCCTGTAAACGCGACGGTTTGAGGATTCCCACTCGGAGAAGATGGATTTTTCTATTTCCATTTTCATCGCTCTGGAGACTAGGCAAAAAGGTGGCGTTGAGTTCCGCCACTTCAACACGAAATGCCTCGAAAAAAGGAGGAAAGCGGGGACGGCGAAAGCAGGGACTAAGCGACGGAGTGTCTTAACACTAGGTTCATATGGTTCCTGCAGTTTCCTCTGCAAACCCTGCAATATGCAGGACATGGCGTGAAGTTAAAAAAAAAACATCTACATGGTATCAACACATAATTGATATATAAAAATATTTATCATATAGTAATTGCTTAAAAAATCGTTAAAAATACCTGTTTTGATAACATATACATACACATATACATGTATAAATACATTTTTTTTCCTAGCTTCACGCTTTATCCCGTAAATTGCAGGGTAGGCAGAGGGAACTGCAGGAAGCATTTGAACCTAGTGTTAAGACACTTGTTACTTAGTTCCTGCTTTCTCCGTCCCCATAAATACATAGCTTTATAAATTATCATTTGGACATAATTTTATGGTAATAATAGTGTTGTACCAGAATTCGTCCGAGATCAAAACAATTCTGAATTTGGTTTAAAATATTTTCTTTTTAATACTGGGCAGAAGATATATATTTTTACTCTAAACATCAAATTCTAAAATATTATAGGGTAAAATATTTATTGAAAAAGTATAAATTCATTAAAAATTAAACGAAGCCGGATTTGAAGACGTGACTTTAGGAAACCATCTAAGCGCTCTTACCACAATGCCATACGCTCTCATGCCCTTTCGCATGCCTAAGTATGTATTTCTATATTTAGTGTGGAGTAAGAATTAAAAAGAAAGAAAATATTATGTTTACTCAACACGGGCATCGAATCCACGCTTTCTGGCCCAACATCCAAACTTTTTTTCTACATCAAAAAGTGCAATAATCCAAATAAATCACTTCCAAATAGCATCCGAAGCATTAACAAGCCACTCCAGCACAAAGTACGACAGCACTCCGCAGGACTCGCTCGGTGATTTCGTCACATTTGTATGCCAAGAACCGCCCACGGACGTGCAGCAGTTGCAGGTAGGCTTAAAAGATAACTTTTATCTATCTATCTATAATATCTTTAATACCTATCTAATCTATCTATATCTGTTATTATTATTATTGTATATTTAAAAATAATCCATCATTTAATAATCTGTGGATAAGTCTATCGATAGATGACGGATGATAAAAGGTTAGGTCTTCTTTTAATTGATGGCGCTTCGAGTGTGCCAGCAGTTGAGCAATATTCACTTTGCCAATGTCACGTTGAATTGAGAACACAAAATGTATGAAAAAAAGGAGATATTATTACACAATAGATGAATGCATGTTTAAAAGAGATCCAGTTTAGAGGTTAGATGAAGACGAAAGACGGATGACGAAGACGGATGATGGATGACGATAATTAATTAATTAAGCTATATAAATTTACCGTAAACCGAGTGTAATAATATTTTTTTAATACTTATTCCAGGTGCACAGTCTATCGAGGAGCCCAAAACCTTACTTTAGTAGTTCCATGTTGCCGCCGCCGCCGTTGCCGCCCATGGCGAGGCCCGTCACTATTATTAGATCCACTGGTATGGGTTTCAAGTTATATCTGAAATATAGCAGCTTAGGCCAATGATTGATAATGTCCAGATTTTCCTTTTTTTTTATTAACTACTGAAGAAATAACTATATGTAAGTCTAGTTTTAATAATGTCCAAGAAAAATGATAAAAGATACGTGCCTAAAATTTTCTAGGAAAATATTATGAAATCGAAAGGTAATCGTGTCGCAGTGGCGCAACGTCTGCCTGTAAACGCGACGGTTTGTAGGGTTGATTCCCATGAGGAGAAGGTGGATTTTTCATTTCCATTTTCTTCGATTTAGCAACTAAGTAAAGCGTGGAGTCGAGTTCTGCCACTTAACACGCAATACCGAAAAGGTAAAAAGTGGGGAACGGAAGAGTGAATCTTTATACTAGGCTCCGGCTGTTCCCTAAAAAAGGCAATATTTTCCACCTAAATTCGAGACATTACGTGTTTGGTGACGTAATTCAGTCAGTTCTTTATCATAGCTGAGCGAGAGATTTAACTACCATCATTGATTTTTCATTTGGTCATTGATACGATAAGATGTTCCCAATTTTAATACTTTTATTGAAACTCAATTCCGGAGTAACGTGTATATTTTTGTGTGGCAGATTTTTTGAGGTGCCTTTAAAATTTTGCATTATTTTTTTATTTAAATTCTAAGACTAAGTCATCTTAATTTTTCTGTTCCAGCAAGTGAAGTAGGCGGCGTGGGCGTGGGCGTGGGCGGCGGGTCCCCCTCGTCCCCTGAAGTGCGGTCGCCCCCCGCCTCTCCGCGCCGACGCTCCCCCCACTATAGGGAGTGCCACCCCCCTATATCTCACTTTAATCATTTTCATACACAGCCTCAACAGGTAAGCATTTTTGATATAAATACTATTAAATGAAAGTAAAATTTAAGATTCAAATGCTTTCATCAATTAAGTAATTCTATATTTTTAACTATATTGTATTTTTTTACCTGTATTGGCTGTACCTGTAAGCTAAATTAATTCTGACATCAAATGGTCTTTTTTTAGGTGTTTAGTTATGGACCAGTCGGCGGAGCTTCGCCTCCTGGAGGGCTAGGCCTTTACGCACCTAGGGCTCCGCCACGAGCCCCTCCCAGGTAAAAGTTATAATATTATTTTATTCACTTTACAGTTCAAAAGGTTCGAACCAGGTAACTATCACGTTCTCACAGAAAGTCGTCGTGAAACAATAGCATATTAATGCTTCTGTGTTTCGTCTGGTGCGGTTGCTGGTGTTTCTTTTATGTAAATTATTGTTAATTATTATTATAACGCATCCACATCATCTAAGACTGTGGATATCTATGAGCGAGGGTATTTACTTAACATCAGGTGGCCCTTCTGCTCGTTTTAAGTTTTAAGTTTAATATTATTAGATTCACTGTATTTAAGGATTTAGAAAAGGAACACAGTCATATAGATTGTAAACACTTTTATTATTCATATTTCAGGTGGAACGCTCCATTCCCAACTCTAGAGGAAGAATTTAATATAATGACGGCACCAGCGGGACCTGACCACGTCGTGCTTTTAGACGATGGTAATTTTACTATAGTAAATATTTGTAACTATACCACTAATATTGAATTGGAAATTAATGGATCTCTTGTAAACATGCATCCCTCTATTGTGTAACATTTTTCTTTTTTACCATACATTCTCCTTTGTGTGTTCTCCATTCAACGTGACATTGACGAAGTGAATTATGCTCAATTGGCACGCTCGGAACAATTCACTACAAGAAAATAGTAGCATTTAATATATTTGTTAAATTTTGTTATAATAAAATATGGCGCCCAATGTGGGTCACTGAATAACGTTTTTATTATATATTATAAGTCTTTAGATATCGTAATTTCAATTATTTCTTTACTTAAAACCTAATTTTCGAGACAAGATTGAAGATGACCAGCAGAGCTTAACTCTGAAATCGTACATATGTATGTATATAGAAAAGTCACCAGCAAAAAATAAGTGGGAAAGTCATAATTGCGAAGTCTTTTACATTCCAGAACGCTTTTTCCAATCTAACGTGATCACATCTGACGCGGCGATGGATACCGGTAGTGTGGCGCCTGTGGAAGACGATATCGCGCCGGATAAACCAGCGCCTGACTTGCGCTCGCCGTGATCCACGCACGCGTCCGGCACGTCCGTCCCGCCCGACGACTCGGACGCTACTGTGCTCAGGTGGACCCCCGCGCCCCTCCCCCACTGGCGCCCGGTCACTCATAGAACTGTCTAATTCGAAATTTAACTTTTGTATTGCCGGTTTTGTATCTGTGCAAGTGAAGTCCAGTCGTTTTTTTTTTAAATATATGTGACTATAGTTTAACGGAGTTCAGCTTATGAATTTTTGTTTTTACTTATATTATGTTAAAGTTAAGGGCTGTAGTTCTTTTTTGTTTGGACAGTAGTGAATTTTCTTTTCTATTCAGAATTTTCATAAATTTATTACCAGACGTTATTGTACAAAAAAGTAGATTTATGTTTACCATGTTTGTTTTAAAAAGTTTATATCAACAAGAATTTTCTTTTCAGTCTTCATTTAATTTAAATAATTATAATAACTTTTTTATGAACAATTAATTATATTTTGACAAAATATACTTTTGTTATAACCTTTTTTGTGTTAATTGTTTTTAAAATATACTTTTCTCTAAACAAACCATATTGGTGATAGACGTAATCTTAGCAATACACACTTCTTTAGAATTTATTATCTTTATTATTTAAATTATTAATCGTTTTCGCCATTTGGACTCGGAATGGGGCAGTGTAAATATATTATCGGACTCGGCAACGGTTGTAGTTGAATTTGGAAAATATTTTTGGCTGATGGCGTTCTATTGACGTTCTCTGGTAAACCACAAAAACGCTACGCGATAACTTTGTAAGGGCGTCCTTTTAGAATTCTATCAACCAAAATTTTCTTAACTAGGTGATAACTCAATACTCCATATATATATATGTAAAATATGACGTTACGAAAATTAAAAAAAAAAAACAACATATTATATTCTAATATTTTTATAGAATATAAATCGAGTATGATATGATCGAGCCTTCCAGTAATTTAGTAAATATATTAATAATTGCAGCTTATGATATATTCTTTGCTGACCTATAAGGCAAAGTGGCTTCCATAGCGTCGGAATATTAGATTGAAAGTGTGATATATAATTTGTTTTGTTTTACTGTTGTGCGTTTTGTATTAAAAAATAATAATTATAGTGTAAGCGTGAATAAATAGAGTACAGAGATTTTTTTAACTTATTGACGAATATTTAAGAAAGACGAGCCTTGCTTATGATAATTTAGTTATAGAAGCAATATGTCAACTGAATTGCGTTTTCGATCCGAAATTTCAATGCAGAAACTCGCTAAGTGTACGTTAATATTTCAGTTGTCGCTTCCATTTGTTTTTTTTTTTAAATCCCTATGATACAGATTAAATATAAAATAAAGTAAGATCGCCTTATGTTGTCAATTATGAAAGTTCGAATCGAAAGCAATAATAGTTGATTGTAGTTCGACAGACGATGTCGAGGGACGTTTTATAGGTGCCTTTTATAAATCGTATATAATTACGTAATAGGGACTGTGTAAGTAGTTCTTTTTTTTTTTAAATCCATCCACTCATACAAACCGTGGACTCATTCAAATATTTTGGAGCCAAAGTTGGCTTGATGAACTTTTTGGTTGCAAAATATTTTTTTCTCATCACATTTTTAGCTATCTGTGGCCATACGAAAAAAGCTAGTCATTAGAGTTACAATGTAAATTTATTGTACTTAAATAAAAAAAAAATATTTACATATATACCCCTTACATTTATTGAGGGGTGACAACTAAATTTGTGGCCAAATTACACTTAATGAGATCCAAATATATATACACGTTTAATAGATTTAGAGTAGGATTGGTTTTTTTTTTTTAACCTTGACCTTCTAATTTTCTGTTTTAGGTCAGTGTCTCTTATAAAATTATGTATAATTATTTTATATATATCATATTTTAAGTAAATAATTAATTTGAATTTAAGAACAGTAAATATTACCTATATATGTTTTGAAGTTTAATACGTTCATACGCATTATTGAAATAACTTAAACAGTCATTACTTTTTATTAAATTCATTAATTTTGCTAGACATTGACATAAAATATAAATAATAGTAACTTCAAAATTACATCATAGGATACTATATTATTTATTTTCGATATATTTTGTTCCATTCAAACACTTTCTGTTGCACTATCCACTAAAATAAGTAGATTAGAGTTAGTTAACGTAGCAATAAATGATGAGCAATATTATAAAAAAATTAAATATATATACATAAATATATATAGATACAGCTTTAGTGAAGCTAGTTATTGGTACTGACAGTAAAATTCAATTAACAGTCGACTCGCGATATTTTTTCTATAGAAACTATGCAAGAACCGAGTTCTGTAAATTGAGCGGTTTCGTACAACAGATTGCTATTACAGATAGATATATACAGCTGTAGGACTAGAACGGAGATAGTCAATTGCTAGCATAGTGATTAGATGAATGATACAGAAGTAAATGTACATCACTAAGGCTTTTCAGTATATAATATGGTCAACCATCGACGTCGCAACGGCATAACGTTGTAGCTGACGTCCGAATTTAAATATTTACTGGTGCAGAATTCTAGACTGTGATTAAATTGTTCATTCGGGACGTGTCTTATATTGAAATAGTCGTTTTTGTATGATTGGCGTACACGGTCAGTGTAAGGGAAGATTCATAATTATTGTTGACGTGACGTTGTATGCAATGCATTTGTTAATCAAGTTTAAAAAATGAGAGGTGTAAAGTTTTTTTATTGACAGCGTCGTTAGATTCAGTAGTGTTTTTATTAATAGCTTCGCAATAGTTGGCGTGTTTGCGACAAATATAGTTATCTAATTCTATATACGATGACTTGAAATTACTGAATTGATTTTTAATTAATTGAAAAATAAAATAATTTAAGATTAAATTCTTGGCTTCATTAATATAATCTGTTAAATATATCAATATAATGCAAAATATTAATAGTACTACTAATACTAATACTATATTTGTCGCAACTCTGTGTTGTTCTAAAATTTGATTAGCACCTTTATTACGGTATGGAGTAATAATTGAAAGCCTAAACATTATGTGCCTTAGATACAACAATATTGTATATTTATGATGCGTTCTATACAACGTGCTAACTAGAAATAAATGAATATTGTTAATTTTGAAAGCCTTGTCCTCGTAATTTCATTATTAGAGTTGTTTTACGCGAAGGCTTGTATATGGATCTCTTTCTCGATTTTTATATCCCAATCGCTAATTTTTGTCGTTTTGAATCCCTCTTCTTTATGAGATTCTACATCTTTCAATTAGTTTCTCCTCCCGTTTAATCCAGTCAACGGTGTACTATATTATCATAGTACAAAATTTCTTGGACTCCCTGTCCCAACAGTCTGGAAGTTAATTTCACACCCAGAGTGTGATTTAAACCCTCGTCTCATGAATTATTATACGATTAAGTAAAGCTTCGACGCGTAGATTTCGCTGAAATATAAATAATTCTAATATATTCTATAATTTAGTACTTACCTACATTATACCCACTTACGTACTTTACTGGCATGTATATCGTAATCTTCGCAACCTTTCTATTAGGCTCGCTTTTTATTTTGATAGTTATGATCCTTGAATGGCGATGCTTTTTAAATCTATCTAATTGTTCAAATATTGTGTAATTTATAATATTCATGATATTGTTTGGATCTATTTAATTATGTATAAAAGTAACGAAAATCCGTCTTGAATTAAGTTTCTTTGGATTTATGAAATGAAATAACATACGTAACTACATATTAACTGTAAAGATAATTATTATTAACCAATAGAGAAATACTAGTTACGAGTCTCTTAGTTCATCGAATTTGATGTGCAATTATAAATTATTTAGCGAATTTATTAATTATTTTGTAGTAGTGTACTTGATTTGTGTCCATTGTCATGGTTAACTGTAAATATCTTATGACATATACTTGTATTTTTTTTAATTTGTATAATTAAACAGTAGTGCACAGTTAAGAGTTATTTGTCCCTGTTTTACATTTTTCTTATGTTTTTTTTTCTAATTTTGCGTTTTATAGTCTGTGTAAATCCGATGGTACGAAACTTTCAAGCAGACTGTGAATAATACCCAAACACTACAACGTACCATTCGATTTCCAAGACATCTAAATATAGACTTGTAAAAATGTTATAACGTGTATTTTTAACCTATACATAGTAAGATATTTATAGAATTTTAGTCGTTTAATTATTTCGAACGACTTGTTATAAAGAAAATTGGTGCTTAAAGCTTAAACAAAATATGAACGGCACTTGTGCCGTGTGTGTATTGTCACGAAGGTTCGGAGCATTTGACATAGCATGCGTTGTTATGCCCGACTCCGCAGCGGAATCGCTAGCATTTAGACATATTGCGTTCAAGACAATACATAAATAACTATACTATACTATGTAAAATTTCTAAATATACAATATAATTTATGCCAAAAAAACATATATCATTTCTAATTAAATAAAGTAATAGTTTAATTAAATACATAAATAAACACGTCCGTACAAAGTTACGCCATACGAGTTTGGATGGTAGCGATTCCGCGCGTTGTGACGGGACAGTTATAATAATGTAGGTAAACTTTGCTCAATAACGATGAAAACTGAAAGTGTTACAGTTGATGCAATACAAAGAAACAAACATAATTGAGTTTTATTTAATACCCCTTTTAATTCTTACTTAGATATTTCAAGTTCTAAACGACTTTTTTAATATTTAAAAGAAGATGATAAAAGAAGAAATTATTTGAATGTTACTGTAGTTTACGGTTTTGAACCCACGAATTACATTAAACAGCAAAAGCCGTCGGGCTTGGTAATTTATGGCTTTAACGATGTATGTGTAGATCGTCGTGGTCCACAGAGTCTATCCGTAAATACGACAGTTTGTGGGTTCAATTCCCACTTGGATAATATAGTTTTTCTCATTTCCGTTTTCTTTGCTCTGGCAACTAAGCAAGCGCGGCGTTAAGTTCCGCAACTCAACACACAATGCCTCGAAAAGGCGGAAAGCGGGGAACGGAGTATGTTAGTACTAGATTCTCACAATTCATGCGATTCCCTCTGCCTATCTTGCTATGAACAGGGTAAAGCGTAAAAATGGAAGAATAGATATGTTTCTATATATATTTATTGAGGACCTTTGTAACGCAGAGGCGCAATTTATGCCTTTAACGCGACGGTTTCTGGGTTGGAACCCCAGTCGGGGAAGATGGATTTTTCTATTTCCATTTTCTTCGCTCTGGCAAATTAGGTAAAGCGCAGCGTTGAGTCCCGCCACTCAACACGCAATGCCTCGAAAACGGCGGAAAGCGGGGACGGAGAAAGCGGGGACTAAGCAACGCAGTGTCTTAACACTAGGTTCCCACGGTCCCTGCAGTTCCCTCTGCCTACCCTGCCATATGCGAGATAAAGCGTGAAGCTAAAAGAAAATATTTCCTTTATCTCGACTGCCTGTAAACGTGACAGTTTGTGGGTTCGATTCCTATCAGAGGAAAATGAATTGTTGTCATACTCGTGTCTTCTCCTCATTTCAATTCATTTATTCATATAAGTTATAAAAAAATACACACATTTTAAATATTATTTAATGACTATTGATACAAATTACTTGTTAAGCATATATAACCTACCTAAATTACTAATTGAATTAAAAATGTAATCTTAGTTCCTATATGCTTAATATTACTTATTTCGTTGTTAGCAGCTCTGTAGACATATAAGAGCTTTGACGCAGCGTGATGAAGAACGTATGGCTTAGTAGAGCGGAGAGCATTTGGATAGTTTCCATGAGAGGTGGGTTCAAATTTTGCTATGTAAATTTTTTAAAATTTTTTTACATACGAATTATTTTCAGTTTCTCTATCCAGTAACAAGACAAAGCAGTGTTGAGTTCCGCCACCTAATATGTAATATTTAAAATTTAGGCATATAATGGAGAACGATAAGTTCTAACCCTAGGTTCCTTCTACCTTTGCTATAGGTAGGCTACAGTGTAAAGCTAAATTTAGTATTCAACGCATTGACCAGTACAGTACTTAAAAAAAACCTAACATTTGAGGGTGTGATAGCCCTTTGGTGTGCTAGGGGATTCGACCCCTCAAATAGGCACCCTATTAGTCTGATTTACTTTCTATAGAGAGCTTTTTAACTAACTTTCAATGAAAGAGGTTCATTAATCATTATTATTTGCCTTTTTGTTCACTGTTTTGCTATTGAATTTTGTGCAGAAAAATGTTTTTTTTTATAATTAAAAAAAAGGAAACTCTAGTTAGCAGATTTTGGCATTTACGCCAAAGAAGTACAATTTTATAAACATATAATACAAACATATAGCAATACATATATATCATATATATCATAATTTATATACAGCATAGTTATAAAATAGTAAAAAATATACACATTTTTGTGTATATAATCGCCAATTATAAGTTTTGTTTAGGAACAAGCAATCTGCCTCGCTCTCGCACGGGTACAATGCTGATATGAAAGGATGTTAGAGTCCCTTAATATACAAAATTCACAGATTTTTTATTAAACAATATAAACATATTTTCCTTAGAGATTACTCTTGAAAGTGTAATTATCACATTAGAAAACTCAAGAATTACCTTTATCTAAAGTACCTAGCGAGGTAGTCCGAGAGAACGCAGCGCCAAACGCTGCGGTCCCTGCATACCTCTTTCGCCTCGTCCACTGTCATTAACCTCTTCATATATATCCTGATACGTATAAACCTTCCTCATGAAAAAATAAATCGCATCAATATTCGTTAAGAAGTTACAAAGATTTTAGTAAAAATAGGTACAGACAGAGGGAACAGAATTTTACTACCATATAGTGATATAAAGAGTATTATATAGTGATATAATAGTGATATAACATTATATATAGTGATACATAGAGATATTATTTGTGTTGTGTCTGATGTAAATTTACCCAATTGTCACTTGTTTACAATTTCGTCTCAAATTCTGACAAAAAGTAAAGAGTGTTTGGTTTCCTCTATTCTCTCTTCTTCTCCTCTTCTCCTCCTCTCTCGTATTTCGGTGAAAGACGTCATTTGAAAACAAAGAAATCTGTTATGATTTTTTTCAAATAAAATAGTTATACGCTTTCCCTATACATACGAAAGACACAGACAACTAAGTGCTAAAGTAGTTCGTTTCTACACAGCTAAGTGGCGGAGCTTAACGCCGCGTCTTGTGTTTAGCCAAGAAATGAAATAATAGACAGTGGTTTAATTTTACTTTTTTTAAACAGCATCCGAGTAATGCGCTATATATTACTATGTATAAGCAAATTTAAGAACAAAAAATATTAAAATTAATTTTAGTGTTGGCAGAGGGAGCTGTAGGAACAGTGGGAATTGTGTTAAGACACTCCTTTCCTCGATTTTCGCATTTCGAGGCATTAGGTGTTGAATTGCGGAATTCAACGCCGCGCTTTGCATAATTGCCAGACCGAAAAAAGTGAAAATAAAAGCATTTATCCTCCCTAAGTGGGAATTGAATCCACAAACTTTCACATCTTCATACATTAATCGAAATCTATGTAGGTATGTGTATTTGATAAAACGCGGCAATCTTAGAAAATAATCCAATTATTTTTACAAAGGCTTTAAATATAGTTTAGAAATATTTATATAATGATAATGGTGAGTATATGCAACTTTACGTACAACACATTTTTTTTTGTAACAATTAAATCAAACAGATACGGTAGTTAAAATATAACTGCTTAATACCTGGGTAAGTAATAAGGTACTTAAAATATAAGTAATACCTAGGTAGGTAATAAGGTAGTTAAATTATAAGCGATAGCTGTGTTGAATATATTTAGTTTAAATCGATGAAAGTTGATTGAATTTGAGTTATAATTTAATATATAAATAAAATATCAAAATATTAAAAAATCTATATTTTATGTTACTTATATATTTTTAAGGATAAAATATACTATTGTGGGGACGGAGAAAGCAGGGACTAAGCAAACGGAGTGTCTTAACACTAGGTTCATATAATTCCTGCAGTTTCCTCTGCCTACCCTGCCATATGCGGGATAAAGCGTGAAACTAAAAAACAAAAGTAAAACGTATTATTGCATATGCCTGCCTTTGCGTTTGTCAAGGGTTGTCTGTGAGAGATTGTTTGAAGCAATAAGACTGAATTTGCACATACATTTGAATTTTTATATTTTAATTTTTGTATCTTTTTGTTGTTTTTTGTAATGCAAGTAGTTTAAAAAAGTAAAAATTAAAAATATCGCTGAATAATTTAGGACTAAATGTAATATAACTTCTTTTTATTGTTATTATTGTTATATGTATAGATATCTATACATTATGCTAGCAAAAAAATAAAGAAAATAACCATATATATATATATATATATATATATATATATATATATATATATATATATATATATATATATATATATATATATATATATATATATATATATATATATATATATATATATATATATATATATATATATATATATATATATATATATATATATATATATATATATATATATATATATATATATATATATATATATATATATATATATATATATATATATATATATATATATATATATATATATATATATATATATATATATATATATATATATATATATATATAATATGTATTTAATAATATCAAAGAACATATAGAGATATATTTTCATTACTCTTCTTTCTACGATTTAATTAAAATAATATAAAAATAATTCAAAACAACGCTATATCATCCAATAAATCG
This sequence comes from Dione vanillae, assembly GCA_037178615.1. Classification (NCBI taxonomy): domain Eukaryota; kingdom Metazoa; phylum Arthropoda; class Insecta; order Lepidoptera; family Nymphalidae; genus Dione; species Dione vanillae. Next base: position 531,054 of record JAZFAU010000261.1, read on the forward strand.
AAATGTTGGACCGCTTGCGATCTCAGAAATCAATAGTCGATGCCGTGACACGCGGAGGGCCTACCGTAGCTACCTCACTACCTAATCGTAATAAAAACCATTACATTTTATACAAAAAAATATTTTAATCCACCTACATTAAGCTCATTTTCCTTTGCATTCGAAACACACTTACGTCTATATCGATTATACTTTGAATAGACCGGATAATCGACGCCTAGCCTTGTGCGATATCGATTTTACTAAGGGCTCCTCGTTGCGCGCTGTACCAACATTTGTATATCTGTTTCTTTCTCTCTTTCCATTTTTGCGGGTGTTAGAGAGAGACGTGTATGTGTTTACAATGTGGATTCAAAGGGGTTGCCATAGCAACGGTTACAGAGGGTAAAACCGATATGATCGTAGTTATCAATTTTCGATATTTGTAGGTCATGATGAATCTAATGTTGCAAATTATTGATAAATATGAAATTGTTAAAGATATCTTTTGCAGAAAAAGATAATGAAAAAAAAAATTCTATTGATTCGGTAAAGATTTCTTTATATAATCTCTAACTCTATATATATATATATATATATATATATATATATATATATATATATATATATATATATATATATATATATATATATATATATATATATATATATATATATATATATATATATATATATATATATATATATATATATATATATATATATATATATATATATGTTTAGTGGAGTAATTTAATGCCGTTCTTTGACTAGTTCTTTCCAGAGCGAAGAAAATGGAAATAAAAAAACCCATCTTCCCCGAGTGGGAATCGAACCTACAAACCGTCACGTTTACAGGCAGACGCTACACGCCACGACGGTCCTCAAATATATAAATTCATAACTATTAAAAGAGTAGAAAAAATATTTTTTTAAATATATAGAATTGAGAACTTTGTAAGTGAATATTAAGGAGAGGAACGTCGTCTTTCTTTGTATTTTGTAAATCTTCTGAGGTTTTTATGTTACTGTAGTGCCTTCATCGACCTATTAATTTCATGCTTAAGCGGGTTACTTGAAAACGTAGTGTCAAGTCACTCTGCTTTCCGTTTTTCTTTTGAATTGACCTTAATGAATTGTCATTCTCTCAATCTGTACGTTAAGTGGAGAAAACTTAATACTATGAATTAAAAAATATTTTTTCTCACTCTGTATGTGGTGAAACTTAACACCGTGAATTTAAAAATATTAAAATAATTGCCTCTTGAGAATTGAACCCACAACTGTCGAGTTTACAGTCACATTTAGTAATATACTCAAAATAGTTTTTCAACTTCCACTAAAATATACATACAGGGGTCCGTGTTATAGTAGGGATGTATGAATATCAGTTTTCAAACTATCTAACTACTACATATCTAATTTTGCGTATATTTTATTTTTTAATTTGTATATATATATATATATATATATATATATATATATATATATATATATATATATATATATATATATATATATATATATATATATATATATATATATATATATATATATATATATATATATATATATATATATATATATATATATATATATATATATATATATATATATATATATATATATATATATATATATATATATATATATATATCTATGTATATATATATATATATACATAGTATAAAATGAGCTTAATAATCCAATTTGAATTTCCCATTTTTTATAAATCACTAAATATGTTTATTTAGGGTGATATAAAGCTTTATACAATAAAGCAAGATTAAAACCTTCAACGGTGGCAAAAATCAAAGTATTAAATTTCTTCATTATTTGGAAACCTTTTAAGTTAAAAAAAAAAACCATATGCCGAGGTCATTGCACCCGGTAGTGGCGGCAACAGGTGTGCGATCGATACGCTTGAAAAAATCGATATAATGACGTAGTTGGCGTGCGCGTGCGCAGCTGTAAGTTACTAAGGGGGTCGAAATATACTGGGGTGATATGCATATAAAGTTTTTTTATTAAAACGATTGTTATCTTTGTCGCCTTTTGTGTTTTATTTTTCAGCTATTATTTGTTTTTTACGTAACAAGATTCAAATGTTTTCGTGATTTATATGAATATTACATATGGAAATTGGCATCTTTACTCTGTTAAAATAAAATAAGCCTATTGATAGGTCTGACAGCTTCCAGTAGAACTTACTATACTGACATTTTAATGAAAATTGAAAGTTCAAAAGTGCTTGTAAAAGTCTATCTAATAAAATAAAGAATAAATTTAAATTTGGTTTTAAATCCGAGCATAAAGAACAAAACGGAGTATCTTAACACTAGTCTTGCTGCGTACCACGCAACATTTAAAAAAAAATAAATAATATAATGAGATCCTACTTTCGCGATTTTTATGTGTTAAATTAATAAAAGTTCGAACTGTAGTGTTTCAAAAAAATTTCAATATTCACAAATTCAATTAAATTGTTTTACTTCAAATAAAAAAAATATATACATTTATAATTCATAAACATTCTATCATTCATATATATATATATATATATATATATATATATATATATATATATATATATATATATATATATATATATATATATATATATATATATATATATATATATATATATATATATATATATAAGAAAATTAAAACCTATATTTTTTTACATTTTTAGTCATATTCTAATTACATATAAAATATATTTTTAAAAATAAATAAATAAATGTTGTTTCGTGACGTAACACCGAGCGTAGTTTTGAAAGCGGCCACGACGTTGAATAGGGGTGGTAGCGCGTGCTAGGCGCCCTTGAAAAATTATGTTCATCGATATCGATATATTAAATTCATTAAATATTTCTGGGACTACATATATATGAGAAGAAACAACTTAGCGTTCCATGGATTCACCGTTCTGGTGCCCATCGTGTTGTAGGAAGAGGAGCTCCGAGCAGCGCTTGGGACTTGCGACCCAAGTGTAGGTTTAAAGGGCCCCTTTAAACCTACACTTGGGTCTATATAAATAAAAAAAATATGAATTTCTCCAGTCCATTATTGTTAACAAAATCATACTATATAATAGACTGAGAAATTAAAGTATTTTTTTTATATATACCTATTTTTATTTTAATTCTGTTAACATAAAAACATCCTACAAAAGTTTAACAAGTAAAGTAATTTAAATAAAAATTTGAAACCAATAAAATCATATAAAATAAAAATTTATATCAACGACGCTATAATTTTTGTTTAATAAATTAAAATCAAAATAAAAAAAATAACAAAATTCTTAAGATCGATGTTTCGATGTCCATCATTACGACTTTGTCGCACGCCAGGTGTCGAGCGGGGTTAGGCGCGTGGCCGTCTGTGCAATACCGTGTAGTAACTCGTAATATATAATATGTTTAGAATTATATATGCATATATGCAAATATATATGTATATATATGGCTATTGTAGTTAGTTTTTTCAAGATGCTCTTTTGTTGCTGAAAATTTAAAAAAGGGACCCCGCTTTGTGAGAGGGGCTCAAAATATAAAGCAATGTTGAATATGTGCAATTTTTTTTGAATCTAGTGAGATGGACTATATGAGTATGTGAATTATAAAATAATAGTAATTATTTAATGAATTACTTAATTCATTAAATATTTTTATGCTATATAGAATTTTATCTTGGTTGTGAATGTACGACGTTGAGTTACGTCAAAGGTGAGGTCAGAGTACATTAGATTCTCTGTCTATCCTGCTGTGTGCAGAATGAAACATGAAAGTGAAAGTTAATATGTAGGGATATACATATTAATAAGATATTTAAAACCACATAATATGTATTTCAATGTAATGAATAATGAATTATTGTCAAAAATCAAAATTAAGAAGTAATTGTAATTGATTTCTGGTTAACAATGATTTATTCGGGAAAATCTCAATAAGAATGGAATAGTACAAATATATGTAGGTATGTAAATATAAACATATTATCTATTTTGAAATATATATGTCCACGTTTTAATCCGCACATGTGCTATGTGCGTTACTCTGCCGGTAGGCAGACGGAACCGCAGGGACCATAGGAACCTAGCGTTAAACACTCCGTTCCCTGCTTTCCGCGGCGGAATTCAACGTCGGGCTTTGTCTATTTGCCACAGCGATGAAAATGGATATGGAAAAAATCATCTTTCTCAAGTGGGAATCGAACCCACGAACTGATGCGTTTTTATTACAGGATGATGCTACGCCTTTGAGTCACACGACAATATTCACAAAAATATTATGATATGATATAATAGTCATATCATAATATTTTATATACATATTATATAACTATATATTTTATGAATTAAATTAACATAGGTATATAGGTGTTATTGGAAGATAATATTAATATATTACTGCATAACTCACCCATGTGAAAAACGAACTTATTATTACTATGTAATAGGTATATACCTACATAATGCTTAAAAGTACATATATCAAACAATAGGTTAATAATTTAAAATTATTATTTCAAAGCCAACAGAATTAACTCGTTAAAAAAGAGCAGATATTCCAACATCCTATTAAAAAGGTAACTTTAAAGAAGCTGTAATTATATTTCCTCGTAGCATTAGTGTAAGTCATCATTAAAAATGAATCGGACCTAAATAAGATGGTTTTCCTTTGGAACTTCCACCACGAGGTAGCGCGTACCCGAGTGACAGTACCTCGAACGAGGGCATACGCTACTACCACACAAAAGGCACTTTTAACCCTTATACACAATACCCCAAGTCACTATACATTGCCTTTTCAAAAGAGAGTGGGTCCTCCAGAACAGGCAAATAGCTGTAATGGACAGCGAACCATATAAAGCCCTATCTATACAGATATTTCGGTGCCGCCGGGCAACCTAAGGGTGCATTGTAGTGTTCACGTCATAAAACAGGACCGGTGGTGTTGCCACAAGGCAAAATGAGCTTTATTTCTATAGGATGAAGTTTAAAATGAAGTAGGAACAGTGGATATAGGATCTTTATTAGCAAGGGTGACAGAGTAGGGGTGTTTGCAGGCGGACCGAGGGGACGGAAGGGTGCGCCGCGCAGGCGTGTTCCAGTCGCCCGCGCGACCCCGCCGCCGCCGGCCGCGCGCCATGGACGATACCAGAGTTCGCGATCGCGCGCCGCTAACCGTGATAGTCGCACCGAGCAACGCTTCACCCCCCAGACTGTCACCTGCGGACCTCCTACCCGATGGTGATGCAGCTTTTCATCCACTTTCAGCTGTCAACGGACGTCTAACACCGCCGGGACTTGAGCCAGCGTCTTACGCCACACTAACTCCTCTATTACCTTTACCACCAATCAGCACAGTTTCGGACAAATTCGCGTACCATGCTGGAGGTACTTTCACTGTTATACAGCAACAGCAATCCTACGCCTCGTTGTCCCCGGCGCCGTATAATGAACCTTTGTCGCCACAATCAGCATATAGCAGACGGAGTGCGTCCCCGAATTCGTTTGAAAGGCGCTCCCCCACCCCGCCGTTGCCCAGCCCGGGCTTGGACCTCAATGCGGCGCTTTTAGCGAGGGAGGCGAGGGAGGACCAACAACAGGCTCAAGCGCAGAACGACACTGAAGAGATTAACACAAAGGAGCTAGCTCAAAGGATAAGTGGTGAATTGAAGAGGTACTCGATCCCTCAGGCGATTTTTGCGCAGAGGGTACTCTGTCGGTCGCAGGGCACGTTAAGTGACCTCCTCCGGAATCCGAAGCCGTGGTCGAAGCTCAAGTCCGGTAGGGAGACGTTCAGGCGGATGTGGAAATGGCTCCAAGAGCCTGAATTTCAAAGAATGTCAGCGTTGAGGCTAGCAGGTACGTTCAGCATGATTAATGTTATTTATATATACATAGCCTAATTAAGTTTTTAAAAGGTATTTTATTATTTAATTTTTAGTAAGTAAATATTTGAAAACATAAAATTAACGTTTATTTTGTATTATCAATATATTATGTAATATATACATCGACTTAATTTTTTTTAACGTAGTTTCTTTATTTTCAATATTTTATTTATTTTTTTAATTAATTTTCACGTATCTACATAGTAAAAAGCATTTAAAACTAACAGGGATTAAAGGAAACATCTCAAAATGGGGGCATTAGCATTAATTTAAATAAAATCGATATTCAAGTTTACAAACAACACAACTGTCAGCTGTAGGCATCGATTCGTCGACAATCGATGGCGGCGATGCACGTCACTATGACGGCGAAAACGAAGCTAGGGTTGTAAGCGGATTTGTTAGGGGTGGCTTGATACGCTTTTTTCGAAATGAACAGAGGTCAACTACACGAAAATCTATGACAAATGTACATATAGATATAGAATAGCATAAAATAGCACACAATTACTTGAATCGGAAAAAAAAGGCGTAAAGATTTATTTTTGAGATTGAGAAAACTTGAATTTGCAATAGTTAATTACTCTGTAAAAATATTTTAATTTTACGTTAGGATTATATCCTCCTTGCGACTTCGCCATGGCGATTAAATGGAGAAAGAATAAAACATTTATACATTTGACTTGTTATTATATCATTCCACAGCAATCTTTTTCTAACCACTATTCAAGCGAAACAGTATACATCTTACTATTCTACAATATCTATAGTATATATCTATATATTTAATTATATGTTTAAATTAACTTATTGATTGATGAAGACCGTCGTGGCGCAAGCGGCTGCCTTTAAACGCGACGGTTTTAGGGTTCGATTTCCACTCGGGGAAGATGAATTTTTCTATTTCCATTTTCTTCGCTCTTGAAACTGGGCAAAACGTGGCGTTGAGTTCCGCCACTTGACAGGCAATGCCTCGAAAAAGACGGAAAGCGGGGACGAAGAAAGCAGAGACTAAGCAACACTCCGTTGCTTAACAACTTCCTTCTTAACATTAGGTTCCTATGGTTCCTGCAAATCATTCTAGTGCAATATGCTGGGATAAAGTGTGAAGCTAAAAAAAATTAACTTATTTTTTCGATCACTCAATATATGATGTCTCCGATTACGATTGATGCTAGATGCTTTACCTTAGCTTCTAGCTAGACGTGAAATAGAAGAAAAAATAAAATATATTTATAAAATAATAGATTTTATCTTCAGAATATGAACCCCAACTTACGTGAAGTGACTTTACGTTATGTATTACATTTGTATATGGATGCTACATACGATAAACTTTTTAATTATGTTTCTTAATAAGTATAAAACAAAGTTACTTCCAATATTAGCTCACGTCTTATAAGCAACGACTTTTAATATGGCATAGAAAAGTTTGTGTGTACAAATATTATAATAAAACGATGAAATCTGTGATAGTGCTTAAACGACTTAATGTTATCTTTTCACATCCACACCCACTCTTTGGCAAATATGCAAAAAATCGATATCAAAGTTTACAAACACTGTGAACGTCAGCTGCGAGTATCGATTCCACAATCGATAGTGTACAATCGATGTGAACGTCACTATGACGGCAGGCGTGCTACTAGGGTTGTTACAATGGGGGCGCTAATGTTTTATTTTAAAAAGGGGTGCATATATAATAATAATTATTATTATTATAAAAATTAACAGCCACAGCGTTTGGTATTTGCATAATATGTGTATTTTAGGATGGCATTAGAACGCTTAGTTTTGAATTTTTTACATACACTAGCGGTCTGACCGCGGCTTTGTCCATTCAAAATGCGTTATTATTTATTTATTACTAAAGTAAATTATAGTTTTTTATCATAAATTGTAAGCAATGTATTATTTTGATGTATAAACTATATTAATTCAAAGTTCAATTAAATTTCAATTAAATTCAATTAAATTAAGTTTTTTAATTTTTGTTTTAAACCATATATCCATCTTTAGAAGCTCGCAGATTGATAATGCTTCCTAGTAACTTATAAAAGTCTAAGTTTTCGTTTGTTGGGTTAATGTTTAATCTAGTATGGTACCTATACAAATACAAATTTTCTTCACACTGTTGCAGTAAACACATGTAACTCAGTGTGAAGTTATAAATATAATAATTCATTCAGGCGATTTAATCGTTATCGCCATACTGCGCCAATGGCTTTAACGTACCAAATTATATATATTGATAAAATATTTTATTATAAAGATTAAAAAAACTTGCCTTATCTTTTTAAAAAAATTTAGATAACATAACTTGTAAATTGTTTTTCTTATTATTCTGTTATGAAACGATGGACAATTTAAAATGGAAAAGGTATCATTTTATTTTAGTTGTAGTCCAATTCAATTCAATTCAATTCAGTCAGTTTCTGTGCGTATAACAGAAGCACAGCGTTGAATTCCGTTCAGGAGAAAAATGGAGGGTGAAATGTCTTAACGTTAGGTTGTCTCTGCCTTCCCAGTAATAGGTGTTGAACTTTGAGACTATACTTCTATTAGAACCAAGAGGTAAAAAGGGTTTAAATATAATAACTAAATAAATTCGCCCGAAATATTTGATTTTATTGTAGGGTTTCTCCAAATACTAGCTAGTGTAGACTAGTTTAGTCTTTATCTTACATATTGCTGTAGTTATTGTCTTCAAAATTATTTAATTAACTACAAAAGACAGGGAATTTATGGTCAAGACAGTCCGTTTTTACTTCCTGTTGAACTTTGAGACTATACTTCTATTAGAACAAAGAGGTAAAAAGGGTTTAAATATAATAACTAAATAAATTCGCCCGAAATATTTGATTTTATTGTAGGGTTTCAGACAAAGACAGGGAATTTATGGTCAAGACAGTCCGTTTTTACTTCCTGTTGAACTTTGAGACTATACTTCTATTAGAACAAAGAGGTAAAAGACATACGAAAGTTATATTATTTTAATACATTTATTAATTAACTTAGTAAATTATGGAACGAGTAAGATTTAATATCTAATAATCATTTCATAATATGTATTGCCATATATCTACCTGAGTAACGAACTGACCAGGAATATTTTAATTTGTATAGCTTACCAAAAGGCTCTGCTTCTGTACAACTGCCGTCAATTAATTTCTAATTTCTTCGAGAAATAATTTATTTCTGAGGTGGCACTAGTTGAAAAGTTTTGAATTAGAGTAGGTGGAGAGATTTCCAATTTCTTTAGGTGGAGAGGAGTTTAGAAAGTAGCGGTGAGCTCTAATTTGTATTTAAAACGCTTAAGTCTACACCTGGGTTGCCAGGCTTCAGCATTCTTTTCCCTTATAGGATAGGCTCTGGGATGAATTCTTCTTTTTAGAGAAATAATATAAATAAATCCGCTATGTCGTATTTTTTATGTTAATATGTATAATATTCCATAACGAAGTTATGAACAGGCAACGCACAAATGAAATTATGCATCGTGGAAACCCAAAATTTAGTATTGGCTACTTGATGAGTGTTAGGGGGGAGGGTGGTGGTTTGAGGGTACTAAGAGAGGATTCCCCGAAATACCGATGAGGAAAAACGGGACTTTAACTTTGTATAGCCTACACCTGCTGTCTGTATATATGTCTATTATATATAATGGTACATAAGCATAATGTTAATTGCATAGCAAATATTTACGAACAAAGCCAAGTTGATCTAGTTAAAGCAAAAGTCTTTTATTTGCATGCTCTCTTTGTATACCCCTAACCATCCTTATTACCAATGTCTGCTCAAAACTCGTCTAATATATGGAAAAATTTACTTAGAATTGCCATAAAAATGGCAATTTAGTCACATAACGAGTCACATTCATTGTAAAAACCCAATCCACACCTTTCTAAAACATACAAAGATTAAAACAGCATTAAAATGTTAGAGAACGGGCGACGAGCACATGGTGTGTACCCCCCTCCCCTCCCCTCACGTGACGTCACACCCCGCCCGCTGTATCGATCGAGCGACCCCCTCGTAGACTGTTCTAGTGTTATTTAGGTATCTCGACTTCTTATGGTTTTTTATTACTAACAATGGTTTATACGCATATTATATTGTAAGCAGGTCATTTTAGAAATTCGGATTGTCATTTACGACTAAAATAATTTAATAGGTATTTTTGGAAAAAAATGTTTTTTTATATATGGTAATAGATCAAAATATTTAAACATATTCTTTTATGGCTAATGTTTAAAAAAGATGGACAATACTAAAGCATTACAAGACATTATCGTTGAAAAATTTAGAAGTGATCTGTAACGTAACTGTGACAGAAGATTTGACATATCATTGAATCAATTGATTTAAGTTTAATTTTACAGATGCGCCCAACCAAACGATAAAAGGCGACAATGTAAACAACATGCAGCAGCAGGTTTATCCCAGGGAGTATCAGGCTCACCCCGCGCCTGGCCCCATGTACCCGCCCCCGCCCTGGGAAACGCCGGCCTATGAGCCCGCCGGGGACGTTTCATGCTTGTGAGTCCTCCCCAGATTTGAATCCAGGATTGACCTCCTATCGCCCAAATCCCTCTGCTTTTCTATTTGTTTTCAAGACCTTAATTTTGGATCTTTTTTATCCTTGAACATTATTTGTTTTAGATTTTCAAATGTATTGTTTTATGTTTAAATCTACCCTCATTTTCCCGGTCCCCGGAATCCCATCCTAGGCTGCGTAGCAGTGGACTTGGTTTCTAATAGGTATTACAAAATCTGAATAGCTTGTTGCAAAGGTAATAATCGTATATACGTATGTATTTTATGAAATATTTTGTTATAGCGGTATATATATGTATGTTTCACACAATATGCTTTGTGACAAGCCTTAGAGGAAGCAACGTCCAACATTTATTGTTACAATTATTAAAATGTGTAAATTCTAGAGAGCTCTTTATAGATGTTTTCATTTGAATAGGCAGTATCATTTCCCAAGCTTTTTAATATGTTTATATGTTATATATTTACTTAATTCTATGTATGGCAACGATACTGTCTATACAAGGAGATTATTGTTATTCTGTTTTAGTTTTTGTAATATTTTTAGCATTAGGTAAGTGTATTTTGGTTGCTTCAAGAAGCCAAGATGTATGTTAGACTGCTAACGCTGCCCTTCTCCCTCCCTTTTTATTTTCCCCCCCGCGCCCGGGCTGCAATAGATTTTAATATATGATTTTTAGGTGCCTGAGAGATTTCAGATCCTTTATTAATGTTGTTTACATTGTCGCCAGGTATGCATTTATAATAATTTCATACTTAGACTAAATTGAGAAAATCGGAGCATTTAGTCTATTTGTGCTCTGTTCCAAACTGTTTCAACACAGAGATATGTAAAGTGTCATATTTTTCATATTGAAATTTTAGATGACCAAATTTTTATATTGCACAGGATATTTACTTATTTATTAGACGAAGCCAGATTTCAATTTTAAGTTAAATAAAATCTAGAACTTAGAGTTTTGTGAATAGTTTCTTAGATTTGTCATTTACTTTTTAACCTTCATCAAACAGAATTCACATACCAATTTTTTATCACCTATTTTAGCAAAATTTAGAATTTTGTTTGAACGGAGGCTTTAAAGTATTCAGTGTTTAGTGGCATGATTGTTGTCCATAGACTGCAAGGGCTTCAAATGGTCTAGAAACTAGGTGAAGTTAAATAAAAATGATTTTAAATATACTAAAATTATGATCTTTTTGTTTGTTGCAGCGGCCCAGATTCCGCAGAGAGGCAGTAAGTACATAACATATAGGTCACGTGAAATAGTTTCTTTGTGTGGCATAAAAGGCTTCTTCTTCACTTGTTTTCCATGTTACCTTTGCTGTACAATTGATAATTAGTTTGTGTTCAACTTAGTCGTAATCATGTTAAGTAATATTCTTATTTTCTTTATTTTTTAAATGCGTATTATTAATTTAGATGGCTAAGTATCTGACTCAGTTATGAATTTCATTTTTATTATTTGGTTTTTTTAGTATATATACGTATCTTATTGTATCTATATATTTTTATTGGAGCATGAATGATTATGTCTTTAGTTTGGTTTTACAAATGTAGAGGCTTTGTTACTCATAAGATTCATCAAGCTTTTCTTGCAAACAGTAGTGCAAAGTGTAGAAGTAGTGTGTCTTCTTCTATACTGTCTTCTTGATTGATGATTAAGTAACATTTCGTATATTTAAATTATATAATGTAATTTTAAGATCAAATTATAATAGTATAATAGAAGTTAGGCCTTTAATTTTTGTGATTTAAGAATCCATACTTATTTACTCTATTTGATTTTAGGCTGCAAACGCAAGGAGGATATGGGTTCGGATACTCTGCCTTCCCCGAAGAAGCCGCGTTTGGTTTTCACAGATCTCCAGCGGCGTACTCTGCAAGCTATTTTTAAGGTATATTATTATTTAATTTAGTCTATTCAATATTTTTAGCAGTGTTTCTATTAAATTTACTTCTAAACTTTATATCGAAATTGTATGATGTTATTTTTGCTCTGTCTCACCAGAGAACAAAGTAACATATATAACATTGCGTTATCAAAATGAGATTGAAGCCCCTATGTGTTAGCCGCAATATATTACATTGATATTTATTTAAAAATTACAGGAAACAAAACGACCGTCGAAAGAAATGCAAGTGACGATAGCTAGGCAGCTCGGCTTAGAGCCGACGACAGTTGGTAATTTCTTTATGAACGCACGAAGAAGATCCATGGACAAGTGGAAGGATGATGATGCACCATCAACAGAGCTGGACCAACAGTGTGATGTACAGGATCTGGATCACGTTCCAAGTTTAGACTCAGCAGAATCTGAAGAGGATCACGACGATCCAGATGATCACCTTTTGTGACGCCCCATATCCCAACATCACTTACTAGTGCTTTGAGAATAGTATGTAGTTGTCTCGAAATTCGAATGTTCTACATAAATGTTTTAAAAAAGCTGATCACCAATATTAGGTATATATAGTTAAAGTTCTGTGCTTTTAAAAATCAATGTGGTATCAAAAATAATATTTTTATCTCCAGAATGTATATAAGTGTTTGTTCCCAAATTGTTTTTATCAGTTACCATGTAATATACATGAAATATCTTGTTGAATATTTTTATAATCAAATACTAATACAAAAAGCTTTATATAGTATCAAAAATATATTAAGCTTAGCATGTTAAAAAATGTAGAAAACTTCAAAAGACATAGAGATTTTTAAAGGCATAGTCATAAATCAATTAACACTGACATATTATTTGAAATCCGTCCTAAATTAGAAAAAACAACATTTTATTTTGAGTTGGCAGTACTGGCATGATCTATTTAAATCATCATCATATATTTTTTTTCAATTTTATATAAAAACCTTTTTATTGAAGTTGCTGATATCAAAAAATTTAAGTACCATTCAAAATATTGCCAGAGTTAAATTTGACTCAGCTTGAAGTGCTTGGATGTTTTATAAAAAGGATTTTGGAATTTTTACATAAAATTTTCATTCTAATTCGCTATAATTGTAAAAATTATGATAATCTATACTATATAATTTGATATGGTGATTTAGCTTTACATTCCAGACATTCGAACATCGTTAGACAACAGAAAGTGACAAGAGACTAATGTGAGGTGGCGTTAAAAGACAAACTGATCTCTAAATATTTAATGTTTCTAGTCAAAACGTAATCAAATAGATATTTAGTTGTTCTTCAGTATTAGATAAAACGATATGTATGGATTTTTTTATTTACTTATAGCGTATTGCAATCGTTTGAATACATTATATACTATGCCTTTATAATTTTCTTGTACTTTAGTGTAATCTCTCTTTGTCGTTCACTTTTCGTTACTTTGAGAATGTTAGATAAAGAATGGTGTCAATCAATATCAGTAAAAGTAGCATGTGCTATAACAGCACGAGGGGTCTGTGTCCAGGGTTTGGTACATACAACGTCATGAGAGGGCCCGAAGCGACTTACTAAAGGCAACTATAATGCAATTCTGTTGGAATTTTTTTTAATTTTCTAACTAAGCCCTAAATTCACAAGAATCTCCATGAATCCTAAGATGCCGCTGTCTTTGATAGGATTTGAACTTCGCAATCATAGGCATATAGTTACATTATTTACCTATTTTACTATGGCAGTATACATTTGATAATTATGGGTTTCAGTCAAGCACAGTTGTTGTGAGTTTAAATGTGTTCAAACGATTTTTTGCTTTCATAGTTAGTAGAAAGCGCAATAAATGAAGTCAGATTGTTATTAATACTGACGTAAACTTTAGTGCAAATATCCGATCAAATCGGATCGCGAACAACAATATTACTAACGCTAAGTAAATATTTTATTTTGTATACAACTGTCGATTATACAGAAGTGAAAAGAATGTATATATATATATATATATATATATATATATATATATATATATATATATATATATATATATATATATATATATATATATATATATATATATATATACACACAATTTTGTTACGTTCGCATTTATCGTTCGTATTTTTTTAAAATTTTTTGTATATCGACAGTTAGATTATTTTTATTACCTTCTAGTCATGAGATCTCAACAACATTCCAGGTTTTTCTTTTTATATATATATATATATATATATATATATATATATATATATATATATATATATATATATATATATATATATATATATATATATATATATATATATATATATATATATATATATATATATATATATATATATATATATATATATATATATATATATATATATATATATATATATATATATATATATATATATATATATATATATATATATATATATATATATATATATATATATATATATATATATATATATATATATATATATATATATATATATATATATATATATATATATATATATATATATATATATATATATACATACATGTGTATCGTATATGTATATTTCATCAATTTATTTATGGAGACAACAATGAAAGCAAATTCGTGCGTGATATTACTATGTTATATTAGACGTAAATTATTTAAGGCTTTCACGTATTTATAAGGAATCTAGTCCGAGTTGTGCAAACGTAGACTATTGTATGAAAATATGGATAAAATGCTTAAAATACCTATATTAGGCCGGAAACGTATTAAAAATGGCGATCTGTTTAAATATGGTCGTTATATAGTTATTTTTATTTTTTATCTTTGTGAAACAAATTTAAATAGTGATGTGACTCTTTACTTAACCGTATTCTTTGATCGTCATTTAGATTACATTTTTTTTCATTTGACTTTGAGAGTAGAAATTTGTCTAAACCCTCCGCTCTCCGCAAATGACGTGTTGATAGCTTAGTTAATTTGTAATTTTCTACTATTTACAACTTAATTATAATTTATTTATACATTATAAACTTTTTATGTACCTTATATATACCAAAGGAGTAGGAAGTGCAATTTTTTTGTTTTTGTTTATTTTTTTTAATTTATTTGAAACGTCAATTTTATACGTGTAGGCTCAAGAGTAATTGTGAAATGTAAAAATAATCTGATTTAAAATATTATTAAACAATATGCAGCGCATTTTCTTTCAAATTTGAAGAAATGGGAGCTGGGACTGTATTAAAAGGGTTTTGTTTATATGATAGTGTTGTTAATACTTTAATGTTTTAACTTTTAAACAGACAAAAATAGTCATTTTAACAGTTACCACATTTATATATATATATATATATATATATATATATATATATATATATATATATATATATATATATATATATATATATATATATATATATATATATATATATATATATATATATATATATATATATATATATATATATATATATATATATATATATATATATATATATATATATATATATATATATATATATATATATATATATATATATATATATATATATATATATATATATATATATATATATATATATATAAAACAGAAAACTAGTCTAATTTGGAACTAAAAATTAAGTTATTATTTTATAAACCAAAAATACACGTTTTGTCATATATCGTTACATAAATGTATTATAAATTCAATTTTCTATCAATACAAATATTTGTATACGCAATGGACAATAGCCTGTGTGAAGTATTAAAACTTGTAAGAACATATACTAAATGAATTTCTTTTTATTTATTAATAAAAAATCTCGTTTTCAAAAAAAAGATCAAGAGTTATAAACTATTAATAAGTTAAAAGAGTTTCATTAAAAAGTTTTAATATGTTCTCGTTATATGTCAGTTTTGTCTTAACCATTATTTGCTGACACCTTTAACCTTATAGAGGTCCTGAATATTTTGGCCTGTAATATACTGTATAATTATTTATTACTTCTTACATTCCATGTTGACTCCAAATCATTATGTCAAAGATTCAGACTGAAACTGATCTAAGGCAAAATTTTCTATACATTTTTTGGTAAAATTCCAGTGAAAAGCCTTTATTTACTAAGATCATTTTCATTTTGTATTAATTATTCAAATAGTACGTGTCCGATTATCAATTAGAGCTCCCAATTGCGCACAAAGATTCAATGTTAACCTGGAAATTTGTAAATATATGGCATATTTATATCAAATTCTTGCTAATATATATATATATATATATATATATATATATATATATATATATATATATATATATATATATATATATATATATATATATATATATATATATATATATATATATATATATATATATATATATAACATTATTATTATTATATAATATACTATTATTTTAAAAATCGATGTGTAATAATATTAACGTGAATAATTTAATTTCAATCGTAACTTATCAAAAAACTTTAAACTAATTGTTAATTTTTTAATTTATCACTGAGATGTTCAAATATTTGTGTCAATCACGTATAAAGACAGCATCGGTACATTAAAAATACCTTTCAAACTACATTACTTACTGTATTACTTGCAATGTTTATCAAAAGGTTTTTTCACGTATTTTCTATTATATTTATATTTTTGGGCGAAAAAACAAGTTACAAAGTGATTTATGAATTGGCTATATGAAAATACTTTATTAACACAAACTTCTACATAAAATAATTTATTTATTGAAAACTGAGGTGTCCTTACAGCTTTATTAGAAATATTTAAGCTTGGACATACACAAGTGTTGGTTGTATTAATTTTCATATGGTAGACGATACTGTTTGATGAACTTACAATTTTATACATTATTACAATACAAATAATAAAATTTGATAAAAATTGTAACCTAACCTAATTAAACAAATTTTCTATATTTTCCCTATGAAAAAAGTTAAAAACAAAATGATTTAATACGTAGATAACATTTTTTTAAAATAAATTCTTTAACTATCGTGTTACATTTTAAAAGTACATTTTAAACACTTAACAGTCTTTTAAAAGGTTATTCCTTAAAGGTCTTTTTTAATATACCGATGCAAAAAGTGGTTGTAACTCATGACGTGAGTATAGATAATGAAATATTTTTGTGCATGTATAGTGCGCTTTCTCTTTGTACATAGTACGTGGATATGTAAGATTAAATGTAAATTTTATAAAGTGTAATCATTTTTTTTCTTTATTTCTTTCTATTTCTTATCTTTCTCTCCCTCCCTCTCTCTATCTCTCCTTCCCTCTATCTCTCTCTCACTCTCTCAAATACTTAGGTATACAGTCCTTTGGAGCTGATTAAATAAGGGGTTAGGTAAAGATTCAAAGTCATAAGATATGGCCACTTTCACAGTATAATTAAAACCTATACGATAGGTACTCTCTGTACAACTTGAAGTTTGAAAACATGAAATTTGTAAAAATAAGACACTAAAAAGAAAAATGTGAAAATTCATAGCTCATTTGGACATATTTTAATTTTTATGTAATATTTGTAATGTATCATTTACGAACTGGTATACTTGTAGCTGTCAACGAGAACCGTATGTTCAAGGTACTTAGAGTAAAGGCACTGTTCCCCGCTTTCCCGCTTTTCGAGGCCACCAAACGAAATGCCTCAATGAAGAGAATCAAATTATTTCATTGTCTTCTAATGGGAATCGAACCCACACGCACTGCAAACGGCAAAATTAAGATCATCAAGTAATGTAAATTATACTTATTTTAAAGTTTTGATTGTAGGTACAGGTAAGGTATGTGATAATACAAATGGACTGTGAATTTAAATTTCCAACCAATCACATCAAATATTCTTAGTAATTAATGAAGAAAAAAGTTTTATTTAGTATTTGGTAAATACATATACGTTAGACAGGTGAGCTTTCAGACAAATATCGTTTTTTAAAATACATAGGGGCCTTTCGACACATAGTTTAATTATGTAATTTATATCTCAAGAAAAGTAATCTCCATTCTTGATTTTTTAATTATGATTAAAAACTATTTTGCTCTCATAACAAATATGGACGGAAACTCCGAATTGAAGCACAGTATGAAAAACGGAGGATTTTGATATTAGTACTATATATATTAACAATATTTAAAACATAATTAATTGAGTCTAGGCTTCTATGTATATTTACTTACACGTTTTTTTCTTTCATGCACTTTACTTTATTTTACTTGGTGAGGACCTAATATTTTGAGGACCGTCATAGTGTAGAGGGACAGCGTCAGCCCGTTAACGAGACGGTTCATATTTGAACGTCAAGAAGTATCGACACTGTTTCCTAGAATTTCTTTTTTCACTAATGTTATTTCTTAATTTAAGCCTATATTGCCAATATGAATTTCATCACAGTGAAATGAGAATGCATGGTTTATTGGTCTGAACGCTTGAACAGCTTCCATGAGAAGCGAGTTAGAACACCGTCAAAATTTCTTTATATTAGGTATTTTTTTCACCTATGATGTTTTAATATACATATCTCGTCGACTTCTGAGATAACATTATAACACTGAAGAAGCACCATATCCACCAGACTACTGAGTACGGATAAACAAGGTCAAATGCGTATTGGGTGTTCAAGAGGTAATAAAATCTATAAAAAAAGCCACAAAGCCGCTGAGTACTAAGATTAAGATCATGATAGATTATTCTGGCTCCAATGACTCCTTCGACTTTCCTCGTTTCATATCTAATAGAATCAGGCTTTACTTTGCGGAAGTCCAGCTTAATTCAGAAAGGAACTTATATATAGCTACTTCCGCTATGCAGTAGTCTTCGTTTCCTTGAGATGATTAACTTTTATCGATATTTCATGGGCAATCTTCCTCGTCCTCTGAATGGCTGACTGTGTCAGTTATCGACTTTACATCATTGAAATTTTTCATCAAGAAAATGATTAAGGACTGCAAAAAGAGTATTTGGCAGCGTGCATAAATATCTATTTATTATTTCTAATTAGAAATCCCAATGTTAAAATTGCTCAATTAAGATAATCCCTGATACCGGACTCTTCCAGTAACTGCGAAATTGAGCATGACAGCCTCTAGCATTATTCTCGCGCAAGTTGAGTCCCTCACAGGAGAAGCATATGAGAGCATCAAATAATTTTACCGTTGTGTACACACTTCACGACTGGAAAAGTGCTCTCCACGTCAGCATAGATATCTGGACTTCATCTCACATTTCACGACTGCTATAATATATACGACTCATACAAGGCCAAGATAGTGTCATAGCCGATAGACTTACGTCGATGAATTGCACATGCCTGCCACATAGGAGGAATTGGCTTAGTTATAGACAGCGGACACAAGGTACGCTATCTAAATATACTTGTTGGCCTTCTTTACGTAACCCTGGTGCAAAGGCCTTCCAGTGCTTCAAAGTACAATGACTGTAAGTAGCTCATATATTACCCTCGGCACGTTTCAAATACGTTTACATAGACTTGATCAGCTTACTAACGATTTGAACGAAACGAAAGTTTGATTGATAGCTCTCGATCGCATTATGCAACCAAAAGCTGTCACTATCAATGATATCACACCTGGAACAGTGGCTAAAGTGGCCATTTACATTCTAAGTTTAATTGCCCTACCGACGTTATTAGAGACAGATGTTAGCAGCCTGAATCCGCCCTATTCGAACAATTGTCAAAATCCATTTTATTTGACAATCCCCCACCACCGTTATTGAATCCAAAATGCAACGGCTTATTGGATCGCTTTCAGAGACAAACAAAAGCCGCTGTCTTATACCAAAATTACAACATCAGAACCAAATTGCTTCTATTTACATATTCTGTGTAGGGTTTTATTTATATTGAAAATTCGTGAATGACTTTATGTTAAATATGTAGTATTTATACTAATTAAATTATCTACTAAATTGATTTTATCTGACTCCATGTTGAGTGCTGTTGAAAGTGTAGTTACCTTTTTATCTAATTTGTATTAAATATATTATTAATTTAGCATCATGTGCTTGAAACAAAAATCGATAATTTTTAACACAATTTAAAATTACAACTTAATGTTGAGGCAACAAACAAATAACAACAATAAATAATTAATTCTTAACATTAAAATTCCCCTATTCTTGCTACCCAATGTTGAGGGTTCAGACAAAGCGATTGGTTTTACTTCAATTGAAGTCGTCTTTATAGCCACAGATTGGTAGATTAAGGAATTGGACAATCGGAGTCCATCAATCTTACCCTTGGCGACTGCAGCTGATCCAGGTGGCGGACTGTCTAATATTCAATTCCGGAGAAAGCCTGTCTACTACTTCAAAGTTATTTCCTCACAAGAAAAACAAAATACGGTTTCGTGTCATTACCCCTGGTTCGATATTATCAGCGAGTCACTGGCAGTTCTCCTGGAGACTTGTGTATCATCTTAATGTAATCATTCGCTAATACTATACATACTACGTACAATACGCCCAATCAGATGAGACCCGCAATAGCCCTTAAGCAGGTCTGTCTTAAGGGTTCAGCGACTTAGAAGTGATTCTGGCATCATGGTGGGATTGTGCTGAGGAAATCCCTAGGAAAACTTTTAGTCGTCCAGTGGGTAGAGATGGCCATGTTTTTTAAAGGATTTTCCCATCATTTTGCAGGAAATAGCGATACAACAGGTGCGTGTGGCGCCATAGCGACGCGTCGTGGTGGCGGGGAGCAATGTTAGTATGCAAACGCTGCGCTCCTATTCACAATTGCGGCTACAAATACATTATGTTTCGTCATCATGTTTTGTTGTGTATTATGTTTATATTAGGTCAAGTCATGTTGAACATACACAGTGATAACTCACAATTTCATGCCATTAATCTCCATCTACACTGCATATGGTATTTCTTTATTTATTCAAAAAAGAAATGAACAAAAAACTCTCGTTGAGTTTCTTGCACCGGCTCTTCTCGGTTCCCGGTTCGGTTCTTTTTAGCGAACTAGTGGTAAAATAAATATATTATATGACGTACAAAAAATGAAACACGTAACTTCTTGTATTGGATAAAATTATTTGATTTTGACTTTATTGTGGATTCTATCAGCTAAAATGATTATGTGAATATCTCTACATATTCTCCCAAGAGACCAAATATGAATAGTAATCATATTTCTTACAATGTTCTTCTATAACACATATGACGACGTATTTCAGCGTTGGTACCAGCACCGCCTTGTGTACGGCCAAACGTTAAGCTATGCTGATATTTGTCAATAATTTTCTAATTTGCTTGATTTTGTTCAATTTTTTTGTGGCTTAGTATGATAGTTATATATTACAATAATAATAGGTAAAAAGCTGTTCAACTTATAAATAAGCAAAGGTAAACCTCCTCCTAAACTCCTAGCTTTTTGTTTTGCGGAAACTGTTATCTCAATAGAAAAAAAATTAGTCGACATTTTACACATTTATTGTATTGAAATTTTTATATATATATATATATATATATATATATATATATATATATATATATATATATATATATATATATATATATATATATATATATATATATATATATATATATATATATATATATATATATATATATATATATATATATATATATATATATATATATATATATATATATATATATATATATATATATATATATATATATATATATATATATATATGTTCGACTTAGGCGTAGACGTCTACGTCGTAGTAGTCTTGGGCCGTATGAATTGACACTATGGGTATCTTGAATACTTAATCCAAATATTTTTTAAAACTTTATTACTTTTTACATTCACTCACTTGGTGATGTTATTATCGTTTTAAAAAATGCTAAAAGGAAGGTAATAAACTTTCCCGTTTCAATTTTCTCGAAAGTAATTTACTTTGTACTTTTTAAAAAAATATTCGAAGGCAGATAGACTTGTTATATTGAGAAATTATTTATAAAATTTTGTCTTTATTTTCTCTCCCACTAACTTAAAAGAATCAAATCGAATATTATATCTGTTTGAAGTAAATTGAAATATTTACAAGGAAAATGGTATATTTACATCCACAGGCGAAAGACTTAGTAAACTTACTAACTACTTATGTTGAGTTTGTACTTGAAATAAACAAATCTACACATTATTTTGATCTATGCCGTGAAGTGTAATCAATGTTTCCACTCTAAAAGCTTCATTATGTATTTATTACAACATTATTGTAATAATCTTGGATATTCTCGGATTACTTCAATGTAGTATGTGTTGAGGATATATATATATATATATATATATATATATATATATATATATATATATATATATATATATATATATATATATATATATATATATATATATATATATATATATATATATATATATGTATATATGTATATATATATATATATATATATATATATATATATATATATATATATATATATATATATATATATATATATATATATATATATATATATATATATATATATATATATATATATATATATATATATATATATATATATATATATATATATATATATATATATATATATATATATATATATATATATATATATATATATATATATATATATATATACCGGTGGAGGGGTGAAACAGGTGTTGTGTGAAATGCGCGTTTCAGTGGATCTTCCAGAAGATCATGCATACGGGTATTCCCGGGAAAAAGAGTCTGTAAAGCTATGTAGAGTCTATAGCGCTTGGCACTCTTAATACTTTGGTGGGTTAAAAATGACAAAAATATACATAAATAAACTGAAAATAAATGTTTTAGTACACGCAATGTAAACAGGTTTATTTTCAAAATAAGTAGTAATAAATTAACGATAAAAGGATCCATAAAGCTCTGCTTCTTAAGAAATTATATTTCCAATCTATTCTCATCTGAGTTTTGGAAGTTTGAGACATTAGGCGAAGCCTTTATAGGATATTGCATTAAATACCTGTCAAACTTTGGTTAGATCGATATTCGTTAGCAAAGTTTCTACTGATGCATAGTATCTTGATCTGATAATAGTATAATATATCGGTCAAGCAATGAGCAATGTACACGATAATTTTATATGAGATAAAATAGACGTTAGTTGGTGTTTTTTTTTTTACACACACACACACATACAAATATGTCTTTATTTTTTTTTGAATAGGACGTAGTACGTACCTGTAGATTTTGAATACGTGATAAATTACGATATGGTTAAAACCAAAGCATAAGCTCGTATCGTGTTTGAATTATTTGATTTAGAAGTTTGATTTTTCGGTGCCACTATGGAATATTTTCTTGGTTATTTGATATTAGTATCAGTTTGACAACTCCACACGATTTAGAGTGAAGCGGTCTTGATAGTACAATCAAACAAACATAGAGCAAAATTAAGATTTTGCTAAACTCTTATAAGGAAGAGTTTAGTATTTTATAACATAAAATCGCGTTCCACATAATTTGATGTGATTTTATTTACTTTTTTTTTTTTTGTATTTTGTTGATTTTTTCTGTGTCTGAAAAATGTTTGTATTTAAATAGAGCATCTGTTTTGCTTTATATATTAAAAGTGCAAGAACGTTTTGGTTTAGGGTATGAGTATTTATATTTACATGTTATGTTAGCCTTTAAGTGAGACATACTATGTAACAATCTTATTATATAAGGACTGTACAGTGTACAAGAATAATGTTTTAGTATGTAACATTGGCTTCCTAATAAATAAATAAATAAATAATTTTAATACGATAGTCGAAGTCACGAAATAAAAATAAATTCGAAAATCTAGGAAATAATTTTCAAAATATTTAAAACGTATTGTATGATGTAACTCAACATAATTTTCTTTTTGACAATCCCTTGAAAATATAATAGATATTGATATGTTCGAAGCGCCATAATTAAGGACTTAAATGAACTGATATTAGCTGGTAATTAATACTGTCTACCAGGATGCCTCATTTTTATTACTTATTTTTAGTAGGCAAATTATCAACTGTAGATAGAAAAGTACTTACAAATAACACCGTATAACCGCGTGCTGTTCGCAAGAGGCGTTTGCGGGTTCAAATCCCGCTGCGTTCAAATTTTTTATATGTTTTTTTTTTTAAATTATTTTTCTATCCCTAGTGTGGATTAACGCTTTACAAATCATATTAAATTATCAGCTATTTAATAATCGACGGAACGCCAACGAAAAATTACTATTTTTGTATTTGGTTACTATAACGAAAATTATAAAACAAAATATTAATTTTATTAAATGATTTTATAACTTAAACAATAAATTTTTCATTGAAAATAATCCACGTGAAGTTTTCGTAAAATTTCCAAGTCCAATTTTATTATTGAAGAACGAAAATAACAGTATTCGTACGATTTAATATACAAATTATTTTAACTAAAAGTTTTGTGTCTATTGATAATTTGTGTCAATATTTAAATTTCCATTAATGCTTTTTTGTTTTAATTTTTTAATTTCAACATAAAGCGAAATGCAAGAGGAAAAAGAGAACGAAATGTACCGGATAACTTCTCTCTAGAGAAGACTATAGTCAAAAGGCCACACAAAGTTTTTTTTTCTTTTATCCCACATATTGCAGGGTAGGCAGAGAGAACTGCAGGAACCATATGAACTTAGTGTTAAGACACTCCTTTGCTTAGTCCCTGCTTTCTCTGTCGCCGTTTTCAGCCTTATTCGAGACATTGTGTGTTCAATGGCGGAACTCAACGCTGTGCTTTGCTTAGTTTCCAGAGCGAAGAAAATGGAAATAGAAAAATCCATCTTCTTCGAGTGGGAATCGAACCCTTAAACCGTCGCGTTATATCTTGATAACGTTATATCTTGATTGTTATAACTTGATAACTTGAATGGGCAGATAGTTTAAAAAGGATTAAAAAATCAGAGATAGACAGAATAAATGAAACTGGCCCTAAGCTTAAATTAGAAGATACTGTGGATGCTTAAAATGAGGATATGAAAGTATCCGACCCGACATGGTAGTGTGTTTTGTATAGAGATTATATTGATGTCGAGTGGCATAGTGGGTTAACACCATTTTTATTTCTTTGCTTAACGTAAAATATGGTGTTGAGTTACAATAAACGTAACAAATTTAATTAAATTAGCTTTACGCTTCAGCCCGGTGGTAGCAGGTTAGGTAGGATCGTGGGAGCTTAGTGTTAAGATATTCGGTTCCCCGCTTTCTGCTTTCGAAGCATTGCTTGTTGAGTGGCGGAACTCAACGCTGCGCTTGCCTTGTTCCCAGAGCAAAGAAAATGAAAATGCAATAATCCATATTCCCCGAGTGGGAATCGAACCCTCTGCGCCTCTGCGCCTATACGCCACGGAGGTCCTCAGTTCCAGTAAATTTTCAATAAAATGTCTGAAATTCACAATATCCATATACAAAACGTTACAAATAACGTTTATTGTATTGAAATTTTTATATATATATATATATATATATATATATATATATATATATATATATATATATATATATATATATATATATATATATATATATATATATATATATATATATATATATATTCGACTTAGGCGTAGACGTCTACGTCGTAGTAGTCTTGGGCCGTATGAATTGACACTATGGGTATCTTGAATACTTAATCCAAATATTTTTTAAAACTTTATTACTTTTTACATTCACTCACTTGGTGATGTTATTATCGTTTTAAAAATGCTAAAAGGAAGGTAATAAACTTTCCCGTTTCAATTTTCTCGAAAGTAATTTACTTTGTACTTTTTAAAAAAATATTCGAAGGCAGATAGACTTGTTATATTGAGAAATTATTTATAAAATTTTGTCTTTATTTTCTCTCCCACTAACTTAAAAGAATCAAATCGAATATTATATTTGTTTGAAGTAAATTAAAATATTTACAAGGAAAATGGTGTTGGACATTCACAGGCGAAAGACTTAGTAAACTTACTAACTACTTATGTTGAATTTGTACTTGAAATAAACAAATCTACACATTATTTTGATCTATGCCGTGAAGTTTAATCAATGTTTCCACTCTAAAAGCTTCATTATGTATTTATTACAACATTATTGTAATAATCTTGGATATTCTCGGATTACTTCAATGTAGTATGTGTTGAGGATATATATATATATATATATATATATATATATATATATATATATATATATATATATATATATATATATATATATATATATATATATATATATATATATATATATATATATATATATATATATATATATATATATATATATATATATATATATATACATATATATATATATATATATATATATATATATATATATATATATATATATATATATATATAAATATATATATATATATATATATATATATATATATATATATATATATATATATATATATATATATATATATATATATATATATATATATATATATATATATATATATATATATATATATATATATATATATATATATATATATATATATATATATATATATATATATATATATATATATATATATGTATATATGTATATATATATATATATATATATATATATATATATATATATATATATATATATATATATATATATATATATATATATATATATATCTATATATATATATATATATATATATATATATATATATATATATATATATATATATATATATATATATATATATATATATATATATATATATATATATATATATATATATATATACCGGTGGAGGGGTGAAACAGGTGTTGTGTGAAATGCGCGTTTCAGTGGATCTTCCAGAAGATCATGCATACGGGTATTCCCGGGAAAAAGAGTCTGTAAAGCTATGTAGAGTCTATAGCGCTTGGCACTCTTAATACTTTGGTGGGTTAAAAATGACAAAATATACATAAATAAACTGAAAATAAATGTTTTAGTACACGCAATGTAAACAGGTTTATTTTCAAAATAAGTAGTAATAAATTAACGATAAAAGGATCCATAAAGCTCTGCTTCTTAAGAAATTATATTTCCAATCTATTCTCATCTGAGTTTTGGAAGTTTGAGACATTAGGCGAAGCCTTTATAGGATATTGCATTAAATACCTGTCAAACTTTGGTTAGATCGATATTCGTTAGCAAAGTTTCTACTGATGCATAGTATCTTGATCTGATAATAGTATAATATATCGGTCAAGCAATGAGCAATGTACACGATAATTTTATATGAGATAAAATAGACGTTAGTTGGTGTTTTTTTTTTTGACACACACACACACATACAAATATGTCTTTATTTTTTTTTGAATAGGACGTAGTACGTACCTGTAGATTTTGAATACGTGATAAATTACGATATGGTTAAAACCAAAGCATAAGCTCGTATCGTGTTTGAATTATTTGATTTAGAAGTTTGATTTTTCGGTGCCACTATGGAATATTTTCTTGGTTATTTGATATTAGTATCAGTTTGTCAACTCCACACGATTTAGAGTGAAGCGGTCTTGATAGTACAATCAAACAAACATAGAGCAAAATTAAGATTTTGCTAAACTCTTATAAGGAAGAGTTTAGTATTTTATAACATAAAATCGCGTTCCACATAATTTGATGTGATTTTATTTACTTTTTTTTTTTTGTATTTTGTTGATTTTTTCTGTGTCTGAAAAATGTTTGTATTTAAATAGAGCATCTGTTTTGCTTTATATATTAAAAGTGCAAGAACGTTTTGGTTTAGGGTATGAGTATTTATATTTACATGTTATGTTAGCCTTTAAGTGAGACATACTATGTAACAATCTTATTATATAAGGACTGTACAGTGTACAAGAATAATGTTTTAGTATGTAACATTGGCTTCCTAATAAATAAATAAATAAATAATTTTAATACGATAGTCGAAGTCACGAAATAAAAATAAATTCGAAAATCTAGGAAATAATTTTCAAAATATTTAAAACGTATTGTATGATGTAACTCAACATAATTTTCTTTTTGACAATCCCTTGAAAATATAATAGATATTGATATGTTCGAAGCGCCATAATTAAGGACTTAAATGAACTGATATTAGCTGGTAATTAATACTGTCTACCAGGATGCCTCATTTTTATTACTTATTTTTAGTAGGCAAATTATCAACTGTAGATAGAAAAGTACTTACAAATAACACCGTATAACCGCGTGCTGTTCGCAAGAGGCGTTTGCGGGTTCAAATCCCGCTGCGTTCAAATTTTTTATATGTTTTTTTTTTTAAATTATTTTTCTATCCCTAGTGTGGATTAACGCTTTACAAATCATATTAAATTATCAGCTATTTAATAATCGACGGAACGCCAACGAAAAATTACTATTTTTGCATTTGGTTACTATAACGAAAATTATAAAACAAAATATTAATTTTATTAAATGATTTTATAACTTAAACAATAAATTTTTCATTGAAAATAATCCACGTGAAGTTTTCGTAAAATTTCCAAGTCCAATTTTATTATTGAAGAACGAAAATAACAGTATTCGTACGATTTAATATGCAAATTATTTTAACTAAAAGTTTTGTGTCTATTGATAATTTGTGTCAATATTTAAATTTCCATTAATGCTTTTTCGTTTTAATTTTTTAATTTCAACATAAAGCGAAATGCAAGAGGAAAAAGAGAACGAAATGTACCGGATGACTTCTCTCTAGAAGACTATAGTCAAAAGGCTACACAAAGTTTTTTTTTTCTTTTATCCCACATATTGCAGGGTAGGCCGAGGGAACTGCAGGAACCATATGAACCTAGTGTTAAGACACTCCGTTGCTTAGTCCCCGTTTTCCCCGTCGCCGCTTTCCGCCTTATTCGAGGCAATGCGTGTTGAGTGGTGGAACTCAACGCCGCGCTTTGCCTAGTTTCCAGAACGAAGAAAATGAAAATAGAAAATCCATCTTCCCCGAGTGGGAATCGAACCCTCAAACCATCGCGTTTACAGGCAGACGCTTACGCCTCTGCGCCACGACGGTCCTCAACAAAGGCGGCCGCAGAAAGTAAAGTGAAATAATGTTTGAATTAATATTAAAACTATGTTTGTTCCCACCACTTATAAACAGTTTTTTCTGTCAGATAACGTCAATGTAAGTAACTTGATAACTTGAATGGGCAGATAGATAGTTTAAAGAGGATTAAAAAATCGGAGACAGAGAGAATAAGTGAAACTGGCCCTAAGCTTAAATTAGAAGATACTGTGGATGCTTAAAATTAGGATAGGAAAGTATCTGCCCCGATATGGTAGTGTGTTTTGTATAGAGATTATATTGATGTCGAGTGGCATATTGGGTCAACACCATTTTGATTTCTTTGCTTAACGTAAAATATGGTGTTGAGTTATAATAAAAGTAATATATTTAATTAAATTAGCTTTACATTATCGTGGGAGCTTAGTGTTAAGATATTCGGTTCCCCGCTTTCTGCCTTTCGAAGCATTGCTTGTTGAGTGGCGGAACTCAACGCTGCGCTTGCCTTGTTCCCAGAGCAAAGAAAATGAAAATGCAATAATCCATATTCCCCGAGTGGGAATCGAACCCTCTGCGCCTCTGCGCCTATACGCCACGGAGGTCCTCAGTTCCAGTAAATTTTCAATAAAATGTCTGAAATTCACAATATCCATATACAAAACGTTACAAATGCATAAAGAAAAGAAAATTAGAAAGACAGCCATATAAATATAACCTCTTTATATTTCTATACGCGTTGCGGTATTAACTTAAATAAATTGTATTGAATTGCCCCCAAAAGAGACCTTTTTCCAGTTTCCGGTCAACAGAGGACTTGAGTGAATTACTTCTTAAGAACGCTTTCTATAATTCAAATGCGAAAAGTTATGCTTAAAAGAGTTTTCTACATATACATATAATATATAAATAATGTACTTATGTATGTTTTAGTTTTGCCTATTTAATTTTTTAACAAGCAGCGGGACCGTTGTGGCACAGTGCCAATGTGTATGACTGTAAAGGTGAAAGTTGAGGTTCAATTTATATTTGGGGAAGTAGGGAAGAAAACATAGTATCAATGATATTGTAAGAAGGTCATATAAAAAGCATGAGGACTCCCGGAGAACATGTATAAGGCGAAAGAGGTATGCAGGAACTCAAGCGTTTGACTCTCCGTTTCCTCTGACTAACCCCGCTAGGGACAAAGTGTGAAGCTGTGTGTGTATATATAATGTGTGTATGTAAATTGTATTAATTTTTCTGGTATCAAGATAAATAGTTTAGTTAGTTCTGCTGTTTATTATTTCAAAAATTAAATTTTTAGAACATTTAACCGAATTAAGAGGACCGTCGTGGCGCAGAGGCGTGAGCGTCTGCCTGTAAACGCGACGGTTTGTGGGTTCGATCCCCACTCGGGGAAGATGGATTTTTCTATTTCCATTTTCTTCGCTCTAGAAACTAGGCAAAGCGCGGCGTTGAGTTCCTCCACTCAACGCACAATGCCTAGAAAATGGCAGAAAGAAGGGACGGAGAAAGCAGGGTCTAAACAACGGAGTTTCTTTACGCTATGTTCATATGGTTCCTGCAGTTCCGTCTGCCTACCCTGCCATGTGCGGGATAAAGCGTGAAGCTATAAAAAAAAATAAACAGCAGAGTGTCTTAACACTTAGGTTCTCTACATCAGGGTATGCAGAGAACCTAAAATGCAGGATACAGTATAAAAAAATATTTGTTACAAATCGAGCCTTATTTCCGAAAGCTTTTTTCATTATGATACGAAAAAGCACGTGATGAGTTTGAAATTGTGACCCAGTTAAGGAAAGTACAGCGGAAATGCAAATATCAATAGAATAATATTATAGAATGAATTCAGCCCAGTTAAAGTTACAAAATAGATATTTGTTCAAAATATATTTATTGAGGCCATCAAAATGTACTGAGTGTACACACACGAGTGAATAACTGTAAGTTTGTAGTTACAAGGCCATGGGTTCGGTTCCCGTGCAGATAAAAGACCGGCGTTAAGTTACACTTTATTCACAACGACTTGTTTCGGACGGACACTGGATGTAGTATGTTGATATATACACATACATACATATTATTTGTGTAAGTTGTATGAAACAGTGTAATAATAAGCTCATAAAGCTTTATTTTTTGTCATTTATATATTAATTTAAATTATTTTGTATATGCTAGAAAATATATACCAATAATTTAAATAATATAACAAAAAATAATTTTGACGAGCAAAAATCGAATTACCGATCATTATATACAATCTAATTATCTTATTTAATATGCGCCAGCAGGTACACATGTATGTATCGATCAAAATGAATGGACCATTAATAGAAGTCCTAGATAACTATCGAGATTAACGTTCCGATTTATTTTAAGTGTCAAATCGATGTGCAATCGGTATACAGTTATTAACCTGTTTCCACAACCTATTCTGGATAGTAAACGTTTGGTAGAGAAACTCATTTAAGAAATAGGCCCTAAGGCTGCTTGTCTTTTCACATGCAAAGACAAAGGGCTTTTAAAAAAAAATCTCGGGAACTAAGAAAAACGTATAAAAGGTCACCCGCGCTTGCGTGTGAGGTGGATAGCACTATTGTATATGTATTGGGAGGGAAAGGAACGGGTAGCTGAAAATCAATTTATTAGATAGTGACGTCACAGTCCACGCATGCGTATTTCCATTTCACCCGGGATAGGGTTGCTGTAGGGTGGGTGGTTTGCTTTTTCCTGGGGTATTTTATATGAGAAAAAGTTTATATTTAAATTTGTAAGATAATATGCTATTCTACCATTACACTAATTTTTGATTGCTTTTGACTACCTTGCATTACGAGATCTATATCTCATTTATGCAGGAAAATCTACAATGTTAGCATTCAAAGAGATATTAAAACGTAGTTCTGTTTACGTTGTAATATAAAAATTTGAAAGTGCGAAAGCTTTTGTATACAATCTTTAATTTAACGTTCGTCATAAATCCAGCAGCAATAAAATTCGAACATGTGGACGGGCTATTTCAGTTGAGAAGCTGGTAACACAGCGTCATCTGGGCGGGTATACCGAAATAGCGCGACGCGGGGGGCACGGCTGCGATCACGCTCAGTATCGCGGCGACGGTGGCGCCAACAGCACGCGATGGCGTCCGTCGCCGCATGGCTGCCGTTCGCGCGCGCCGCCGCTATCGGCTGGGTCCCCATAGCCACGCACCCCCTGCCTCCCCCTCCTGTGCCGAAAGACAGACGACGAGCAGAAGACGAGAAACTCCTCATCAACGTATCCGGAAGACGATTCGAAACATGGAGGAATACCCTCGAGAAGTACCCCGACTCACTCCTCGGATCCTCAGAACGGGAATTCTTCTACGACGAGGACAGTCGGGAGTATTTCTTCGACAGAGATCCGGATATATTCAGACATATTCTCAATTATTACAGAACTGGAAAGCTTCACTATCCAAAACATGAATGTTTGACCGGTTACGATGAGGAGCTCGCGTTTTTCGGTATTCTGCCAGATGTTATCGGCGACTGCTGTTATGAGGATTATAGGGATAGGAAACGTGAAAATGCGGAACGGTTAATGGATGACAAACTCAGCGAGGCGGGAGACCAGAGCCTGCCGCAGCTGACTGATTTACGACAAAAGATGTGGAGGGCTTTCGAAAACCCTCACACGTCTACAGCTGCTCTGGTATTTTATTATGTGACAGGATTTTTCATTGCCGTCTCTGTGATGGCTAACGTCGTTGAAACTGTCCCGTGTGGGCACAGGCCTGGACGAGCGGGCACACTACCCTGTGGGGAGAGATACAAAATAGTATTCTTTTGTCTAGATACAGCTTGTGTTATGATATTTACAGCAGAATACTTGCTCCGATTGTTCGCAGCGCCAGACCGCTGTAAATTTGTTAGATCAGTAATGTCAATCATAGATGTTGTGGCAATCCTGCCGTACTACATCGGTCTGGGGATCACTGACAACGACGACGTGTCAGGCGCGTTCGTGACCCTGAGAGTGTTCCGAGTGTTTCGTATCTTCAAATTCTCGCGACACTCGCAAGGATTGCGGATCTTAGGATACACATTGAAGTCCTGCGCAAGCGAGCTGGGCTTCCTGGTATTTTCACTGGCTATGGCTATCATCATATTTGCGACTGTCATGTTCTACGCGGAGAAGAATGAACAAGACACAAATTTCACATCGATCCCTGCTGCGTTTTGGTACACCATCGTGACCATGACGACTCTGGGGTAAGTACAAATACGAAAACTTTATTAAATTACTTATTTCGTAAATATTAGTAGCTGTTTTTCAAAAAGATACTAAAATTGTGATAAGAGAGATGTATCATAAGGCCCTCTACATTCTCTGGTCCTATATAATAAATTATACAATTTCAAACATATGAAATTACATGAAAAAAAGCTCTACCATAAAGTGTTTAAAACCTAAAATATTGATGGCGAAGCGTGTTTTAAATGACCCCTTTCATTTGTGAAACGAGTGTGAGGTCGTAAAATATTCTTTTAAACACATTTGAGCTGTGACTTTGTTCCGGCAAAATGACACGCTGTTATGTACTTTTCATTTTCAGTTATTACACGCGTCGTGTTGCTTTACGTTGTTTGTAAATGAATCGATTGCTACAATTAATAATAGTTGCCATGTTTTATTCATTCATATAAATATTTAAAGGCTCTTTGAATATTTATGTGGGTTTGAACTAGCTAATTGCCGTTACTTCGCTCATGTGCAAACTTAGAAATGTTGTTTTTTAGAATACCTTTTTTTTTTAATTTTTTTTTTAGCTTCACGCTTTATCCCGCACCTGGCAGGGTAGGCAGAGGGAACTGCAGAAACCATAAGAACCTAGTGTTAAGACACTCCGTTACTTAGTCCCTGCTTACTCCGTCCCGTTTAGAATACCTACATGTGTGTATTTCATATGAATGGCACAGGTTATATTATTTTTGGTAGATCTTTTGTGGCAATTTTTTTGGCCAATTGACTCATCTCCAACATATAAAAAAAAAAGTCGAAATTAATTTTGCAAAGAAAACGGCCATATTGAAAAACAGGTTAAATTTTTGAATAAAATTACATAGTATATATTCCACATAGGAATGTAATTTGTTAGTCAGATCGTATACACAGTAAATGTATTTACAGAATAGGGTCACGAAATTCGTTAATTAAAATTTTACTTAAAATACTGCCTACCATACGGTCGCAGCGAGTCGACCCTCCCTAGAACGTTTTTATATATTTTTACTCACAAACTGTATTTATTAAAAGATTTTATATAAAATTAAGTTATAAGTTAGTTGTTAATTGTCATTTTTCAAATTCACTTGCCTTAACTTAACCACGCTTTATCACGCACATTGCATAGTAGGTAAAGGGAACCGCAGGAACAGTGGGAAACCAGTGTTAAGACACTGTGTTTCTCACATTTCGCTTTATACGAGGCATTGCGTGTTGAGTGGCGGAACTCAACGCTGTCGTTTGCCTAGTTGCCAGACCAAAGAAAATGTGAATGAAAAATTCACCTTGGCCCAATATGTAATTGAAGCCACAAACCGTCCCGTAACAAGCAGACGCTACGCCTCCACGCCACGACGGTCCTCATAACGCATATAGCACTAGGAAGTGAGTCTACGGTCTACGTATTTTTGAGAATTTCGCATACTGAGTGGCGGAACTGAACGCAGCACTTTGCTCTATCAGAAAGGAAATAATTTTTTGCTTTATTTTACATTTAATTTACCTGCTTCGGAATAGAACCTACAACCACTGTTAAACAACGTCCATGCGTGCCATAAGCTTAACGAGCCCAAAACTAAGTGAGTGAATCACTCACATAGATAAAAAAAACCAAAGATGAATGCCTTTTAATTTTTTGTACTATAATATATACATTTTCTTACAAGAATACAACATATCTCATTTTTATATAGAAACTGTCTTAATCTAGATTAATCGAAACCCCCCCTGCCTGTGAAGCTAACTAAATATATTTTAATTTGATATTTTGGCCAATTTTTAAGTACTTGGTCATAAATATTGAGTCTAATAAGTTTTTTAAGATATTTTCATATTATCACGACCGTCGTGGCGCAGAGGCGCAACGTCTGTCTGTAATGCGACGGTTTCTGGATTCGATTCCCACTCGGGGAATAAAGAATTTTCTTATTTCGATTTTCTTTGCTCTGGTAAACTCCGCCACTTAACACACAATGCCTCGAAGAAGGCGGAAAGCGGGTACGGAGAAAGCAGGGACTAAGGAACGGAGTGTCTTAACACTAGGTTCCCACGGTTCCTGCGGCTCCCTCTGCTTACCCTGCCATGTGTGGGATAAAGCATAAAGCTAAAAAGAGAGCGTAAATCCATTTGCAATAGTTTCTTTTTATAATGACTTGTACTAAAATTACATGTCATGTGTAAATCCTATAAATAAAGCTTTTGATAGGGTCACCTTAAAAGTAACAGTGCTTTCTTCTGTTTACTTATTTGTAAGTCAAATATATTTTTTTAACGTTTTGTATCCTTGGCAATATGTATTAATTGTTGAATCGCCATTTGATTCGAAGCACAAAACAACGGCATAAAATTATTATAACTGTAATTTATATGATAAATAATATCAAGAGAATGAATCGTTACATTTTCTCTAGCTCTGGTAACATGAAAAAGGTGCGGTGTTTAACTCCGCAACGTAACTAACAACATCTCCAAATTGAGTTATGTGTCCAAAAAGTAACTTCATTTTTCTATTTCCGAAACACTGTTTGTTAAATTATTTATCTCTCTTAGTGGGAATCGAACTCATAAGCGCCGTTTACAATCAGACGTTGTGCCACAATAATTATATATAAACATTGGGGTAACTGTTTTGAAATATGCATAAGGATTACCGTCAGCATAGACAAAGCGCGGTATTAAAGTTATAAATTGCAGAATGCATACACATATTTTTGCTATATTAGACGGTTTGTGGTACGAAAAGGTTTTTATAGAATTTTTTACATTAGTGTCAGGACACTACTTTCTTAAGAATTGAAGCCACTTTGTGTTAAAAGGCGGAACAGAACGCTGCAAGTTGTTTTAATAGAGCAGTAGTCGTTGGGCTTAAAATGGACTGAATTATTTATTAGAACATAATTATTTAGTATTTTTATCTATTATTTTGTAGAACCAAATGAAATTATACATAATATTTGAATTGTAAAAGTTAGCTACTATGGCCCATTAATAATTAAAATTATAAAATATGACTAAAAATGATCGTAAAAACAAAATTTTTTATTTAAATTAATTAAAACATTGCTATTTTTTGCTTCACACTTTATGCAGCTCATAGCAGAGTAGGTTTTGCCTACTCTGTAGGAACTTAGTGTTAAGACACTCTGTTCATCATTTTCCACCTTTCAAGGTTTTACGTATTACGCGGCGGAACTTAACGCCAAGCTTGCTTTGTTGCCAAAACGAAGTAATCAACAAATAGTAAGTTGCCAAAAAGAAACCGAACCCATAAAACATTATGCATCTAGACAGACGCTGCGTCTCTGCGCCACGACGGTCCTCAAATCACCAAATGCAATTGACACTTAAAAGCGGTTAACCTAAACTAATTAGTTTAGGAGAAATGGTCGCTAAAAATCATAAAAAATGAAGTTATAGTCATAAAAAGTAAATCATAATGCTTCATAAGACTCGGCAATCTGTATAAATGAAGTGAAGGAGCCCATGATTATGTCACCATAGAGGCTTTCAGCTTGCAATTCAATTTGTGAATGGTAACAAGACCGTTAAAGGTGGAAGAGAACTAGCTTTTAGTACTAAATGAACGCTTAAAAGTTTTGCTAATACTTTTTTATTTTTAACCATATTTAAAAAGGCCACGATTTTTGTATTTTTTTTTATTGTTAATTAATGTTATTTTCTATTAAAAGTACAACTTTTTTTAAGTTTGTACCTAAATTAATTATGAATTCGTTTAATTAATTTATTAAGAAATATATTTTATAATATATTTTCACGATAATTTTTCTTTAGAAATGTTGAATATAAAGAAAAGTAACTCTTTTTAATACAAAGTCATTTGTGGACGCTTATCTCTGGAACGGCTTAACTGATCGAAACACTTTTTTCGCCATTGGAAAGATTAATTTAAGCATAATTAAAATATTTCATATCATTTAAAATATATAGTATATGCATATCGTACTATATTAGACTTGAAGCGAAACGTGCAAGCGGGCCTTAGCGATTTGTTTTTACGTTTCGCTCGTTTCGCTTCGCTTTATAATGACTACCTTAATAACCGATTTATCGACATATAACATACGACATATAAGATATACAAAATTGTAACTGATATAACATGTAACATATGTACATAACATATACATACATTATAACAGCTATATAAAAGATTTCTAAAAGAAATTTATCCATATCACATTTCCAAAGATATGAATTAAACCTTTCAACCTTATTCGTCCCATTCTATACCTCCTTTTTATATATAAAGGGCTAAGATGGGTCCGAGATAAATATGACCCGTGCAATATAGAAATGCCCATATAAAGCAAAAAATCTAGTTATATAAGATTTAATTACTTGCTAAGTGGAAATTCGATGCGGTTTCATATGGTTTCTTAAAATTAATCGGCTAGAGGGAGTAAGCTATTAATTAAACTTAACATATATGTATATACTTGTACTTGTATATATATATATATATATATATATATATATATATATATATATATATATATATATATATATATATATATATATATATATATATATATATATATATATATATATATATATATATATATATATATATATATATATATCCCTCGTGAACAGAGTACTAAGCGCTTCGGTCCCTGTATACCTCTTTCGCCTCATCCACTGTCATTAGCACCATAACGCGGACATTAAAACAAGAGGATCTCCCTTAGGGCATGTAATAACAAAGAGCAATGATTCGTCCCTCTGTTTCCAGGTTTATAATGAAGGCGAAGTTTATACAAAATAATGTAAGAAAAAATCAGGAATCCTAACATGTTTACTATTAAGTTTAGTAAAGCTAAATTATACTGTAGGAATCGACTAGCTATTGGAAGTATGAAAGTGATTAATGATTAATAATATTTCATTGTACTACCTGTACGCGACATTGTGATACGAAGGTGTGCGTGTTCGATTCCTGAACGGAGAAGATGGAATTTTTTCATTTATTTCTATTTGTTCTTTTGCTCTGCCAACTAAAGCAAGCGGGCAACGTAGTGTTTTAATATTAGATTTTCTCTACCTCCCCTATATAAAGTGCGAAGCGTGAAAAAAATTGCAATACAATAATCCATCACTTTATTGAACTTAAAAGCAATTTTTATAATCTAATTCACCTTAAAATTACGTAAAAAAGCTTTCTAGGTCAATTTATTTCAAACATCAGATGTGACAGACAAACTGTCGCCGCCACCTATTTATTACAGTCTATAGAATGTGTGGAGTTTGTTCCAAAACATCGTAAATAATGAACCTCTTTAAATTCACGTATAAAGTTGGCAGGAGATATAGGTACATATATTTTAATAAGTGTTATAATGAAATTGTAAACGTATAGATAAGTTATATAGAATAAAAAAAAAATACGAGAAAAGGAGAAATAGAGAGTTAAGACACTCCACTTTTGCATAGTGACAAATTACACAGCTATATGTAGAATAATGAATCCTTTTACTTTAGCATATAGAAAATATTTATATTTATATATATATATATATATATATATATATATATATATATATATATATATATATATATATATATATATATATATATATATATATATATATATATATATATATATATATATATATATATATATATACATATACATTTATATACATATATATACAGAGAGCCTACATACAAGTTACTCTTCGAGAACCACTTTGTCACATATTTCTCTTTTCATCGGACCTTTTTCTTTAAAAGTAAAACGAAGGAACTAAGTAAGTAACTAAACTAGATGTATATAATATTCAGCTACTTTTACGTGGATTATGAAAATATGGGAACTTCAAATCAATTACAAAGTATTTTTAAACTTTAAATAATTCTAAAAATATAGATATTTAAAAATAAACAGGTATATGAGTATTTAAAAGGTAAATATCACATTTAGTTGCTTAAAAACTATATAGTTATATATAGTATATATGTATATATGTATGTATTTACGTGACATGTATTTATATATTTATTTATATGTATGTATTAATTGAAATAATAAATTAGATAAACTTATTTATTGTCTTATAGGTAACATATATTTGTTTATGTTTACTTGTAATAGTTCATATTTCTTTCTCACCTACCTCTTTTACTGTAAAGTATTTCTTTTCGCCCTAAAGGTAATCTGGAAGAGATGGCTACTAAGCCATAAGATCGGCTTTTGTATATTTTTCCCATTTGTAAGCTATCATTTATAAATAAAGAAATAAAAAGTAAATAAAAATAGTTATGAAGTTCTTATCGTTCGTTATTTGTACGGTAAATAGGCAAATAGGCACATAAGTATATTATAGGTAAATAGGTCTACAAGTATATAGCTATCTGAGAGGTACATCTATTAATAATTTGCTGAATCCTGTCACAGCTATATTTGAATTATAAATAAATCTAGTCATTTGAAACACACTACGTACGAGTATAAATAGTAAAACCCGCTTAAGACGATTTATCATAGGACTGGGCAAACACACGTCATATCATTTTCGCTGGATAGAAAAACAAGGTAAAATTAGTAATAACTTTCTATAAAATATGCAGAAACTTATGACATTATGTTATTTGTGTGTTCTTCATTCAACGTGACATTGGTGAAGTGAATAGTGCTCGCCCGAAACACCATAATTTGTTTTTCATATAGACTACATTAAGCAAAATAATTTTTTTTTCAAATAAAATATGAATTTTGAATTTAAAAAAATGTAAACTGATGTATTTTTAACATTTTACTCTACAAATATAGGCTAAAATATATACAAAATATTATTTTAAGATCCTAGTCGTTTTATGAATTATTAATGTTAATCTCGTACGAGCTACGTATATTTTATGTATGTATCTGTATGTATGTATGGACAGAGCGTGTCATCTCTCGAAGTATAATCTAGTTTGGCTGTAGGCGGTTGTGGAATAGCCATTTAGAGATTAGAGCTGAAAAGTGAACATGTTAGGGACCCTGACTTTGTTTTATTTTATTTATTTGTTTTTTTAGCTTCACGCTTTATCCCGCACATGGCAGGGTAGGCAGAGGGAACTGCAGGAACCATAGGTACCTAGAGTTAAAACAGTCCGTTGCTTAGTCCCTGCTTTCTCCGTTACTGCTTCCCGCCTTTTCGAGGCATTGCGTAAGGAAGCAATGGCAGAACTCAACGCCGCGCTTTGCTTAGTTTCCAGAGCGAAGAAAATGGAAATAGAAAAATCCATCTTCTCGAAGTGGGTATCGAATCCACAAACCGTTGAGTTTACAGGCAGGCGCTACACCTCTGCGCCACGACGGTGTTCTATTATAATTTATGGTATATTATATTATTTTAAAGGTTATTAAGGTCCTTCTTGTCAGCTTCTTGCTTTCATTATCATAAGACATAGAATTTAGCTTTTATTCTCTTTCCTCCATTCTTGATACTAATCCGAAACAAAGCACGGTACTTAACGCCGCACTTTAATCTGATTTGATGCACTTACAGAGTATATATAAAGAAAAGTTTTTATTTTACAGAGTCTATAAGCTATGACCACGTTTTAAGCCATTTAAGGGTTATTGAGAAAGTTGCCAAAAAGATATGTGAGGGTCACTCGCGGCGTAGACTATTGGGTGTACGCCAAAGTATTCAATAAACTTAATATATAGTAAAATATTATTAGGTTTCTAGAAAAACTATGAATGCTAAATATTTTGTTTTTTCCATATAAAATTTTTTTGGGTTATTGAAAAATATTTCATTATGGTTTTTTATATATGTCGGGTTCGATTTCAACTTGGCAGAATTTAATTGAATATTCAGTTTCTCGAATTAATTTAAAAAAAATATCGCTAAATGTGTAAACAAGTAAAATGTTATTATTGTATCTAATATACCAAAGAAGTTTGTATGTTATGGGTTTTGTCGTTTTTAATATAGTTATTTAAATCATACACTTGCTTATGGACTTCTTTAAGGCTTCGATTACAATATCTTCAAATTTCAAAAGTTTCGCTAGTTGCTTTGTGACTTTTACTTTTATAATAACTTATATATATGTATATATATATATATATATATATATATATATATATATATATATATATATATATATATATATATATATATATATATATATATATATATATATATATATATATATATATATATATATATATATATATATATATATATATATATATATATATATATATATATATATATATATATATATATATATATATATATATATATATATATATATATATATATATATATATATATATATATATATATATATAGATATATTGCCTTTATATACTACACGTTTTATTTCGTTTTTTATCGAAATAATAAGTAACTCTTTATAAAGATATATGTCTTTTAGCTTCGCACTTCATCTCGCTCATCTCGTCTCCCATAAGCAGTGGGCAGAGGGAGGCAGGAAATATGGGAACCTAATAATAAAACACTCCGTTTTCTTCCTTTTTTTTGTCGTTCGAGGCATTGCATTTTTAATCGTGGAACTTAAAGCCGCGCTTGCCTAGTTCCCGGAGCGAAGAAAATTAAACGTAAAATAATTCATACTGGGAATCAAACCTACACACATCATTATCTAATTTTTGTATATGTCCTTTGTGTCAAGTAAATGATGATTTACGTTAAACTTTTCTTTGAGATTCAGACCTTGGCTCGTGACGCGTTTCAAGACATTGACCCATTTGGTTCGTTTTCATTTGGAAGTTGGAGCCGTTTAAAAAATCATTTATTATTTCATAATACTCAGTTGACAGGTACTCGGATATTTTTAGTGGAAAGTGAGGAATAATGTTTTTTTTTTTTTTTGTTCAAAATTTGTGTTCGGATTAATCATACATGTGTAGTAATAATTTGTAGTCATTTTTTTAGCTTTACGCTTTATTCCGCATATTGCAGGGAAGGCAGAGGGAACTGCAGGAACCATAAAAACCTAGTGTTAGAACACTCCGTTGCTTAGTCCCTGCTTTCTCCGTCCCCGCTTTCCGCTTTTTTCGAGGCATTGCGTGTTGAGTGGAGGAACACAACGCCGCGCTTTGCCTAGTTTCCAGAGAGAAGAAAATGGAAATAGAAAAATCCATCTTCCCTGGGTGGGAATCGAACACACCAACTGTTGCGTTTACAGGCAGACGCTTTCGCCTCTGCGCCACGATATAAAATTATAGTCGTATTAAATATAATACTTAAATGATAAGTGACAGAACAAAATACACGACCATGTTATTTTTATATAAACAGATACTCATTAATGTAAGACTTAAAGAAAAACAATCTAACTTCAGTAGAAAGCTGAAATTTGAAATGTGGCCAATATTTTGAAACATTTCCAAACTGGAAAGTAACGTAATATTAAAATAATTTCTATTCAAGCTAAAAATCGTTAGTAATATGAAAAATTTATTTAAAAATTTGAAAATTTACAACACAGTATATTTTTTATTCTCCAATACACTATCTTTCCTTCTCAAAAAATACTGATTGCATGTTGTCGTTAAAAATAAAAGAACATTGAACGAAGGCTCAAACTCGCCAATGATCTTTTAATGTATCTACACTTTAATTAAACAATAGTTAAATATATAGTCAGATCTTTTTTAATACTTCATAATTGTGTCAAGAATCAAGAACGTTGACTTATTTGTAATTTCTATTATACTATTTAAATTAAAATTTTAAATATTTTTAATTTCATAATTAAAAACCGATTTTACGGAAGTAAAGGTTTATTAATTAAATTTATAGTTATTTTGTACGCAGAAGATATAGTACGCAGAGATATGTGTGAGGTATATTTGCGAAATCTATTTATATATTTGCTAAATAATTTCACAATTTAAAATAATTAATTCATCCATTCAATTCTATTTTTTTTAATAGGTAAAGTCCGGACAGTGGGTTTTGCCCCTTAATCTAATATATCGTTTGTAAACCCTGTTTGAAGGTCTTCTTCTTTCATCTCAAGAATGTGGCAAGAAACCTTGAAAACAATAGGAAAATAAGATTATGTTATACGTAATTTACGTAGATGTAGATCATATCAAATTAAAAAGTCATAAAGACATGCGCACGCGCATACTCCATACAAAATAGATTTAATAGTGAATAATTATATTCTATTTACAATAACATCAAAGTACGTACGACCTTAACACCTAACAAACGCTTAGTTGATTTCCGTTGACTGTATTTTATGACTGAATCATCAAAATTTGGGTATACGCCAGAAATTTGAAATGTAGGGTGACTATTTTTCTATTAATATATAGTACAAACTTTACTAGAAATTTCACATATAATAGAGAAATATACAGTATTTGGTCACGACATGAATTATATACATTTAGAGTATAGAAGTGGG
This sequence comes from Dione vanillae, assembly GCA_037178615.1. Taxonomy (NCBI): domain Eukaryota; kingdom Metazoa; phylum Arthropoda; class Insecta; order Lepidoptera; family Nymphalidae; genus Dione; species Dione vanillae. The sequence goes on from JAZFAU010000261.1 coordinate 575,044, forward strand.
TAAAGTTAAAAAAAAACATCGAAACGCACGTAGACCATAATATTTCGAGGGTATTCAGACAGATTTGACAACTTGGACTCTTTAGATTTCACGTGTTTTTGAAAAAAAAGGGTAAATATCTGTCTATGGAAACAGTTTTGATAGATATAAAAACAGGCGGAGTGATCCTGCAAAATATTTTATTTCATTTAGACACGGAATCGTCTCATCTTATCTTGTACGATAAGTATCGAAGCATATAGTCACCCTACAAAGGTAGACGTAAAAAACATGATTCAGAAGTAAAAATTGTAAACATTCGTATCCGTATGATTCCATTAACATTTTACTTATAGTAATTACGGTCTTTATGCGCAAGCAGCTGTTTGTGATAGAACTTATGATTATAGAGACGACAGGTTTTTGTTTAGAGATACATACGTTGCTACGTTTCCGACGAGGCGTAGCGTCTGCCTGTAAACGCGATGGTTTGTGGGTTCGATTCCCACTTGGGGAAGATGGATTTTTCTATTTCCATGTTCTTCACATAACACTAGGTTCATATGGTTCTTGCAGTTGCCTCTGCCTACCCTGCAATGTGCAGGATATAGCGTGAAGCGTAAGCTTTATTTATATATATATATATATATATATATATATATATATATATATATATATATATATATATATATATATATATATATATATATATATATATATATATATATATATATATATATATATATATATATATATATATATATATATATATATACAGTTAAGGTAAATGAATGAAATAATTTCCTTGCTTTGAAAAGAAACTAACATTTAGCGTTACGCAGCTTCGCCACTCACCTAGCGATGTCTATAATATTGGAAAGAAATAAAGAACCTTATTGTTTAAAAAATATCATGGTAACATAAGAAAACGTTAGTGCTCAAATTATCGAGGATTTAAATGTTTAGTTCGATAGAAACTGTTGTAGAGAACTTTTGAAGTAATTACTCACTAAGAGAAGCCCTTTATCTTTCCTAGGTGGGGACAAAAAGTCACTTTGATGAAAAATGATGTCATCTTATACATAGATATGTTAATATGTTGAGGCCACTTGCGTACGGAACGTCAAAGGTCCGAAAAATGGCCAAATCATAATCAGCATTTTTACATCATTCTTTTGAATTCTATTCATGTTGCTATGCGAGTTTTAACATATATGTATTTTAATATAATTATAACTAACATAAAATATGTTTAAAAAATCTAAAATAACATTTATTTACATAGTTTTACGCTTTATCCCGTATATAGCAGGCTAGGCAGGTCTTCGTCTAGCCTGCTATGTGCGGGACTGCAGGAACCGCAGAAACGGTGGAAACCTAGTATAGTAAAGACACTCCGTTCTCTGCTTTCTATCTTCTTTCGAGGCTTTGTATGTTGAGTGGCTTAGTGTTTTTCTTTCTCATTTTTAGAAGAAATTTAATATCCAAGCTTTCTGTTTTCTGCCTTTCTTTGAGGCATTGCGTGTTGAGTGGCAGAATTCAACGCTAAACTTTGCTTAGTTTAGTTAGGTTAGTTAGTGTATAAGAAAATGGAAATAGAAAAATCCATCTACCCTGGGTGGGAATCACTTAGGCTTATAATTTTTAAAAATTTTTCTTTTTACAATTACTTAACAGTGAAATAAATAATTCTAATTTAAATTACATACAGCTTAACAAGCAAATCTTATTTTAACGTTCACAAGCCTTTCCCTTATAATCTATAATTATTCAGGATTCATTATATTATAAAAAATGGTTTTAAACAAGACCTTTTATGTGATTTCAAAACATAAGCGCCTAATGAAAACCAAAAAAAAATGTTTATAAAATTTCCATTGTTTTACAAAATGGACAAATGGTGTTGGATATTTATTTTCTCAACGAGTTCTGTAATGCTTATTTTTACTCAACAGCGAAATATAAAAAGCGAATTGTTACGTTTTAGATACAACTGGTATCTACTGTTTTTCCGTTTTACGATTTTTTATTATTATTTAGCTCTCATTTTCTTTTTCGTCGTCCTTAAGCCGTCGTGGCGTAGAGGCGCAACGTCTGCCTGTAACGCGACGGTTTCTGGGTCCGATCCCCAGTCGGAGAAGATGGATTTTTCTATTTCCATTTTCTTCGCTCTGGCAAACTAGGCAAAGCGCGGCGTTGAGTTCCGCCACTCAATACGCAATGCCTCGAAAATGGCGGAACAGCTTTCCGTCATTTTCGGACGGAGAAAGCGGGGACTAAGCAACGGAGTGTCTCAACACTAGGTTCCCACGGTCTCTGCAGTTCCCTCTGCCTTCTCCGCCATGTGCGGGATAAAGCGTGAAGCTATTAATAAAAAATATTCTCTCTCTCTCTCTCTTTATCTCTCTCTCTCTATATATACATACTCAGACACTGCTCAGTTTATGTAAATATATATAATATATTTATATACGTTAAAAAAGCAATAAATAAATTATTCATTCTATAAAAAGAGAGTACTCGCTGAGAACACTTGTGCAGAAATTAATCGTTGCCATTAAATGCACGTTTTCAACAGTTTCAATATCGAATGCTTTAAAATTATGGGAGCTCTTAACCCGGAAGTTCCGAAGCGAATGAGCGTAAACAATCTGACTTTGCTGAAAGCTTTGCTTTACCCAATTTATTGTTGATTTGTATATTATATTTAAAACAACATACAGATTAATGAGAAGAAACAACTTAGCGTTCCATGGATTCACCGTGTAGGAAGAGGAGCTCCGAGCAGCGCTAGGGACTTGCGACCCAAGTGTATGTTTAAATGGCCCCTTCAAAATGCATTAACGCTCACCTTCAGTGTTCGAGCTCCTCCCACGACCGGACCAAATTTAAAACTAGAAAAAATGTTAGTATTGTTTTAAATTTTACCGATTTTATTTACCGGTTATTCTAAAGACCGATTTCTTTCTTTCTGATTGCGTGTCTGTGTGTCTGTTAAAATGATTTTTCTCAAACATATATACAGATAACAAACTATTATGGAATTGACATCAAATATTCAGGTTTCTGGTTAACAAAATGAGGACCGTCGTGACGCAGAGGCGTAAGTAAGTATCTGCCTATAAACGCGACGATTTGAGGGTTCGATTCCCACTCGGAGAAGATGGATTTTTCTATTTCGATTTTCTTCGCTCTGGAAACTAGGCAAAGCGCGGCGTTGAGTACCGCCACTCAACACGCAATGACTCTAGTAAGGCGGAAAGCGGGGACAGAGAAAGCAGGGACTAAGCAACGGAGTGTCTTAATAATAAAAAGCGTGAAGCTATAAAAAGAAAATCAATTGTTTATGTTTAGCGTTTGCTACATTTTGTATAAAAATAACACAATAATGAAGAACAATATAGAAAACTTGCCTGGATATTTGTGAGTTTTGATAAAAAAAGGATTTTTAAGCTCTACGCAATAACCTGCATATAGTTCCGTTCCGTTTCTGGTTTCCGATTAACGTCTTTTTACGGCAATGTGTAGAAAAAAATATATAAAATCTAAATTGAACAAGAACAATTTAAGTTTTTATATTGATATAAGTAAAATGTAGTTGTAAAATTTATTTTAACGAACGCACTAATTAAATTGTAATAGGCTATATCGCATTAGGCTAATCGTTTCAATGTGACCTGCCTGCAGTCGTAGTAACCTCGGTTACTTACAATGTATTTTGTATGATGTACTAGGTAGGTAGGTAGGTAGGTAATTGTCTGTACTAAAAACTATTAAAGGTTTATTGAAGGTTTACTACAAAAGTTTATTTGTTCATTTGAACACTCTAAAGTTAAGAAGTAGGAGTTTTAATGAAGAAAATATTTATATATCAAATAGTCTACTGAGGAAGGCTGTGGGCTATGTAACATCGTGCTAGTTTCCATAAAAAAGTGCTTTGGTATTGAAATGGTTGTTGTAAACTAATATTATGTATATAGCTGCTGTAACCTGTAAATTCTTAAAATTTATTTTTTCAATTTTCCGTTGGAATATTAGGAAATTTTCTTTAAATTATAAAGACTCAAGTTCGAGTATCTGTACTGTATATTTTCATACCGTACGTTATATATGCATAGCTTTATCCTTTATCCAAAACGGTAGCCACACTGTCACAAACCTCGTCATACATCTCCAAAGGAAGATCCTATAATTTTTAACGTAACCTTCCTTCCACATGGTTTTCCTTAAGATCAATCAAGGTCTTCATCTACGTCTTTTACTACGGACTCTACGCACATTTTACATTTCAAATCATTTATTCTCTCAACAACACCAAATTACCTAAACTGATCCCTCTTCATTCTAACAGTGACATCCTCGCTAGTGCTTGCCATTCTGTGTCATCTCTTAGTAAGGATTCATTCAATAATCTAACTTCACGTATCATCTGAAGAGAGTCTCTCCAGCATTCATTACTCTTCCGTTCTTCTTCTCCAACCCCCTTGGTTCATTGCCGTATAACAACGTCCAAAATTACAATATGGCCAATTAAATAATTTTGAATACTAAGATATGTAACACGATTAATCAGTTTGCAAACTTTATTTAAAATATAACAATTGCGTAGACCATAATAGAAAAATGACTAGAAAAATATTTTTACTTCTCAATCATCAACTGTTCTTAGCGGAACTTTGCTGTTAATTGTAGTCAAGCACCCTCAAGTCGAACCACTTTAGACTCGTTCAGTTAAATGTTGCATTAAATCTATTATTTTAAATGCTTTTAGTGGGCTAATTTCGTTTAAGTCAATAGCTTTCTTGAAAATCTTAGTGTTTTTTAAACGATTTCCCAAAAAGAAGGTGTTTCAGAGCTTTCTTAGATTTTATATTATTTTTACATTTTTAGCTATACCTTGCGTGTTTGAAAACCAATTTGTATAATTATTATTTAAGAATAAAACGTACTGCCATCGTCACTTGTTACCTTGTCGAGTTTAAAGTTAAATCTCAGGGAAAAGGAGAGAAGCTTCCATGTTTTGTAGTTCATCTCTGTGTTCTCCACTTTTCACTCAGTTGCAAAATATTACTTCTTGGATAATGAGGTCACATACCGTTATTTGTTTCGGAAATGAGAACAATTCTTCCACGATTGATAATCGAACCAATGATTATCGCGTTTATTTTTTGTGACATATAATTTAATTATATATATTATATTATATTATATATATATATATATATATATATATATATATATATATATATATATATATATATATATATATATATATATATATATATATATATATATATATATATATATATATATATATATATATATATATATATATATATAATATATATATGTAAATATATATATATATGTATATATATATATATATATATATATATATATATATATATATATATATATATATATATATATATATATATATATATATATATATATATATATATATATATATATATATATATATATATATATATATATATATATATATATATATATATATATATATATATATATATATATATATATATATATATATATATATAAGCAAGCAAGCACTTTCGTCCTCTCATAATAGTGATCACATGGCACTTGGCATGCGATACCTTGGCTAGAACCACTCGAATATTTGGCAATAACTTAATAACTAGACATGATAATACTTTCTATTTACATTTCACATATTTATAAAGTTTTTATAGATATTATAAATTACTCAAAGACAATGAAGATTAATGCTTACCTGAAACGTAAATACGACCTAAAGCTCGAGCTCAGACCACGTCGTGACCTAGAAAGCTCTGGAGAAGTAATAAATATCTTTAAATACAGTGCCTCGAAATAAGCTTATATTTAAGGTTGTATATTTCGTGAAACACGTTTAAAATTTAACCTTCTTTGAAATATCTACCTCGAGGTACAATAGTAATATTAGAAACTGTTTCATAGTTTTACGCTTTTTCTTGCATGTAACGGGGTAGGTAGAGAAAATCTAAAAAAAATCATGAAGACAGAGTTGAGAGAATGATATTTTAAGCATAGAATTGAGTACCGTCATGGCGTAGAGGCACAGTGGGTTCAATTCTCATTTAAGGACAATAGATTATTTTAATTTTCTTCGCTTTGGTTTTAAGACAAAAGCGCGTCGAGCTTTGTCACTTTTACACGCCATATGATTTGGAAAGCAGGCAGAGTGTCTTAACATTAATCTCCTTGTGCTTACAGTAAGATAATACTTACATATGTATGTATTGGTCTAGTTGAAAAAATATACAGTAAATGAAAAATTAAAAATCTTATTAATTTCCTAAAATTGCTATCAAGTAGAATATGGAAAATAAGAGAATGCAGAGATTTATTTCTCGAGGTAAAAAATATATATGATTATTCTCAGACATAGTTCTGATTTATAAATGACCAAGTCAATCGATCGTTCGTTAGCAGTTAATTGTCGTTTATATGTATGTACGTACACAGACTAACAAACATTGACTCAATTAAAATGTAATTTTAACGAGCATTAATCACCCTATCTTATGTCAATGGAAGGAATAAGGAGGGAAATGTCATTTATAAAACAAATTAAAAATTATTATATATTCTACATTTATATATTGACGTGACAACGTCTTAAATTAGGTTGCGGCTCGGAGTCACATATGAAAAAGGTAACGTAACGATGTGTCAACTGTCACCGAACTATGATCGGTTCGCCGCGCGTATCACTTGACACATGTACAATGTTTTAGTAAACAACATATATTTTCTATAGTTAAAATTTGTGCAATTTATATTATAATTATTAATCATATCAATAAATATTCTACCGAGAAAAAGACGTTGTCACGTAAAATTTTCGCCCGTAAAACCCACTTTACAGGCAACCATTTTTTTTAATTATTTATATTTTTTTATCTATGTCTATCGATTATTAAGTCAATCGTTTATCGATTTTAGCAGTACTTGTTTGAAAAATCAAACTTTGGTGTTTTCAATAACTTTAGTAATAGTCTAATAGTGGAAGCTTAAGGCAAAGGAGTATCACTTTACTAGCTTATGTACTTTTCATAGTTTTGAATTTATGCCACATTACGTCATGATAACTGTAGATCAGTGTTATGTATTTCGTTCGTATATCATTATGAAATCAGTAAAAGTTTATGTTAAAAAAAGTATAGTTGTATTTTATGTAAAATAATTCGAAATGTCAAAATATCATGTCAGGCTTTTCAGTGAAAGCTTATTATTTTTTAAGCTTTTATGTGAAAATTCTTCTTTAATGAACTATACATTTAAAGCTTTTTTGGATATAAACTGACTGAACCACTGACCAAAAGTTAAAATTAAAACAACAAAGGTTTCATAAGAGTTATATTGAAAGATTTTTTATAAATTCCAACTAAAAGAAAATTTACGTTATTTACGTTTTATAGTCTACGTAAACGACTCCAGCTCCAGTTTGTATAAATAATAATATTTTATTACCAATTAAATTTTAAGTATTTCAAGAGAATTCACTGTTTACTTTACAACACTTATATTAAATTCTTTAGCTTCTAACAATTGTTCTGATAAAAAAGTAGAAAGAGGCAGAAATGAGGATGAAGGACGAAGAGAGACTCGATGAAGATATAGAAAATGAGTTGCACACAATCAAGGAAAATTAGAAAACGGTTGACCACTAGTAAAAAAAATCAATGTATGCAGTTAGAATGCGTGCAATTCTCTCTGCCCTAAATTGATTTGACTGTTCCATAGAGAAATCTATAAAATAATTAAGTTTAAAAATTTAAATTAAATAAATGAGGACTGAGAACCGTCGTGATGCAAAGGCATAGCCTTTACCGTTAAACTCAACAGTTTGGGTGGTGGTGGGTTCGATTCCCAGTCAAGAAAAGGCAAAACGTGGCGTTGTGTTCCGCCACCCAACACGTAATGCCTCGAAAAAGGCGGAAATCAGGAAATGGAGTATCTTAACACAAGGGTCCTATGTTTCCTGCGGTTCAATCTGCCCTCTCCCTGTCATGTGCGGGATAAAGCGTGAAGCGAAAAAAAAATAATTACAATTTGTAGTACTGTATATGATAAAACTTTTAAATTATCAGCTTGACTTCGGTCACGTCACGCGTAATAGATACGTATGTTTTGGCAAGTGGCCATTTTGTAGTCGCTTAAGAATTTTGTTTACGTTGTATAAGAGAAAGCTTTCCAATTGATACTATAAACTATAAAATTTGTATGCATTTGTTTTTTTTTTATTTTAACCTATTTTTTATTTCGGATGTATGTGGAATAAAAGTTTTAAGACAATTTTTAAATGACGTATTAAAGTTTAGATAACTATATCTTAGTTGTCGAAAACGAAATTCTTATATGATTAATATTTGCATAAACTAGGCAAAGCGCGGCGTTGAGTTCCGCCACTCAACACACAATACCTCCAAAAAGGAGGAAAGCGGGGACGGAAAAAAGCAGGAACTAAGCAACGGAGTGTCTTAACACTAGGTTCGTATAGTTCCTGCAGTTCCCTCTGCCTACCCTGCCATGTGCGGGATAAAGCGTGAAGCTTAAAAAAAAGATATTAGATAAGTCTAGCTACGTATTATATCTCTCTCTCTTTCTTTCTCTCTCTCTATATATTTTTTTTAATTCTTGGCCAGTACAATACAAATTTTATTTTTTACGCATCTGCCTGTAACTTGGCTCGTTTAAAATAATTAAAAACATTATCCACTAACTTCCCATATTAATATATTTTTTTGTACATAATATTAGGCATTGTTTTTTTACAAAGGCCGGTGAAATTGCTAGCTAAGCGTCTAAACGGACCCTTTGTGACGTCATCAAGAGCTCTCAACGGGGCTTCCCCTTTTGTGTACGCTTAGAGTGTGTTGTTTGAATATTGCATGAAAAGTTAAAACTGTTACGTGTTTTGTTAGTTTGTGAAGCATATTTGGTGATTTCAAAATTAATAGGAAATTATGTCAAAAATATTGTTTTTCCGGAAATCAACACGCAGTACTTCTTAATTATCTTACAAAAAGAGAAAATGCTGAAAAAAGAGAAAATAAAGTTTACAGCAAGACCATGTAAGCCAACATGACGGACCCACTAATCACATAATAAATTAATTATATGTAATTTGACGCCTGAGAAAAAGCTGCAGCCTTGGCTTGAAAGTAACAGCTGCTAACAGTTTACAAGTTGTTATAGATATATTTTTTAAATGTACTAGAACTTAATTTAATACAAAAGTATGTGTCGTGCGTTTTTAAATAGTTAGTAATTTATAACTGTAAAGCGAGGATTTTTTTTAAATAATTAGTAATTTATAACTGTAAAATTACTAACATCATTTCATTTTTGACAATTTCACATTTGAAACAGACTGGAGCGAGCATTTCGTTCTCAAGGTCATTAAAAAATCATTAAATCACAAACGTCTTTTCACAATTCTTTTTAATTATGATCTACATGACATTATATGTACGAGCAATATATTATTAGGGATGTGCAATTCTCCACTAAATGCTACTATGTTCTACATACTTATACATATTATATTTCATAATAATTTAATTTAAATTAAACTTTAATCTAGATCTCTGAGGACTTATACACCTATCTATGATTAGATTAAATTACCTCAAGTATTAAATATCATGTCTATGTTTTTACTTGAAAAATACAATCAATGAATTCTTAACAAATTTAGCATTTAAATTTAAGAATTGACTAACTCAATAATCTAATTAAAACAAGTAAAATCAATAGCTATAAATATAAATTAAATCAGCATTTAGCTAAACGATTTCATTTCAAACGAATGTTACCAACGGACACTGTATTGATCGACGGTTATTTACCGTTTCAATCGAATACCGGAAGCTCCCTTAATTTGCGTCACGTACACTGAAATCTTTGATTTTCAATTTTAAATTTATATCCACCTGCAAATTGAATCGATGTAATAGTTTTAATGTTTATCAGGAGAACATTTTCTTATTAGATCATCTAAGTGTATCTCAACGCTGCAAAAGCAAATATATGGCCAGAATCCAGGTCATTGTAGTTACAAAGCATTTGATTGTAAATACTATTGTTTTAGTTGTAGCCTCCATTCAACGATATTTTTTTAAACTTCACGCTTTTCCTGATCAGAGCAAGACAGGCAGAGGGAATCAGAGAAACATTAGGAACCTTGTATTTAGACACTGCTCCCAGCTTGTTGCCTTTCGAGGCATCGCATGTCGAATGTCGCGACAGTTTGTGGGTTCAATTCCCACTCAGGGAAATTATTATTTCCATTTTCTTCGCTCTGGGAACTAGGCGAAATGCTTCGTTGAGTTTCGCCACTCAACACGCAATGCCTCGAAAACAGCGGAAAGCGGAGACGGAGAAAGCAGGGACTAAGCAACGGAGTGTCTTAACACTAGGTTCGTATGTTTCCTGCAGTTCCCTCTGCCATGTGCTATGTGCTGGATAACGCGTGAAGCTAAAAAAATGTATTATGTTCAGTCTCTTTCGCTGTATACAATGGATATAGTGGATACCATGTATACTAAAACTGAAAAACCTGTAACAGCTAATTCGTTGGGCAAGGTCAACAAATAAATGAAATATGGTACATATTTCATTTATTAGAAATAACATATGAAAAGGTTTTTGTTATTAATATAAATCTACATACGTCATTATCGTATGATGCAGTAATGATTTCAAAACTAGACAAATATAAGGTATTTGTTATAAAAAAAATATTTCAAAAGAAATTCTGTTACGAGCATGAATCAATGTATCTAATTGCTCACTACTGGGTGACTGGTACTATAGATGTTGTAAGGATTACAGTACAGTCTTTGTTGTTATTTTAAGAAAATTAACGCGTCATATTAAAATATGCAAGCTTAATTACTCAACTGTTGAAACTCTTTAATTTCTTAAAATGTGCATGCCTTCAAAGTATGGCCTCAGATGAAGCTAACTAACTTAATTTATTTTGGTAGTGAAATTAAATTCAAATTGCTGCCTGTAATTGAGGTAAAATATTTTATTTATATATATTTAACTTTCTGCCACAAGTGTACTGTTAATTTAAAAAAATCTCGCCAAAAATACAAACACACGCATATTTGTTGCTATAACGTTTAAAGTCGCGTTAATACGCGTTATATTCAATAGCTCAAATTAAACCAAAAAGTGTGTAGCGATTTATAGCTATTTAATGAGAGTTAAACGCTAATCGAGGTTTCTGAGGCCTAATTAAAAATATCTTAATAAATATTTGTATAAATTTCATATTTAAAATTAATATTTAAACTTGAATGAATCGCACTGAGTAAACGCTAAGCTATAAACTAACCTACTTTTAAGTATAAAATAACTTCTATTTTGCTGACACCATTCATAGAAGGGGTCAAATAGTAAAAAAGTCAAATCTAGGCCATCTTAAGTTGCTCTACAGTCCACAGTAAACGGTTACGAAAGATAAACTGTTTTAACACTTGGGCAATGTTTTCTCATTATTTTTCCATTTGAAATTTTGCGTAGTGGAATAGTATGGGAATAAATAAGTTAATTTCGCTTTTCTTATAATACCAAGAGATAGAACGGTGTTGAATTCCGCCATGCAACACACAAGATCTGTATTTTACACAAAAAACGAAGAATGAATGACAAAGAAGACGCTTGTGTAAGATAAAAGTATGGGACTAATTGTGATTGTTTTCTAAAAAAGCTTCTTAAAAAGCTTAACGAAGGAGCTTAAACGGCAACGAGCGCTTTAACGCCTATAAAGGCTCAAATCCCCATGCATCAAAATAGATCTGTAGCTTTTTCTACAATACATGTAGAAAAAGCTCTATCTTAGCTAATATCTTAATTTCATCAATCATCTTAGCATTATAAAATAGAATGTTAATCTACAATCGATCGGTAATCTGTGAATTAGGTCCACACTCGGTTAAACGACAGTACCTGAAGAAACTATTTTCATACTTATATTTCAATTTCTGCTCGAACTGCGTGAGCTTTTTTGGAACATATAAATATATATTTTTAAATACAAAAGGAAAAACGAGAGCTTTTTGAATAACAAGTTATACAAAATATTACTTTGCACTGCTGTAGTGCGGACTCAAAAATTGCCTTATTTTTAAGTAAATACGTATATATAGCATAAGTGCTTCTCTCGCTGCAGTTGCCTTTTATAATTCTTCTCTACACTGCATTCTGTTAATATTAATATTGAAATTGAAGCTATTGTGGCGCAATGCTACAGTAAACGTGATTGTTTTTTCTTTCTTTACTTTAGGTTCTATTGCGCATATAGGAATATAGGCAGAGGAAATTGAGAGTATAAGGAACCATGTATTGAGACACTCCATTCTCCGCTTTTTGCTTATAGAAATATTACATATTGAGTGGTGGAAATTTACGCTACGATTTGCTTTATTGCGAGAACGATGACAGTAAAAACATCATTCTCTCCAAATGGGACCGATAAGATAGTTGTTGGTTTAATTCTTATTAAAGGGATTAAACCCTTTCAGTTCACTCTGGAGAAGTTAGACTTTAAGCAGTTTTGAGCTGCCCTATACATAGTGTATTGAATCTCGCTGGAAAGCGACGAATGGAGTGTCTGAACACTAAGTTCTTTATTACACTATTTACGAGGTAAAATGGTATGGTTTTTGAATAGAACCTAGCTAAAGCGTGAAGAGATATTTATTTCGAAATATTTTAGTGTAATAAATCTTCATAATTCTTTTATTTTCATATAATAAAATATCAATTTACTGAAGTATTGTTGATATATAACATATATACATAAAATAAACATTAATAATATAAAAATAAAGCGTACAAATTTTAAGAACAGCTGTATAAATAAAAGTTCTCGTATAACGTATCGCCTTGAGTTACAATATTTGATAGTGATACACTTGGGATGGCATTCTGCCAAAATAGTGGCAAAGTTGGGAGATTTCTCATATACAAATAGTAGTAAAATAAAATAAAAAAAAAATAAATAAAAAAGTATCTATTGAAGTGGAAATGGACAAATAAACGTGGAGAACGGAGTGTCTGGACTCTGGTCTTTCTCTCTTTTTACCTGATAAATGCAGTATCTGATGCCAAGATCCAAAAAAACTTGAAAATTGTATTATTGACAAACTTCTTGTAGTTTGCGAGCGAGTTTATATTGTACTTAATAATATAGTTTACGTGTAATATACACAGAGAAATTATAAAATTTAGAGTTAGAACACTCGTTACTCTGGTATTTTCCCGAATTTTAAAATGAATATGAATGATTGAGGACCGTCGTGGCGCAGAGGCACAACGTTTGCCTGTAACGCGACGGTTTCTGGGTTCGATCCCCAGTCGGAGAAGATGGATTTTTCTATTTCCATTTTCTTCTTATTTCCATTTTCTAAAGATTAAGCAACGGAGTGTATTAACACTAGGTTCCCACGGTCCTTGCAGTTCCCTCTGCTTACCCTGCCATGTGCGGGATAAAGCGTGAAGCTGAAAAAAAAATACGAATGAATATATTGAACATCCTATTATTTATACGCGTTAAAAAATAAAACAATCATTCAACGGAGTGGAATAAGATCACGCAACCATTTAATTTCAAATTAAGATACGTGTGTCATGTCTATGTATGTGTGTACATATGTTTGTGTGATATATGTGTTTGTGTGTATGTATACAGTAGTAGTAGAGTAGTTGTAGAGGCGAAACCAGCTTTTCGATTTTGTTGATTCTTAACGAATTATTTATAATAACTAGAGACGTGAGGAGTACCATAACTTGTCTACATTTGAAACTAGGTAATGCATCGAATTAAAAAAAGTACTCATAAATAAAAATATGATAAAATCATTTAATAGTATGAGGACCGTCGTGGCGCAGAGGCGCAACGTCTGCCTGTAACGCGACGGTTTCTGGGTTCGATCCCCAGTCGGAGAAGATGGATTTTTCTATTTCCATTTTCTTCGCTCTGGCAAACTAAGCAAAGCGCGGCGTTGAGTTCCGCTACTCAACACGCAATGCCTCGAAAATGGCGGAAAGCGGGGACGGATAAAAGCAGGGACTAAGCAACGCAGTGTCTTAACACTAGGTTCGTATGGTTCCTGCAGTTCCCTCTGCCTACCCTGCCGATGTGCGGGATACAGCGTGAAGCAAAAAAAAAAATTAGTAGTATTTGTCATTAGTCATTTTATTTTTCAATATCTACTTCACTTGTTTGAAAGATCCGTTATTAGGTATTGTAACCTAATAAAAAGCCTTCTAAACAAAACAATTCAAACGGATTATTGACGTATATTATCATTTTTTCTTTGGAAACCCGACGTTTTGAACACTTTGCAGTAGTCCGTGGTCACGGGTAGCCTGAGGTGGCATTCGTCTGTCATTTGATATAATTACTATATTAAACTAAGGCCAACGGTTTCGTCAAATAAAAAGTATACGTAAATAATTCGTTTAAATTATTATATTTAAATAACATAAAAATCGCGAAAATCTAAGGTTTTACAAGATAATACACAATCAAACCATTTGACAAAATTAAATCTTAAATTTTCTCAAGGAACCCTGGTAATTTTTATTTATTTCACTCATAATTTAAACGCAATTGTATTGTATTGAAGTATGTATGTATATGCGGCGCACGTTCACGAGGCGATTATGAAATCCGTGTACGTATATTTTGTATAGTAATTGCTTTAAAAGAATTTATAGCAATGAAAAATAATACTTATAACGTCAAACTCAATATTTCGTTTCATATATTTATATTTGTTTTATATATAAAGCAAATGGTGTAAAGGCTCATATTTGTACAAATTGTAAATAAAATATGTATGGAAAGGTTGAAAAATTACAATAATACTTAGTCTCACAATTTAAGATATTTTATTATATAACAAATGATTAATTCTAGATTTATAAAGTTGTGAACCTAGAATTAATCTATTTTCTGGAACTATTGTCGGAATCATTTTGCTTCCGACCATATGAAAACTCGTAATTCACTCATCATGAAACTCAGAAATGGAGTAAAAACAAAAATACTACCACGCGTTTTCCTACACCTAGCAGCATACGAGGTAACTTAGTGTTACCCTAACCTAACCTGACACTCCATTTCCCTTTTTTCTTAAAGACAAAGTGATTTTTTTTTATTTAAATACTATATTCCCTAAAAACCCACTTGTAGAAAGTATATAGAAGAATGAAGTGTAGTGTCACGACTCTCAATTTTCTGTCAGTACATTAATGTACTGTCGCCATGATTATTGTTTCCATCTCCACTTTACACAAAGTGCGGCGTTGTGCTCCACTACTAAATATAGGAGTGTCCTCACACTACCCCCTCTCCCTTATTCCTACTATGCAGGATAGAGCGTGAAGTTAAAAAATAAAATATTCATTCATTCTTTTGCAGTTGTACTATGGAACCGTTTAACTATTGGAAAGAGCTCGTAATAGTTACACGTTTTTGTTGATGCCTGTACAAAAGCCCTTATGCGTTCAATAAAGGCATTGAAGCGTATTTGAAATCAATATTTTCTCTTTTGTTATCTATATGCATTTTTGTTTGTGAATAACTCGTACTGACAAGGACAAGTGTACGTTACGTTAGTACAATAGCAATGCAGCGTTAAGTTACAGTTTCTGCTAGAGGTGGATGATTTTTTTCACGACGAAATAGTCGACGAAATAGTGACGATTTAATTCATCGATATGCGGAGTTTAGTTTCGCTTTTTTCTACCCTTCATGTATATATATATATATATATATATATATATATATATATATATATATATATATATATATATATATATATATATATATATATATATATATATATATATATATATATATATATATATATATATATATATATATATATATATATATATATATATATATATATATATATATATATATATATATATATATATATATATATATATATATATATATATATATATATATATATATATATATATATTCTAAGAAAGTATGAATTTCTATGAAAAATTGAAGTTTAATTTTTTTTAATATACATATAAATTACTCAACGAACTCTGAAAATGTTGCTGTAGAAGACTCCAGTAGTGAATGTGCATAATATTTGTATTATGACGTTTGAATGATATTGTAACGTTGCCTACGAGTACTTCAAAATTACCATATTAATAATGTAAACAAGCTTATTTTTTGTATGTAAAACATAGTTTTTAAATTTTGTAGATTTTCCCATTTTAATGAGGTTATTTTTATGGAGGAACTGTTAGACGTAAGCTTGCAGAGGCGCTTGGTTTTATTACGAGTGTACAGTGTGAAGTTTTCAGACAACTGCTCGAAGATTGTCTGCTTATATTTTTCAGGAAAAGAAACGATTTTCAGGAAAATATCAGGAGAAGAAACGATTTCAATACACGGCTATTTTATTTTTTTTACGTTTTTTGTAAAATATTTTTTATATATTTTTTTATATTGTGCTAAAATCAGGTCTAGACCGAACCTATATTCCGAGTCCAACGCTGGATATAATTATTAATATTAATTATAAAACCTCTTTTTTAAATAAAAACATTACTCATTGAGGACCGTCGTAGCGCAGAGGTGCAACGTCTGCCTGTAACGCGACGGTTTCTGGGTTCGATCCCCAGTCGAGGAAGATGGATTTTTCTATTTCTATTTTCTTCGCTCTGGCAAAACTAGGCAAAGTGCGGCGTTGAGTTCCGCCACTCAACACGCAATGCCTTGAAAAAGGTGGAAAACGGGGACGGAGAAAGCAGGCACTAAGCAACGGAGTGTCTTAATACTAGGTTCCCACAGTCCCTGCAGTTCCCTCTGCCTATCCTGCCATGTGGGGGATAAAGCGTGAAGCTAAAAAAAAAAACATTATTTTTGCATTATAATTATAGTTTTATCAATATATTTATTCACTTATGATGCAAAGACAATAGTGTTTAATTTGTAATTTATAGTTCGATTACCACTCAGATGAAGGAATTATTTTCATTTTCCCACTTCAAAATGAAGAACAAAGTGTTCTAACACCAATTCTGCCTACACTGCATTAGGGAATAGACCGGGAACGGCGTGAAAGAAAAAAAATACGTGATTAGATATTTTTCAGTTACAAGCGTGAACCTAAGCTAGCTTGCAACACAACGTGTATATAATCTCATGATCCAATTAAGTCAACGCAAACTGCTAATGAGATGATATGCCCTTTAGCTTCACGTTAAATGCGATTTCTTAAAGTGTGCGGCTTATTGAAATGTTGTTCTAGTTACTTTTACATGTTTTTACTAAGAAGCCATCCTGGCAATTTGGAACAAAGTCTGGCTGCAATAGCAGTTGTTGTCTTTATTAATCTTGATGACCGTTGAGGCGCAGAGGCGTAGAATCTACCTGTCGACGCAACATGGGGTGGGTTCAATTCCCACTTGGGGAAGACGGTGGCAAAAGCTTGCAGTTGATCAGTTCTGCAACCAGCTCCGCTCAGGTTAGGTAATACTTGTAATAATTTCAGTGTATGTAAAATTGTTATTATTTGAGGAGTTCCTTTCGCCCTTTCTTCTCGTTCATGACAAAACTTTTCCGAAATGGTAGTAGATATGGTAGTAAAAAATTTACGTGCATAACTGTATCTGTGATACCTACATGAAAAAATGATTTTTTGATTTTGATTTTTATCATTTTTTTTTAATTCACGCTGCGTGAAGCTAAATAATTATATCTGAACAAGCATTAAAACTAAAAACAATCGCATTCAGTTCAGTAGACTATAATAGCTTGTAGAGATTGAAACCAATCCTGGTAACATTTATTCATTTTATAAGGAAATTATGAGGTATAACAATAATAACAATAGTTTTAAGCTATTTCCTGAATAGTAAGATAGGCAAAACCTACCTAGTACCTACCTAGTAGGTACCTAATCTCCAAACACTGCACCTCCCCATCTGAAGTTACAAAACTCCCTTTTCTAAACAAACTTCGTTTTCTTCTAGTTCAGCCAATATTGCAAGCTATGGAATATGGGAGTGTAAATTGCGCTAAGTTTATAAATATAGAGTTTTAATGCCAGTAGGCACAAAATGTACATACAATGAAATCTGCAAGAAATCATGACATGGCGTCAACCAGACCATAGATTTCCCTTCACCCTGTGTAAGGAAAAGGTGTTTCACAAACCATGAGTTGCTTTTTCTATTGTTATGATGGTTTGTAACCAATTTTCATGGTTAATCTGTTGACTAAGTAATTAAGTAAATACTAGTGTCCTTTTTGAGAGTTCGCCCGATTGCTACATATCTTATATATGATCGATAAATTTGCCTATACATATATATATATATATATATATATATATATATATATATATATATATATATATATATATATATATATATATATATATATATATATATATATATATATATATATATATATATATATATATATATATATATATATATATATATATATATATATATATATATATATATATATATATATATATATATATATATATATATATATATATATATATATATATATATATATATATATATATATATATATATATATATATATATATATATATATATATATATATATATATATATATATATATTTTTTTTTTTATAGCTTCACGCTTTATCCCGCACAAGGCTGGGTAGGCAGAGGGAACTGCAGGGACCGTGGGAACCTAGTGTTAAGACACTCCGTTGTTCAGTCCCTGCTTTCTCCGTCCCCGCTTTCCGCCGTTTTCGAAGCATTGCGTGTTGAGTGGCGGAACTCAACGCCGCGCTTTGCCTAGTTTACCAGAGCGAAGAAAATGGAAATAGAAAAATCCTACTCTATTTTAAAGTAAAAATAATAATATCTTTATTTTTCTTCCTCAAAATTGCGCAATTGTCAAATAGCAACAGAAATCATCAAAAAGTTACTTAGACATCTTAAAATATATTTTACATGTAAGCACAAGCGGAGTTCATGGCACTTGCCACATCCACATTGTTCCAACATCTATGTAGAAACAAAATAAAAGATTTTTTTTCGTCTTAAATTTTTTTTCGTAGCTTCAATCCTAGTTGAGTTTTACATTCTCTCTAGAGTGTTAGGCCAAAGCCTAGCCTGCTATATGCCGGACGTTTAAAATTAAATAAAACCTACTTATATATGGATTTAAAAAGAAATAATATAGAAAAATCAAATTTTAACTAATATTTGTCTAATTTGTTGGAAAATATGACATTTATATTTATACAATTCGTACGTACATATATACATACATATTTTCACGTTTTATCCCTAGCGGGGTAGTCAAGGAGAACCTTGCATACCTTTTCGTCTCGTCCTCTTCATGCATGCTCTCCGGGGAGCCCTCATGCTTTTTACGTGACCTTCCTCCAGTATCTTCGATAGTGTGTTTTCGAAAGTCGACCGGATTAGTATATTTTAAAAGATATACTAATTCAGTATTTATGTATTTTCAATTCGTTAGTTATTTATTATTTAATAAATTACTTAATTTTGGGTATGATACATGATACTATAATTATGATACTTGAATGTTTTAAAGTGCTTATAAATTTGAAGCAATTTAAGTAAAATCATTTCATCATTTTAAGTGAACTTTGTGTTAGTAAAGTTATCTAATAAATAAAATAAATAAATGGATGTAGTTGCATTTTATCAACAAATTTCTATTAATTCTTAATTATTTTTTCCCACTAAGAAAATTAAAAAGGCTGAAAGCTTTCTCTTTTTGTTAGTTCTCTGTTCTCTCTGATATATGCAATAGAGTAATATCAATATATTTTGATTAATAAAAAAAATTACCACACAACCTTTTTCTGCCTGTCTGCCTGTAACGCGACGGGGAAGATGGATTTTTCTAATTCCATTTTCTTTGCTCTGGCAAAACTAGGCAAAGCGCGGCGTTGAGTTCCGCCACTCAACACGCAATGCCTCGAAAAAGGCGGAAAGCGGGGACGGAGAAAGCTGGTACTAAGCAACGGAGTGTCTTAACACTAGGTTCCCACGGTCCCTGCAGTTCCCTCTGCCTACCCTGCCATACGCGGGATAAAGCGTGAAGCTAAAAAAAAAGAAACTTTTTTCTACTAAAATCTTCATACATCAATTCAGTTCAGTTTTGAATTGTTACAGCAACTACAGCGTGTAACAAAAGCTTCAACAATAAATTACTTTGGCACGAAGACAATACCAAATATTGCGCATTCGCAATCATATATTTGATGAATTTGTCATAAACACGTACATATATATGTAATATGTTATACTAGTACTAGTTTGATCTCGCAGCGTTGCTTGCTTTATTATTATATATTTTTCTATAGATATTCTAGTTTAGTAAGTGAGCTACATCAGTATTAAATACATTATACCTTTTTAGCCTCACCCTATATATGAGGCTTCACAGTATATATGAGGTAAGGTAGAGAGAAGTGAGTGATAAGACACCAGAGTGCCCTATTTTCGAGATCTTTTTCTTTAATATAATCTTCAGCATATTTTTTTCTCTGAGGAATATGACCTGAAAATGCTAATACGTAATTAAACGTAATTTTTCATCCATAGCCAAGTAAAAAAACGATAACGTTATAGATTCGTCATCTCTGTCAGTCCGTCAGTATGTCATGGCCACTTTGTTATGTACCATTTCACAATTTGAAACTGAAGATACTTGTTATATTACTAAGAACGCTATACAGCTTGTAACATTCCAACACTTTTACACCTCTCGCGTGTGATCACAACTGCATCGTAAAACGAATGTCATAAAATAGAACGCAAAGTGTAGACTTTTTTTGGCGTAACTTCTTTTGTTGCTATATATGTTGTTATATATATAGAGCAAATAGAAACACTATATCTAAAACATCTGGTCTTCTACTTTCACACACCGTACTTTAATATATTTGATACCGTGTTTCGAAAATCAACCGAGATCTCCCCTTACCTCTCTTACCATTCACTTTTGCTTCATATATCTTCCATCCCCCATATATATATATATATATATATATATATATATATATATATATATATATATATATATATATATATATATATATATATATATATATATATATATATATATATATATATATATATATATATATATATATATATATATATATATATATATATATATATATATATATATATATATATATATATATATATATATATATATATATATATATATATATATATATATATATATATATATATATATATATATATATATATATATATATATATATATATATATATATCCAGCTTTTCTATATCTTTAACGAAGATATTTGATCCCATTCACTTCGTTTAGGAATATTGTGTATTAAACAAGGTTTGCACTGCACTGCACTTAGTTAAACCAGAACTAGTGAAGTTCTAAGTTACATAATTCTCTCTAGAGTTTAAGCTTGTTGAGAAGCAACTCGACACGTGCTCTATTAGTATTACTTTTGAGGTTATCCTGGTGAGGCTGATACAGCACGATAGTTGTGAGTTCGAACCCATTTTGGGGAATAATCTTTTTTAATATTTGTTGTGTTAAAAGACAAAATCGAAACTTTGTATATTCTAACAATTTTTAGTGACTTTGAAATAGAGAATATAAAAATATAATATACTATAAACATACTATGTTTGTTTGACATTATTAATCCTATGTTAGTAACATTACTTCTATATATTTATGATAATATACCTGAACCTAGTGTTAAGACACTCCGTTACCTGCTTTCCGCCGATTTCGAGGCATTGCGTGTTAAGTGGCGGAACTCAACGTGGTATTTTGCTTAGTTGCGAGTGAAGAAAATGAAAGTGAAAAAATGTATATTACCCAAATGGGTATCGAACTCACAAACCGTCGAATTTGCAGGCAAGTTGAAGAGTAGTGCATCTACGCCATGTATGTATGTATATATATATATATATATATATATATATATATATATATATATATATATATATATATATATATATATATATATATATATATATATATATATATATAATATATATATATATATATATATATATATATATATATATATATATATATATATATATATATATATATATATATATATATATATATGTATATATATATATATATATATATATATATATATATATATATATATATATATATATATATATATATATATATATATATATATATATATATATATATATATATATATATATATATATATATATATATATATATATATATATATATATATATATATATATATATATATATATATATATATATATATATATATATATATATATATATATATATATATATACTAATTGTAGTATATAAGAGTTAAGTTTTATTATAACGGAAAACGGTTTCAAATCGTGCAGTCCACGATATTATTATTTACCAGGGTAACATAAACCTGGACTGGTTCCATCTGAATATCCGACCGTTTGTAAAACGAAAGTTTGCGGGTTCGATTCTGATTTCGATTTTCTTCGCTCTGGCAACTAGGCAAAGCGCAGCGTTGAATTTTGTCACTTAACACACAATGCCTCGAAAAGCGTAAAAGCGAGAAACAAGTGTCTTTACATTAGGTTCTAATGGTTCCTACAGTTCCCTCTGCCTAATCTCCTGCAAACCCGCTTGCACCTTTTATAACGATAAAGCGTGAAGCTGGGAAACGATGATATTAATACTACAGCAATATTAAGTAAAGGTTTTTATTAAAGCCCGCAATGCAGGCGGTGAAATCAATGTCACTCGAACAACCGTCAAATGCATATGTAACGGTTGCACCAAAATCACCCTTACGACTAGGTGTTAAGGATTAAAGTGCTAAAGCTCCTTTAAATTGCGTTAGAGAGCTTTTAAGAAAACCTTCTTGGATATTAAGCTTGAAGCTTTTCAATTTAAATGTACAGTAATAAATAGGTTATATAAGTTATTTATATCGCAAGGTATTACAGTTAGAGCTTGTGTTGGGAAAATTTAAAAGATCATTTTTAGGGCGGTCAAAAGTTCGATTTTTCTATTTATTTATTTATTTCAATCTTAGTACCATATTTAACTTATAAAAGTAAGAGAACGTAGTGTCAAGACACTTGTTTGTTATTTATTGTGGTTAAATATGAACCCGCGCTTCATTAACACTATTCGTGCTAAGATATTTTTCAATTTCAGTCAATCAATTGGCTTACAAAGCTGTAAGTCTGTTGGTTCAACCAAATCTCTAGAACAAGCGACTGTCACTAATAATATTGAAAATGTATTATTTATTATATATGCCATTTACCACAGATGACTATAGGTTATATTTAAGGCAGTGAAATGATAGAAATATAAAATAAATAAATTATCACAATTCTGAGTTACTTTTGAGCGCATAAAAGCTTAAAACAAATTATACAAGCAATTTTACCGGATTTTATTACGAATATTATAATTTTTAAGAAATCCGACGATTTAAACAGTTTTAAAATATTCCACATTATAAATTAAGTAGAAGAGACCTGTGTCTAGACACTCATTTATATTTTTTTTTAAGCCTTATCCCGCACATGGGAGTGTAGGCAGAGGGAACTACAGGAACCATATCAACCTAGTGTTAAGACCCCGCTTTCCGCCTTTTTCGAGGCACTGTGTTGAGTGGCAGAACTCAACGCCGCGCTTTAACTAGTCTCCAGAGAGAAGAAAATGGAAATAGAAAAATCCATCTTCCTCGAGTGGGAATCGAACCCAGAAACCGTAACGCCTCTGCGCCACGTGTGTGTAAAAGAGGTTAATTTAGACCTTGGTTGACTTTAGAAAACACGGTATAAAATATACTGGAGAAAGGTCACGTAAAAAGCATGAGGACGACCTGGAAAGCATGTATGAAGAGGCTAATGATAGTGGACGAGGCGGAAGAGGCATGGAAAGACCGCAGCGTTTTGCTCTCTGTTCTCTCTTACTATGCCTTGATAAAGCGTTAAGATACGTATGTAAAATATTTCTATCTTATTTAGTCAGCCTAAATTTTTCACACCAAAATAAAGTATCTAAGTAGCCATTTCGCAACAATCCTCAACAATAAATGACCTCGTCCTATACTATCTAACTGTTATTAAGCGAGACAAGGCCGCATCGTATCAACGTTGGAACGAAAATATTTCAAGTGTAAATGAAAATATTAATACAGATGATGATGATGATGATGAAAATATTACATATGATTATGAATCAAGATATATACGAATTACTATGACTGATTCATTATTTCGGGAACCTACTTTAAAAGTTACAATGTTACCAGTTTTCCATCTTTCGTGATAGATTTTTACTTTCAAATAAATAATTGAACACAGAATTGAACTTCTTACTATCGCGATATGAGCATAAGGATTGGGAGTACAATATTAAATTAAGAAAGCTTGAAGTATTTATATTTCTTTTTAACTTTAAAGTGTGAAGTAGGTTTCAACTCTGCATACCCTGCTTGTTGCAGGGTATGCAGAGTTCAAAACCTGGTGTTAAGACACTCCGTCCCCGCCTTCTGCCATTCAAGACATTGCGTTAGTGACGAAAGTCAACGCCACGCTTTACTTAGTTGCCAGAGCAAAAAAATTGAATATAAAATAGTGCATCCCTTTCGAGTGAAAACTTCTGTTTGACACTTATCTTAGCAAGTTGACTGGAAGAAACTTCTTCTACTAATCCACCTTTGTCAACTATTTTAGTTTCTTTCTTTATTATATGTATTTTTTATGTGCAATAAAATCGGCGTTGAATTCCGCCACTCAGCTCGTAATGCCTCGAGAAAGGAGGATAGGAATGGAAGGAGTGTCTTAACACTAGGTTCATCGGTTCCTGCAGTTCCCTAAGCCTACCCTACCATGTGCGGGATGAAGCCTGAAGCTAAAGCCTGAAGCTAAAGCTAAAAAAAATATAAAAAAGAAGCTCAACTTTTTTATTCAGTACACAGAGTATATAAAAACATACGTCACAAGTCACGGGAACGCATAACGTCGAAACAAAATAAACTACGCCAAAATAATTCAAAGTCTGCGCTAAATAATAACAAGAGCGCAAAGTGGCAGCGTAAAACAATTGTTTATTGTTCCAGCGTTATTTACGTCGTGTTTACGACCCCACGACAAACAAACTGACAGAATTTATTCGACATGTTTTATATATATACATATATGTATGTATTAATAGGCATATAGATTTGATGCCACGCGGAGATTAATTACGTTAAAAAGGTTTTTTTTTTTCTATTTTATAAAACAAAGCGCGGCGCTAAGTTAAGTAGCAAAATTGGATAGAATGAAGTGTGTTGACAGTTGGTTTTTGTTGCCTATACGGGTTGCTAGTTTCTAAATAACAACAATAATAATCGTCATAGAGAATCGGATGAGGACTTTCGTGGCGCAGAGGTGCAGCATCTGCCTGTAAACCCGAAGGTTTGTGGGTTTCATTGCCAAGCAAGGCAAGGCAAGCGGCGCGTGAAATTCTGCCACTCAACATCCAATGAAAAGCAGGGAACGGAGTGTTTTAATACTAACTTCCCTTCCTTCTGTGAGCATGGAGCTAAAAAAGTTATAATAAAAAAATGGTTGCCTGTAAAGTGGGTTTTACGGGCGAAAATTTTACGTGACAACGTCTTTTTCTCGGTAGAATATTTATTGATATGATTAATAATTATAATATAAATTGCACAAATTTTAACTATAGAAAATATATGTTGTTTACTAAAACATTGTACATGTGTCAAGTGATACGCGCGGCGGACCGATCATAGTTCGGTGACAGTTAACACATCGTTACGTTACCTTTTTCATATGTGACTCCGAGCCGCAACCTAATTTAAGACGTTGTCACGTCAAAAAGTTTACTCTAATATTATAACGCCCAAAAAGTTTCTATTACGAAAAGCTTCAAGAAAACTTGTATTCTTTTATATGTATGTACATAAAAATTTGAATGTCTGCCTGTTACAACTATTGTTTAGTGGTTACAATACAATGTAATGCTATGTTTATTTCATTGTAGTAATGCTCACAATCGAGTTTAATCCGATGTAATCTATTTAAGTCTATATGTAAATTATACAAGTTGTGGCTTGTAAGTTCTAAGCTTATACAAAGCTCGGATTATAATTTGAGGTGTTTTTTAAACTTAAATTTTTAAACGCAACTGTTTGTGGATTCGATTCCCACTTGAGGTAGATGGATTTTTTTATTTCCATTTTCTTCGCCCTAGCAACTAGGCAAAGCGCGGCGTTGACTTCTGCCATCCAACATGCAAGATCTCAAAAAAGGTGGAAAGTGGAGAATGGACTGTTTCTGCGGTTCCCTCTGTGTAAAGTGTGAAAAAAATTACAGTCTATCCAAATAAAGTATTATTTTGTATATTACTGCCATAAGTATATTGCCATATATTTTCCACTTTTTTAATTCTATAGCAGACTCGCAACATCTGAGTGACCAGTCACTCACTTGTCTTTGATCAATCTATATCAGCTAATGTAATGTGAAGGCTAATTACGAATATTCGACACGATAAAAAGCATTTTTCATCATCCAGCATTTATTTCGGTCGCAGTCCAAGACTATGGTGAAAAAATAAACATTTGTATTTAAAGAGAATAGTCCATTGTTATGTTTGGCGCGACGGCGTGATTACTTTGAAATTGAGATTTTTACATTAACTGTACACCTATATGGTGCTGTGGTGGACTGTGGACGTGATGGTTCACAGTTCGATATTCTTTTGAATATTTTTTTTATACTACCTGTACTTAATATTATAAAGCTAAGTTTATTTTGTACAACGCGCTAATAACGGATACAAATTGTTTCCTTTTTATATTTAGTCTTAACTTCACGCTTTATCTCGCTCGTAGCAGGGTAGGCGGAGATAACTACAGGAGCCGTGGGAACTTAGTGTTAAGACACTCCGATCCGTGCTTTCGGCAGTTTTTCGTGGCATTTCGGATTGAATAGCGGAACTCAACGTCGCGCTTTGTCTAAGTTCCAGAGGGTAGAAAATAGAAATAGAAAAATCCATCTTCCCCGAGTGTGAATTAAACCCAAAAACCATCGCGTTTACAGGCAGACGCTGTGCCTCTGCCCCACGACAATCCTCATCTTTGTAATACATTTTATATTGAACGCTTTAGACTAAATAATCATTTTGATGTAACACATTCTGCAATATGTCATAAGTCAGTCAAAATTTACCATACAAGCAAATCCGTAGGTCAAAGCTAGTTGTAAGACATGCAGCGGCGTTGAGTTCTTCTACTTAACCCGCTACGCAACTCTTGATGTTAGGATCTAACTCGCTTAACGGGAAAAAGCGTGAAAAACGTGAAACTAAAGAAATATATACGTTTTACGTTATTATGCTTGGCGAAACTACTAGATTACATTAAAAGTTAAGATTATCACACTAACTAAATCTAGACTTTGTTTTTAAGTTTACTTTGCGATCTGGAACAGCGCCAGCTACCTGAGCAAAAGTGAAATGCAAACAAAAGATGACTAAAGTATTTTGTTTTTGTTTATGTGTTTTTGTTTTTTTCCATTTTCCCATTCAATGTTTTTATGAAATTTTACAATTTTTTATTTCCAATGATGTACCAAGTAAAGTAGAAAGAATATGCTATATATATGCTATATATATATATATATATATATATATATATATATATATATATATATATATATATATATATATATATATATATATATATATATATATATATATATATATATATATATATATATATATATATATATATATATATATATATATATATATATATATATATATATATATATATATATATTTATTATTTTATTTACGAAGATTTTAAGCATACATATGTGTTTGAGATTTTAAGTACCTACCGCTAGTGTTTTCCTTTATTGAGTTCCTTCACTACTACTACAAACTATTTACAAAAATACTACATATTTGACCATGGATGCTATCAAGGAGTCCATTTCTGCTATGGCTGATATGTTTAACGCCAGGATGAACGAATTTCAGCAAGATTTGAATAAAACATCTTCACCAACTACAGTGACAGCTATAGCAGCCGATTTCACCACTTTTAAAACGTTTATTCACACTGCACTTAGTTCTTTACAAAAACAAGTCGAATTGCTGACCCTCGAGTTCGACCGTATGGAGATGTCTAGAAGGCGTAAAATTCTTCTTTTTCATGGTGTTAGTGAGAGCAAGTCGGAAGATGTGAGAACAAATCTTATAACGGATGACCTTGACCTTCCTGACTTCACTATATCATGTATCAGGTCAGCTTATCGACTTGGGCGCTCGCATAATGACAAACCTCGA
This sequence comes from Dione vanillae, assembly GCA_037178615.1. NCBI lineage: Eukaryota > Metazoa > Arthropoda > Insecta > Lepidoptera > Nymphalidae > Dione > Dione vanillae. The sequence goes on from JAZFAU010000261.1 coordinate 603,447, forward strand.
CCTATAGCTGTAAAGTTCTCAACACCACAGATGCGTCACAATGTATGGGTAGCCAAAACAAAGCTTAAAGGTTCAGGTGTCACAATATCTGAATTCCTCACGAGAAACCGTCATAATGTCTTCATGCTCGCCAGGCAGCGTTTCGGCGTGGGAAAGTGTTGGACACGAGACGGTCGTATTAACATCATTGCTGCAAACGGCTTGCGATACAGAGTGGAGTGTTTAGCTGACCTTCAGGGAGTGCCCGTTGCTGCAAATAATTCATCACCAGCGTTACATGAGACTGCAGTAGCTAAAAGTTCTGACAAAGTTAATAAAGTGGTTGTGCAAAGGTGTAAAAGGGTTACCAAAAAATGATGTGTTTCATGTGAATAATTTCATGTATTCCTTTAGTTCTATTTTTTTATAAGTATTGTTCTTTTTTATGTTAAATTTATATATATATATATATATATATATATATATATATATATATATATATATATATATATATATATATATATATATATATATATATATATATATATATATATATATATATATATATATATATATATATATATATATATATATATATATATATATATATATATATATATATATATATATATTTCTTTTTCCATACACTTATAATAATATTTGAAATTATAACTTTACTTTACACTCCTTAGTTTACTTTTTATTGATTTATTTACATATAACAAAATACATATCAACTTTATATTTGTGATAATTTATGTGACGCTTGTTACAGATTAAATAAAGCTTTCTTTCACAGATTATTAATTGTTGCGTTAGATGGCTAGATTTTGTCCTTTTTTATGTCATTATAAAAAAAGCGTGAAAAACGTGAAACTAAAGAAATATATACGTTTTACGTTATTATGCTTGGCGAAACTACTAGATTACATTAAAAGTTAAGATTATCACACTAACTAAATCTAGACTTTGTTTTTAAGTTTACTTTGCGATCTGGAACAGCGCCAGCTACCTGAGCAAAAGTGAAATGCAAACAAAAGATGACTAAAGTATTTTGTTTTTGTTTATGTGTTTTTGTTTTTTTCCATTTTCCCATTCAATGTTTTTATGAAATTTTACAATTTTTTATTTCCAATGATGTACCAAGTAAAGTAGAAAGAATATGCTATATATATGCTATATATATATATATATATATATATATATATATATATATATATATATATATATATATATATATATATATATATATATATATATATATATATATATATATATATATATATATATATATATATATATATATATATATATATTATATATATATATATATATATATATATATATTATTATTTTATTTACGAAGATTTTAAGCATACATATGTGTTTGTGATTTTAAGTACCTACCGCTAGTGTTTTCCTTTATTGAGTTCCTTCACTACTACTACAAACTATTTACAAAAATACTACATATTTGACCATGGATGCTATCAAGGAGTACATTTCTGCTATGGCTGATATGTTTAACGCCAGGATGAACGAATTTCAGCAAGATTTGAATAAAACATCTTCACCAACTACAGTGACAGCTATAGCAGCCGATTTCACCACTTTTAAAACGTTTATTCACACTGCACTTAGTTCTTTACAAAAACAAGTCGAATTGCTGACCCTCGAGTTCGACCGTATGGAGATGTCTAGAAGGCGTAAAATTCTTCTTTTTCATGGTGTTAGTGAGAGCAAGTCGGAAGATGTGAGAACAAATCTTATAACGGATGACCTTGACCTTCCTGACTTCACTATATCATGTATCAGGTCAGCTTATCGACTTGGGCGCTCGCATAATGACAAACCTCGACCTATAGCTGTAAAGTTCTCAACACCACAGATGCGTCACAATGTATGGGTAGCCAAAACAAAGCTTAAAGGTTCAGGTGTCACAATATCTGAATTCCTCACGAGAAACCGTCATAATGTCTTCATGCTCGCCAGGCAGCGTTTCGGCGTGGGAAAGTGTTGGACACGAGACGGTCGTATTAACATCATTGCTGCAAACGGCTTGCGATACAGAGTGGAGTGTTTAGCTGACCTTCAGGGAGTGCCCGTTGCTGCAAATAATTCATCACCAGCGTTACATGAGACTGCAGTAGCTAAAAGTTCTGACAAAGTTAATAAAGTGGTTGTGCAAAGGTGTAAAAGGGTTACCAAAAAATGATGTGTTTCATGTGAATAATTTCATGTATTCCTTTAGTTCTATTTTTTTATAAGTATTGTTCTTTTTTATGTTAAATTTATATATATATATATATATATATATATATATATATATATATATATATATATATATATATATATATATATATATATATATATATATATATATATATATATATATATATATATATATATATATATATATATATATATATATATATATATATATATATATATATATATATATATATATATATATATATATATATATTTCTTTTTCCATACACTTATAATAATATTTGAAATTATAACTTTACTTTACACTCCTTAGTTTACTTTTTATTGATTTATTTACATATAACAAAATACATATCAACTTTATATTTGTGATAATTTATGTGACGCTTGTTACAGATTAAATAAAGCTTTCTTTCACAGATTATTAATTGTTGCGTTAGATGGCTAGATTTTGTCCTTTTTTATGTCATTATAAATTCTCTTAATTTCTTATTTTTGTACGTTTTACTTTAATATTAGCTATTATTTTAATGTTACTTTTTAGATGTGATTATTTTGTGTATATTTATTTTTGTTATGTCACATATTTCTTTCCTTTTTTTTTTTTTTGTAATATAATTTTTATATATATGTATTTTTTTTTTTTTGTTGTTACTATTTTTTTTTCTTTCTCTCATGATCAAATATTTTTATTTTTATTTTGTTATTTTATTTATTTTTTTTTTGTTTATGTTACGTGGAAGTTATGTTCTTAATTATATTAATCCACTTTTTGTGTGTATCCGTTTTATAATGTAGTAGATATAGTTTTAATAACTTTTTGTACAATATTTCTCTTCTAGTATGTTTTTTTTTTTTCGTTTCACTTTTTGTATTTGTTTGTTTTTTTTTTTTATATATTATTTTAATTATGTAATCAACTCATCTATATATATTCCTTGCAACTGGCGGGTGCTTAGTTAATAATTTAAGCAATTTTATTTTTAAATCTTATTAAAACTTGTATATATTTATATATTGTATATCTTATATATCTTGATTTAAATCATTGTTATTATTAATATTTATATTATATTATTTTAAAAATCTAAGTATGGCAAATAGTGATATAAAAATTAACGACTCTTTCCAATCCTTTTCCTCCTCTTCCAGTGGGTCGAGTAGTACAGACTTTCTCAGTATTCCCTCACTAAGTGATAACCTTGATAGTAATTTCTCAGATGTTGGGAAAAATTTTAATATTGTTCATATCAATGCACAAAGTATTCCTGCCCATTACTCAGATCTTCTCACTTCATTCAATAATAGTAATATTCATGCAATATTAGTATCAGAGTCGTGGCTAAAGCCGTGTCTTCAATCGACTTCTTATTCACTCCCAGGGTTTCATTTGATTCGTAACGATCGTATAGGTCGCTCCGGAGGTGGAATTGCTATATACCTGCGCTCACAAATAATATTTAATATTATTGCTCAGTCGGAGCAGCAAGCAAATGGTATCCCGGAATTTCTTTTTATAGAAGTGCTCCTTTCCCACACTAAGGTGTTGCTAGGAGTTTACTATAGCCCAAACCTTACGATTGATTACTTTTCATCACTTGAAACCCTGTTAGAGCAACTTAAGCCATTATACCCTCACACAATTTTAATGGGCGATTTTAACACTTGCCTATTAAAAGATGATCATCGAGCGACTCGTTTGAAGTCCTTGGCTACTGGTGCTAGTATGCATATACTTCCTCTCGCTGCTACCCATAAATTTCCTAATTGTGTACCTTCACTTCTGGACTTAGTTCTTGTCTCATCTATTCCTCATGTTGAAAAATATGGTCAACATCCTGCAATAGCTTTCTCTTATCACGATCTTATTTATTTATCATATAAAATAAAACCTCCAAAAGCGAAATCAAGAATTCTTCTGCGACGTAATTTTGGTGGAATAGACTGGAAACAACTGCATGAGGACGCGACGTTCATTAACTGGGATGATATTTCTAATTATGATACAATTGATGATCAAGTTGTTGCTTTGAATAGGTTGTTACTACAACTTTATGATAAACATGCTCCATTACGTCCTGTTCGATTGAGACATCTTCCGGCACCTTGGTTGACTGAAGACATAAAATCCTTACAAAATAAGAAAAATGCAGCAAAATTACGCTATAAATTAAACCCGAATGATAAAAATAGATTGAAATACAAAAAAGCTCGTAATCATTGCAACAGGGTGTGTAGAGACCAACAACGACGCCATATTCATAAATCTGTAATCGAAGAAAACGACCCTTCGAGAGTATGGAAATTTCTTGAAACAATAGGAGTAGGTAAAGCTCGTCAAAGTGTAAATCCTCAAAATATAGACTTAAATAAGCTTAATAAGCATTTCTCCTCTTCTAGTAGCATTGATGATACTACCAAGCAAAACACACTAAATCAATTTACTGCTTTGACCTCTCCTAACGTTCCTAGCTTTTTCTTTAATCAATTTACGGAAAGTGATGTTGAGAGGAATATTATGGCAATCAAGTCTGATGCTGTTGGAGCTGATTCTGTCAGTCGTAAAATGATCATCCCTTTACTTGATATATTATGTCCTATCCTGACGTCCATGCTCAATTTTTCCATTAAAAACTGCGTGTTTCCTTCAGCATGGAAGGAAGCACAAATCATTCCCTTACCCAAAAAGAATAATCTCACCTGTGATAACGATTATCGGCCAATTTCCATTCTCCCTTTCCTATCTAAAGTCCTGGAACGCCTAGTGCAAAATCAACTTACACATTTCCTTTCTAAAAATAACCTTCTCAATCCTTTACAATCTGGTTTTCGTCCTGGTCATAGCACGACAACTGCACTTCTTAAAATTGCAGATGACATTAGAGAAAGTATGGACAGAAAACAGCTCACAATATTAGTTTTGCTAGATTTTAGTAATGCTTTTGGTACCGTCGATTTTGACATCTTGCTTGCCACTTTAGCTTCTCTTAACATATCTCCTAACGTAATTGATTGGCTTCGTAGTTACCTGTATGGTCGCCGGCAGCGTATACGAATTAACGATTCGTATTCAGACTGGTCACATATGAGTGCCGGTGTTCCACAGGGTGGCGTGTTGTCTCCTCTTTTATTTTCTCTTTTTATTAATAATATTTCTCATCATATCTCTTCTCTTTACCACCTCTATGCAGATGACTTACAAATTTATTGGCGTTCACAAGTATCTGAAATGCGTGCTGCAATTAATTTTATAAATTATAACCTATTAAACATATCCAGATGGAGTAGGTCTTTTGGACTGCAACTAAATCCAAGCAAGACACAAGCTATAATTGTCGGTAGTCCAAAGCTTATTTCTAAACTTGACGTGAGCACCTTGCCTGCTTTAACTTTAGAAGGTCAAATAATACTGTTCCAAAAGACAGTTAAAAATCTTGGGATTATTTTTGACCAAAATATGTCTTGGGATCCGCAGATCGGCCAAGTTAGCAGAAAAATGTTTGCATCAGTTGGGAATCTTTTTAGATTGCGTAATTTTCTACCTATTCCAACTAAAATTACGTTAGCACAATCTCTCCTTCTACCAATACTTGATTACGCTGATTCATGTTATCTGGATCTAAAAGAGGAGCAGTTAAACAAACTTGAGCGGTTACAAAATCTTGCTATTCGGTTCATATTCGGGCTCAGAAAGTATGACCATGTCTCAGAGTTTCGTAAAAAGCTCAAGTGGCTCCCAATCCGTCTTCGCAGGAATACTCATATTCTCCATCTTCTTTTCTGTATACTCTTTGATCCATTTACCCCTCCTTACCTCAAAGAGCGTTTCCAATTTCTAGGACGCTCTCATCCCTGTAATCTCCGCTCAGACCAAAATTTGACACTAAAAATTCCCTCCCACTCTTCTTCCTTCTATGCTAACTCCTTTACAATCACAGCTTCTCGTCTCTGGAATGATTTACCTAGTAATATCAGACGGGCCAAATCATTTTATACTTTTAGGAGACTTTTAAGACGACATTTCCATGCCCTTTGATCATCGTTTATTTATATTTACATCACTGCCAATGTTATTTTGTAAGTATATACTATGTGTATGTTTGTATGTATGTATGTATGTATGTATGTATGTATGTATGTATGTATGTATGTATGTATATTTGTTTGTATCTGTATGTATATGTATATGTGTATGTATGCGTATGTATGTGTGTATGTTTTTTTTTAAATATTTTTATTGTTCACATCCCCAACCCTTGTCCTTTCTATATGTCCTATGCCTTAAGGTTGCCTGGAAGAGATCGCTATTTTAGCGATAAGGTCGCCTCTTGTACGTCTCTTATTTTGTTTGTTTACTTTCTTTGTTGTTTTCTTTATGGGTGTACAATAAAGAATATTATTATTATTATATATATATATATATATATATATATATATATATATATATATATATATATATATATATATATATATATATATATATATATATATATATATATATATATATATATATATATATATATATATATATATATATATATATATATATATATATATATATATATATATATATATATATATATATATATATATATATATATATGGCTGCATATGAATATTCTCATATGAATTATGCTTGTGTTCAATGAAAGTTGTTATTTATGTTTGCTTGAAGTTTAAAATTTTACTAGTGGAAATATTTTACTTTTATTTATTTCCTATGAACGAATTCATATTTAAAATGGACACAATAACTTTGAATGAAACGTTTATATTAATTTTGGCATTAACTTTGCAAATTTGACTTTTGAACAGTTTGTAGTAGTCCGTAGTCATGAGTAGGCTGAAGTGGTTATATATCTAAGCTAATATAATTATTATATAAACCTTTCCTCTATACAAAAACACCCTGACCCCCCCCCCCCCCCCTTTAAAGAGACATTATGTAGTATGTGGTGGAACTCAACGCTGCGGAAAGTAATTTATCTGTTTTACTATCTGCTAATATGAAACTTTGTAAACTATCACACAAAGCTTACATATAATAGAAAGCTTATCAAAACTAACTTCAAACTAGAAACTAGGATTGTGATATATCGAAAGCTCGTCTTCATCTCTCGTTAACGCTTCGCTCTGATTTAGTGTCGTAGTGGAGAACTTCGTGGAAAAATGATAAGTGTCAAAACTTCTCTTTCTTTAAGTAAAAGACTCTCAAGTGGAAATAAAACTTTTAAACTCAATGATTAGTGGGTTCGATTCTTATTGAGAGATGGATTAATTAATTTGTATTTCGCTCTTCGCTCTGGTAACTAACCAAGCAAGACGTTATGTTCAATTACTCAACAAGCTTTCTTGCGTGGCACCCTCTACTTACCCTTAAGTAAGTCGTAGGTAAAGTACGAAACAAAAAATCATGTAGTAAAGTTTTAATATTGGTTCTAATTTATATGTCAAGTTAGTTACACATACTATGTAGCTGTAGATAGCTATACTGTACATCGACTTAATTCTAGTACGTTGGACTTCTAATAAAATACGAGAAATGATTAATTTCTCTTCTCATACAAAAGTTTACAGAGGTTTATAGAAGCTACAATATACAACGGAAAGCTTATCAATAGTAACTTTAAAGTTGAAAGTAGGGCAGATCGAAAGCTCGTCTCCATCTCTACAAAACGTAAGACGGGGAATATCGGAAAATGCAACTTCGGCCATTAGTTTTAATCACGTTGTTTACTCGGAACTTGGCACGAGCTATAAAAATAGTAATAAATGTTCTAGCGGATATTAAAGGAACCTAGACCTACAAAGTAAATCTTGTGGGGCTAGTTTATTTCATTCATTTTACATTGTATATGACAGTTATTAAAGAGCGTCACCTTGGCGTTGTAGGAAAGTATTTGCTTGGAATAGTGTGTAATATATATATATATATATATATATATATATATATATATATATATATATATATATATATATATATATATATATATATATATATATATATATATATATATATATATATATATATATATATATATATATATATATATATATATATATATATATATATATATATATATATATATATATATATATATATATATATATATATATATATATATATATATATATATATATATATATATATATATATATATATATATATATATATATATATATATATATATATATATATATATATATATATATATATATATATATATATATATATATATATATATATATATATATATATACATATACATATATAGCTTCATTATTTGTGTCTTTTTCAGATTATCAATATACATTAATATTGATAATCTGAAAACTACAGTAGAGGACTATAATTCTCAATATATCGGAGGTTGTTTCCTCAAACATTTTTTGTACTAACAATTTTCTCTGCCTACCCACCCACACAAAAATATGTCGTATCATAAACAATATTTTAACTCAACACATTTTTATAACAAATACAATTACAAAAAACCTAAAAATACAATGTAAAATCGAACTCACAACAACTAATTCCAACTAAGTCCTAATTTCCAGCACGAAATCAATGAATCCGCTATAAATAGTATAAAGCGTAGCATCATAAAATGTTTGCACATGTACCTACATAGTACACTGTACGAGGACTGAGCGGTTGGAGGCGGGATGCTGTAAACAAATGAACTTCATTTTCATCTCATATAAATCATGTTACTGCTTCTACCTTTTATGTTTTAATGTATTTATATGAATGAAACGTTGAAGTGGCTTTGCTTGTTTAATTAAATCTATTTTTTATTTATTATCTTGGAAAAACAATGTGTATTGTCACTTAGTATCTAATTTAGTGAATTCATAAGAGAAAGTGGAGATTAGAGTGGTTTTGCTTACGCTTTATTCTGTAAATACAAAGGTTGTTTTTCAAATTTTCGAACTTAAATTCAAGGCACTGAACGAAATTATTATAGTTTAAAATTTGAAAAAGGCTTGTGAGGTTTTGTAGAAATAAGAACTCACAGATTGATATCCGAATGTATACGCCATAATTTAGTTCAATTTCCACTCAAGAGAAACAATGAGTGAATTAACGACGGAATTATTTCCACCAATACCTATAACATTTCAAAATTGATAGAAAAGCAGAGAAAATAGTGTCCGAATTCTCTCAGCACAAAGTGAAGGGAAAATATGTTACTTTTAACATTTCCATTTTTTTCGTAGTATTTTTTACATTGTTTAATTAAATCTAATCTTTAATGAAATTGTTATAGAACAAAGACTATTATCTTAACTTTTAATCTCAAAGACTTGCTAAGCTTGTGGTTACATAAGTTATCAGAATAATTTAGGATACTAGAAACAGTTTCATCGGTCGCGAAAAAAGTTTCAGATAGTAAACTGGTAATTACTACTATCTATCAGATATACACCTTCCTTATTTGTTAGGTATTTCTATCTTTTGTCATCTATCTTATAGAAAAGGATGATATTCCTTACGAGTAACTTTATCAGTAAATGGTATTTTTTTATATTTATAAATATTAAAAAGGTATTAATTATAATAAACATAATGGTTAATTCTTCGCTCTGGCAACAAAGCAAAATGCGGTGTTGAGTTCCGCCACTCAACACGCAAACCCTTGAAAAGCGGAATGCGGGATACAGAATATCCTAACACGCGTTTCTCTCTGTCTACCCTGCAACGAGCGGGATAAAACGTGAAGCTATAAAAAAATTATAAGAGTGTTGTTTGTAAGAGATCGCTTCTAGCGATGAGACCGTCTATGTATGTATGTACTCTTATATTATATATTACAGTTTGCAAAGTTATATATATTTTTTTGTGAATATGTTTTTAAAAATGACAAATGAAATAATATATAATAATTAAGTATGCAATAGAAATGAGTTAAATACATGAACCAAATAAAAGCATATTTTTATAAAGATTAGAACCCACGACCCTTATTTCATTGGCCAATCATTACCAAATTTTCCAAACAAATAAATCAAGAGTACCTATGAAAGTCAGCCTTGAGCTGTACTAGTTTCACTGCAATAAATACCAGGTAAGCGCATAGTTGACCGCAGAAAAAAAACGCCTTTAAATTGCAGTATTAGGTATATTCCGCATTGTAATCCGTACGCAATATATATATATATATATATATATATATATATATATATATATATATATATATATATATATATATATATATATATATATATATATATATATATATATATATATATATATATATATATATATATATATATATATATATATATATATATATATATATATATATATATATATATATATATATATATATATATATATATATATATATATATATATATGTATGAATTTAGGTTTGTGTCACGTTACCTCAAATTTTTATAAAATGACGGCTGTCTGGGAGTGGTTCTGCAACGGTTTAATTAAGAAAAATGTACAGTTAACTAAATAAAGATTCCTTTCTTTATTTAAGCTAATTGGGAAATAAGACAAACTGAACTACAATATTTCAAAGTATTATTTTAAGGGGCCGTTGTGGTACAGAGATACGTCTGCTTGCAAATGCGACGCTTTGGAAGTTCGATTTCTACTGGGAGAGAATTATTGTCATTTTCCTTACTCTGGTATAAAGATAAAAGCTTGATGTTTAGTTCCGTAATTTAACACGTCTCGAAAAGCTTAAAGCGGAGAACGGAGTGTCTTAACACTAGGTTGCTTCTATATACAGGTCTCTCTGTCCACCCTGCTTTATAAAAAACATATTTTCTTAACTTTTGAGCATATTCTAGAGGTGAGGCTAACATCGTACAGGTTATAGTCAGACACAGTGACATAACTTCTGGTACAACGATTGTATGTATGATTATGATTACTTCACGCTCTCTCCCGCATAGATCAGGATATAGAGCTACTCACAAAACACAATATATACTTGTCTTTTTTTGTTCCTCCCGAATAGAAACAGAGGCGTAGCGTCTACTTGTAAAAGCGAAGGTTTGTGGGTTCGATTCCCACTCAGGGAAGATGGATTTTTCTATTTCCAATTTGATGCGCACCGATGAGTTCCGCCCCTCAATACGCAATGCCTCGATAAAGGCGGAAAGCAGGGACGGAGAGAGAACGGATTAAGTAACGGAGTGTCTTCTCACTAGGTTCCTTTGGTTCCTGCATTTTTTTCTGCCTATCCTGCCATTGCATGATAAAGCGTGAAGACCTAAAGTAAATTAAAAACTATGGAAATATTAACAAAAAAATATAATTTTCAATATTTTACTATTTTTTTACCTTAGCTTTGTCATATTAAATTTTAATATTAACGCCATATATCTACAGTACTATAATGAATAATTAATTTTAAAAAAAATCATACATACTCGTTAATGTCATGTACGTGTATATATTTTTAAAATATACTGCCTTTTTTATATAGATTTCATATATTTTCTGGAATTTGAACATTACTTCATGTATATTTCGTTAAACACTGGTGCCAAATTAAACAACCAAAACTTTATAACTGGGTTTAATACAAAAGATGTGTACAGCGTTGCGATCGGAGAGAGAATGGGGGCAGAATGACAATTGACAATTTAAGTTTACCTTTAGAAACAATAAATATTATAACACGTAAATTGACTATATTGCTATTACAAAATATAAGGAGCAAACAAAGAATGACAAGACTTTGTGAATGCGTTATGGGCCGAAACACTTCATTAACACTTATTATATATATTCTTGGATAAACTTTCAAAAGTACAGTCACTGCCCTACAATGACGTGCTACTTAAAAAAAGTAATGCGACAAAAAAAAGCTTTTCAGTCACGTTTTCAATTTGTTCCACGAATTGCAAAAAAAACCTGCCAGTTATTTTAATACACTAAGGAAAAATTTACTAAGAAATTCGCTTTAGATAATATTGGAAATTGCTCTCCAGTGTTCTCATCTCACGACGTTTGAAGATCAAAGATACATCAAACTTTTATTTTGTTTATCAAATAATGATTTCCTATACCCATTATGACGAACTCGTAAATCTGTTAAGTTTTAGACGAGAAAATTGATTTTGTAGGGCTTTTCAGACGAGGCGGTTTAGGTACATCATCATTTTTTCCATTTCACGATATTTATACATACTGTGTAACGCGTGAGGTAGACATGTATACAAAATACTATTAAACGTAGTCATTCTGTCACCTTTCATTCAAAAAAATAACCGAAAGACAAAGAGATATATCTCTGTCCCGCTCTGACAGTACAGTGTACGCTCGCGTCATACTTGACAAATAGCGTTTTATTTTGGACCAATAATTTAATTATTTATTTTGTTTGAAAAAAAAAATATTTTTTTTGTTTTTGAAAATATTACTTCTTTTATAATTTTACCAAGTTTATAAAGGCTAGTTAATACTATGCTTGAAATTAAGGTCGCTGTTACATCCACACCCTGTATATAGGCTGTCATTTTCTTTTCATTTTTTTTTTGTCAATAAGTAGCTGTTTTCGTTATAAATTAAATTTTTAATGTTAAATTTAGATTTTTATAGCTTCACGATTTATCCTGCACAGAGCAGAATGAAAATGAAAAAATCATTTTTCCCGACTGGGAATTCAACTTACAACCGTCGCGTTTTCAGGCAGACGCCACGCCTCAGCGCCAAGACAGTCCGTAAATAATTTTGGTTAAAAAATACAAGATTCGTTTTTTCAACGTTAAAAACATTACCACCGGTTCACTAAAGTTAATACCACAGACCTGAGAGGAACCAGCGCAAGAAACTCAGAGGGTATATTTTTTTTGCATCGTTAAATCGTATACTGGTTAAAAGTGTTGGTGTCCAACTATCCAAGGTTTAAATCGTGCTGGGTACAAATTATATATTCTTTATTTATTTTCTTTAAATATAATATAATTTTATTTAGTTTCTTTTTTGTAATGATTAATAATATATAACTATGATTTACCTAGTCTACATTTAACTAGACTTTAAGAATTCCGTTCAATTAGCATGCTGTAATGTTAAAAAATACTAAATTTAAATTGTTTTTGTACTATAGGACTAGTAATGTTAAAAAAAAAACAAAGAGAATCATATACTTAATTCTATTTCACATAGATTTAATAACATATATTTTTTAAAGTTCCTTCTGCATATAGGAACAACCAAGTTGAATTATTTCATGCACATTTTGACCCAGAATTTTGAGCTCCAATCTACTCAGCGTAATGACGAGCTTGTCGATGTTACGCTTTTAATAAACTAAGTGATATAACAATTTCATGCGAATTTAATTGACTTTTAGGGATTTTAAATCTAAAATGCATTATTATTTTATAGATAAAACTGTCTTTCTCACAGATTTTCATACAAAAAACGGTTAACATTGATAAGTAAAACGTAAAATATTCATTTATTAATAAAGAAAATTGCGTCAGGTTTTAGGTCCACTGCTGCCGACTACCTGGTCGTTAGTACCTACTGGTAGGTAGATAGTGTTAAAACATTCCGTTGCTCACTTATCATTATTATTTTAAAGATATAATAATAATTATTATCATTCGGAATAAAAAAAAAAGCAGATTAAGTCCCGCTGAGTTTCTTACGCCGGTTCTTCTCAGGACTGAAGCATTAACTTTAGCGAACCGGTTAATAAAATTATTTGACGTTCCAAAAATGAAGCTTGTACTTCTTATTTTGAATAAATTTTATTGACTTTGACTTTGGAATAATAATTATTATTTGTATACAAACATCCTCCGAGTGAACATAGAGCCTACAGCTCATGTTAAAACCATAAGTGAATTTGTTCTTAAAGTAATGGGTTGACTTTTAATTCTTGTAAGAAGACATAAGGCGAATTAAGTTGCATCCAAGGATCGGAGTTCTGTATGAATATATATATATATATATATATATAATATATATATATATATATATATATATATATATTATATATATGATAGATATATATATATATATATATATATATATATATATATATATATATATAGATATATATATATATATATATATATATATATATATATATATATATATATATAGATATATATATATATATATATATATATATATATATATATATATATATATATATATATATATATATATATATATATATATATATATATATATATATATATATATATATATATATATATATATATATATATATATATATATATATATATATATATATATATATATATATATATATATATATATATATATATATAGATATTATATATATATATATATATATATATATATATATATATATATATATATATATATATATATATATATATATATATATATATATATATATATATATATATATTACTTACTGACATAAATAAGTATATGTCGATATTTTAATTACACATTAATTGTTCTGACCGTAGCATAATTAAAAGAAATCAAACTTCTTTTAAAAATCTTGCTTTTATAATAATATATATAATTTTAAATTAAAATATGGGCACCTATTTTACTCCATCTTCGTAAGTTTCTTGACATTTATAATTATTTTTTATTAGTGGCCTCACCCTCTTGAAATGCAACATTACTTATTTATTAATTACGTGACTTGTATTTCTTTATACTAAAATTACATTGTTATATATAAGCAATACTACTGCAAAATTTCATATAAATCCATTGAATAGTTTTGGCGTGAAACCAGAACAAACATCCATCCTCTAAAACTTTCACACATATATATTATGTAGGGTAGGCAGAGGAAACTGCAGGAACCATACGAACCTAGTGTTAAGACACCGTCCGTTGCTTAGTCTCTGCTTTCTCCGTTCCCGCTTTCCGCCTTTTTCGAGGCATTGCGTGTTGAGTGGCGGAACTCAAAGCCGCGCTTTACCTAGTTTCCAGAGCGAAGAAAATGGAAAGTAGAAAAACCCATCTTCCCCGAGTGGGAATCGAATCCACAAACCGTCGTGTTTACGGGCAGATACTGACGCCTTTGCGCCACGACGATATATGTATGTATTTAAACATAATATTAACATGGATCTAATGGCTAAATTTCTTTACAGTTATGGTGACATGGTGCCCGGTACAATAGCAGGTAAAATAGTGGGAGGAGTGTGCTCGCTCTCCGGTGTGCTGGTAATCGCTCTACCAGTGCCCGTCATAGTGTCCAACTTCTCCCGCATTTATCATCAGAACCAGAGAGCTGATAAGAGAAAGGCTCAAAGAGTAAGTGGATTCATATAATTATATTATTAGCTACAATATAATAGCCCATAGGCAATAGGCTATTAGATCCAATAGGCTATTAAGTCACGTTAAAAGTTTCAATATAACCCCTGGTACTTCTGTGACAAATGGACTATCCCATACAAAAAATAATTAATGCAAAGCATTACTAGCTAGTTAGCTTCAGTTAAATGACAGGAAGTTCAGGATATTGACTATTTCATAAAGAAGTTTTAGCAAAACTATATGATATTGTATAATAGGGCCTTATGTAATCTGTACAGCGGGATGGTCCATTTTCATTGATATTGGGACTCGAGTACCTAATTTAAGATCATAATGAATAAGCTTATTATTAAAAATTACAAAAACAAAATTTATCGTAGTGATCGAAAATATAAGAAACGTGGAAGAACGGCGTGTATTGATTCTGGCAATAAATTTTGTATCAATGGAAAATACTTAAGAAGTTATTTGTCTCTTACAGAAAGCTCGTCTTGCTCGTATACGTATAGCCAAGGCATCATCGGGCGCTGCCTTCGTATCAAAGAAGAAAGCAGCCGAAGCCCGTCTTGCTGCACAGGAGTCGGGCGTGGAGTTGGATGATGCTGGAAGAGATGAGGATATTTTCGAATTGCAGCATCACCATCTGTTGAGATGTTTAGAACGCACTACGGTAAGATTTTTACAATATTTTTTTTTCCTAACTCACTCTCTGTGACACTCATTGTAAATAAACTTCGACACATAATTTTTTTTAAATCAAACCAGTACTTCCTGTTCAGTCCTGTTCAATTAACTAATTTTTAGTAATAATATAATATATAATTTATTCTATTATATATTAGATTTATTTCATATAATATTTATTATATGTCAGCTATTATGAAAATTTAACAACATACTAAAAATTTTGATTAAAATAATATCATTTCAGACATATTATGGACCAAGCGCGCCCTCTATATCATGTAGGTAATATTTTATCATTGTTAAAACTTTTGTTACGGACTTTTATTTGGTTTAATATATAACATTCTCCGTCATCGTCAATCTGCTGGAAATAGCCCTCACTCGCTGATACTTCCAACCATCGCAATACATTAAATGCAGAAATTAATTTCTGTTTACGAAATTATAAATGACAAAATAGTCACGTTTCCGTAATGATCTATTCCCAAGATAGCATCTCCAAATGCACGCGTGTCCATGATTTCATGAATATGATGACGAATAACTTCATTAGGGATAATTTGGTTACATCCACTACCCAAATATTAATAGCAATCAGTCTATGCAGTTTTCATATGATCTAAACTTCAAAATCAATGTTATATATATACTTAAAAATCATGTCATAAAGAGAAAAAAGTTAGAGAAATATATTTGTTTTTTATAATTATTGAGGAATTTATTGCCTTGTACTCCATTTTACTCACACATCTGGGCAAAGATAACTCACAACGTTTCACTGTTGGGCTGGCTACTCGTGGCTGGGTGGCCAGGCCAAAAGTTATCTCATATCTTTTCCTTTTACTCCATTGACATATGACATTTTCTTTTGTCTTCTGTGCCATTCCTTTTATGGTGTCAATCATAGTTTGTCTAATTGCAGTGAGATTTTAGAGAAGATACAAGACTAGTAGAAAATAATAGTAGTAATATAATTATATTTTCATTGTTGCATTTATATCAAGTCTTGGAGATCCATAGGGAGAAATAAGTAAAACTTCAAAACTTTTTAGGGCTATTAATTATCTGTTAAGGGATATATGGAATGCAGGACCAAGTTTCTCTAGGCGTCAGAGATCCAGTTGGCAAAATAGTATAGAACTAAGGCGAGATGATTATGATCACGATCAACAAATCAAGAATATATGTTGATAGACCTGAAAAACGAATTGGCTTGCTGTGTAATCAGCTAAGCGTAAGCTTAAAATTGAAACTAGAACATTTACAATATGCTACAAAGGAATATAATATAACTTGGCCAATTGCGCGAATTGATAAACTTTAATGAACTGGCTGCGATAGGAAGGGAAGATGGGAAAAGATCTGGGGGTTGGAGATCAAAGACAGTCTCAGTAACCAAAGCCCTCACGAGAAGACAGGGTGGAAGAGAATCAGCTGGGCAGTTCTATGCTCAAAACATGTCTAAATGGACACAACTTTAAACTATGATGAAATTAAGTAAAAAGACAAGACTCTAAGGAAAGTTAGATTTTAGAGAATGTACAAATTTTAACAGTGCGTAACTTGAACGCCTCTTGATAATAGCAGGTTAACTATTTAGAATATTATCCAGGAGATGCTGCTTTAATTTCTATTATTATACTATCCTTAATAAAGAAAATATTAACTCACATGTTTATGAGGAGATTCTGCTTTTTTAGAGTATCTTCGATCCGTAAATTTAATTATTATATATTATCTATTCCAGGATCGAGAATTCGTAGAAATGGAAAACCCATTCAATGGTGCAGCAAAGAGGCCCGGGTCACCGTCACCTCTCGCTTCGCCGGCGCACTCGGGCCGCGCTCCTGCATTGCTCGCGTGTTGCGCTCGCTGTGGCTGCTGCCCACAGAAGTATCAGGTAAAAATATTTATATATAATTATCTATTATTAAAAGTGAGGTAATAATTTTATTAAAATTTACTAACCCAATGTCATACAGATAACTGTGTTTTGCAGGTCAGAGTATCTATGTTTATAAGTACATTTTTTGGTTGTTTTCAAATACAATGATAATTAAAATTGGCTATATATAAAATAAAATATTAAGTGTAACATTTTATATTAACTTTATCTATTTTTTTAGATATATAGTGATTATTTTTTTTCTAATCAAAATAACATTTACAATACAAAAAATAAATATTTCTCAATTAAATTTCTTCCACATCCATAACATAACGGTGTTTTGGACAGAAACGCCGTCGTTCCGTACGGTGCATCAGTCCGATCGGCCTCGCGTCGTGTCCGCGTCGTGAGGTATAAACGCACGCGCTGTGTCGCGTACCAATACGTATTGTTTCTATGGCCAAAATTTTATTTTAATATAATATAAAGCTAATCACATTTAAAACATTTATTTTGTTATTTCGGTTATTATATATTATTTTATCTTTTTGTGTCTATATTTACTAACAAAATTGTATATTTATAATATTATTTAATTATTGTATACTATTATTATTTCAAACAATTTGGTCATGGAAATGAAAATTGACTTAATACGTAATGGGCCCGTTTGTTGCTTGTGTGGCTAGACCTCGTGTTATGTCCCCTGAGAGCTTTAAAACGAAAATACCTTTTACTATTTGAGCTTTCGCCTTTTATCGTAAGCACAAATGGCGCTCAATGTCCGCTGAGTCCACACAAATATTCCTCATACCAGGCGAAAGGCTGAGCTTCCAAAAAGCTGCAATATTCCATGAAAGTTCTTTATTAAGTGTTAATTTCCAATATGTAAAGCTCAAAAAGCTTTGTTATTAAAAATAAAATCGAGGTAAGTATAATGTTACCTACACGTACCTTTTTACCTACCAGGGTAACTTATACACACTTTAATTGCTAGTGATAATTTTTACCCCAATAGTTTTTGCATATGTTTTCAATATACATCATTGAGTTAGTTAAAAATAATAAAAATTATTATGCAAATAACGACACAATTAAAACGAAACAGAATAAAATTCATCTAAAACAAAGCAGGCATCAAATTGGCTGACAGGTCCTGCTTTTAGACTCGAGTAGAAAGCGAGCTCGTGGTGCTCGGAGATACACGGCGACCTCCCGACCATCGGATACCTCTGTCTCAGCGGCCCCCAGCGAAGACCCCCTACCAGTACGTCCTTCAGTGTTACCCTACAGCGATGTTCACAATGGAGCTATTTTAAAAAAAAGAAATTGGGCGTGAAAACTTATAGATATAACATTTATAGGGGTTTTAGTGTTTTTTAATAGTTTTTTTTTCACGTTATAATACAATTTTTAAGAAAGCTCGTTTAATAATCGCTGTGCGGTAAAAGCTGAAACAAGGCTTTCAATGTCTGCAGGGTGTTGGCTGCTGTAATGTCGCTTTATCGATATTATTATATAGATCTAAGTATTATACGTAATTGTCTGTATTTTGTAAGCTTGCGCTGTGGTGCTCTTGTCGTTATTTAAATGTAAACAAAATATATTGTAAATTTGTTTATTTTATTATAAAATATATTATAATGTTTATTGTTAACGAATTGCAACATTATTTAAATATTTTTAAATTAATTGATATGTACATGTTACTATAATCCGATATATTGTGTTCGACGTCTTAGATGGCCTAGAAAATTTTATGCTATATATTGAGGACTATAGTTTTTACAAATTTTCTACAAGATTTTTGCATACGGCAGAAAACTATGCTTAACATTTACCTTGTCATATTGTCTTCTAATAAAAGAACACTCCATATCCTATCAAGTTATGGTGTATTCATGTGATATATATTTTTCTGAGGGTACATTTGAAATTGTTAAGATTTAGTGAATATTCATTTTCCTTAAAACCTAAAAAAACATATTATTATAGTTACATATACATTGAAATTAATATAAAATAATGTTGCAATTTAATATGAAAGTAGATCCACAAGTGTTGTAATTGTTATACGGGTGTTGTAGCTATACTGTTGTAGTTTGCAATATTATATAAGATACTGCAGTTGCCAACACACTGCACACGTAACAACGAGGTGGGATAAAGTGCTGGTTCTTATTTAAGCTAAACAACTTACAATTTTGCACTTAAACGGTACATATGTGGAACATTTTTAATTTTAACTATACTCAACATCCACAACACAATATATATAATGACAATCCTTGTACTTGATCAATCATAATCATATAACACAATTTTCCTTTTTAATATGAATAATGTAATTCACTTAACACTTTAAACACTAATGGGTCTACAAAATTAACAAAATATTATATATTATTCTTATGTATATATGTACGTTATACATATATGTATTTATATAACAATTCGGCATGCTTCCAGCACACACGATCTCTATACATTATGCGACTCGCTCACTTTACTAAAATATTTTTTAGCGTTCCTGTTTGTATTCGTACCTCTATACCTTTTGTACTCGTATATTCTGTGGTTCTATATCTTTAAAAATATACTCCCAAGCTTTTCCTCGATGTTGAATGCTTTATATAAAATTTTATTATAATATAGAAGAAAATAATTAAGGCTTATAAATAAATGTTTTATGTCATATATAAATTTGACATATTAAATAAAGAATATGTAAGCATTTAAAATAAACTGCATATAATAATAATATTAAATTATTCTTTCTTCAACTTATTCAAATAGATTTATTTTGACAGTTGTGTTTCTATAATTTCAGATATTAATCAATAAAATGTCTACACTTGAAAGTGTTTCAAGAAAAAATAATGTTATTCTCTAAGATATTGGCTAAAATATATTTCTTTATCATTCCAGCAAGCATGCGGCAAGTACATTCCAGCAGGAAGCACAGTTCAGGGAAACCAGACTGGAGTAGCAATGGACGGGACTTATTTAGTTGAAGCGTCTTTCTAGGACCCAACAACTAGCGCTCATGTTGAGAGCTATGTGTGAAACTTTATGTGGTACCCCATGGGTGTTTACTATGTGAATATTCCCATACTTAGTGTTACCCAATTACAACAGTCGACGAAAGACTATCGCGCAAACAATTACTAGATATTACTCATAACACGATACTGCCTAATACAAAAAAGGATGGAGGATTTGAAATGGAGACATGAAAACACAACCGTACCAAGCCAAGCCATTCGTGTCCAAAGTTGGTCAATTTGAATGTTCCACGAATGATATAAGGACAATTTTTGCATAAAACGAGTATACAATGGATTTTAATAAAAAGAGTCATATAAATAATACTGTTACTGCAATAGTAAAAACTGTTCAACTTATCTAAAATAAATATAAGATATATATAGATAGTTAAAATTAATATGACGTTAAAAAAAATACATAGCTCGCTGATGAGCCTTTATCACAGTAGACTAAAGTCTACAATCATCTTAGGTCTCCATTAGAACAAACATCTGTTTCAATCGTGATTTCTTTTAATCGTATAGTCTATATATAAACAGTATTAATAAGATTTTTAAACATAATATAAATGATTAAAACAAATCTTGCCCCACTATGAGATTCTTGGGCTAAATGCTTCTGGAAATCGCTAGTAAAAGACAAATTAGGTTTTGAAACGTTCACTCTAGTCAATACTTGAAGTCATATCAATATCGGTAAAGAAATTTCTCTATTAGCTGTCTCTTGTATTTGTTTTAATCCACTAGGTCACTAGTGCCTTCGTATTCCCAAGAATATATTTAATTAAAATTTAAACTGTTGCTCTGTGTTAGTGAATAATAGAACATAGATTTTCGTATAATGATATTATTTTAATGAGGCGCTAGGCACGTAGCATGTGGTAGGGGTTTAAATTAAAATTACTCGCCTGGGGTACAGGTGGGCTTACTTACACTAATGTGGTGGTTATAAGAATAGAAAAAAAAATAACAATAAATATTGTAACTGTTTGTGGTTTCCTTAAATATTAAATTAGGAATGTTCAAATAAAATTTTCGGCATCAAATTACCGATAGCTACGTGTCGTTTATGCTGTACATTGCGTTATCTAGTCAATACTTTTAAAATGCGACTGGTCGAACCGCGCAATGAATTTTTTACAAAGATAATTTTATGATTTAAAAAATTTAACTTAGGCCCTCTACTTAATTCTAGTTATCGACGTCTTATGATCGCATAAGTAAAGAATGTTATGTATAGATAGATGAATTTATGTGGTTATATAGAGATTTATTTGAGAAAGAATAAATGTTAAATTATAGATATAAGTGTAAAATTATGTGAGTGTCTATTGCATTGGATGCATGTTCTTGTAGAAACAAAGTTTATCACAGATGGAGTGTTATGAAAAAGAAATAGAGTTTTATCACTATTTCACAAAATAAAAAGTACTTGAATTACGAAAGTAACTTGTTATAGAAAGAAATATGATGATTGAATCGACTCTGACTTAATCTGTGAGAAACTTAAAAATATTTTGTAGTTATTTGTATAAACCGAATTCGATGTTAAATATCTCTTCCAAAATATTGCCATTTCTATTAAAGTTAAATAAAATATTCAATAAATTTGGTATTTAATTAATAATTACGAGTCGGTTAGATAGTAATTGGTCTCTTACTTCATAATGTATGTGTAATTAAATTAAATTCCAAAGTCCTTGAGGAATAATAATAATAAATATATGCAATTATTATATACATTCTAATGCTGATTGTTTTTTCTCTTCGTAGTTTTAAACAATATTCTAATGTCAAGTGGCATTAAATATTTTGAGCTTATACTTTTCAACTGTCAAAAGAGTTTTTAATATACAATCTTTTTCTTATTGATATGGGTAAGGTGAGACAGGTATGGTATTTTAGTAGTCGGTTTAAAATTTCTCTTCATTATGCATTTTTGAAAATTAACTAAACTAATGTTTCTTATAGTTAAAAAACAAATAAAAGTTAAGATTTTGGTTTGTTAACAAATGTACCCATGAATTTCATTTGTACCCCCTCAGTAAATGAGCTCCTTTGAGCATTCCTCCCTGTGATTCTATGGCTGTTTAATAATGCTGTATATTATTAATAATAATACACTTATTATTTAGTTGTCTTTTGTACTTATTAATATTATTTTGTGTGTTGCCAAATGGCCTATTATATTGTTAACCTATTGAAAAATAACACTCAAAAACGTCAATTAAGTTTAACTGACATAAATAATTTGAATTAAATTTGTAACGCTTCATTACAATTTAATGTATAGATAGTAAAGATAATTGACGTCTTTGAGTGCGGCTGTTATTTAAATAATTAATAGCATTTAATTTATTACAAATAATATGTGTTTTAACATAAAAGATATATAGTCTATAATGGAATCAATGACACCAAAGTGTTTGCCATAACCTTTTATCGTCTTAATATTCTTATTTTGTTAACTGTAGCGATGTCTGTGGTTATGTAGGAATTGAATTGTAATTTTTTTCTGTTTATATTAACAATGTGATCTAAATGTTTGTGTGGTGTTGAATTGTAATTTGGAGATATAGATAAATATTTAATAAATCCTAAATACAAAACTGCGGCATTGAGCTCTGCCACTCAACATGCTATGCCTCAAAAACAGCGGAAAGTTAGGAACGTTCTATACACTAGGTTCCCAAGGTTCCTGCAGTTACCTCTGGCTACCCTGCTGTGCAGGATAAAACGGAATAAATGAAACGCTCATAAAAATGTTTATTTGAATGTAACATGTGTATGGCATCTGCACTTCTTAAGTATCGTTCAAACTCTTGTTGTTCCCAAGCCAATTAAGTTATTATACATTCAATTAGGCTAACGCAGAACGAACTTCTAGTCTTCAATTCAAGATATTTATATGCTAATTTCAAGACTTTTATATTTTTCCTACTTAAATATACATTCGAAATAATATTTAATAAGTATCATTCTGTCTTATCAAATGATTATTCTTAGGAATAATTTTCAGATAGCAGATATTCGTAATAATCATCCTACAACTCTGAATTAATTATTATTAGTTGTACCAAACGTGTAAGAATATACTAGGTTAATTAAAACAATACCGTCATGCTATTTCCTCCAAACAACACAGCAAGCACAGGGAACCTAGTGGAATCCTAGCGGGTAGCTAGCGGGAACCTATAGGGATTCTAGCGGGAACCTAGCAGGAAAGCCCACAAGTGTTAAACTCCACTTTAAGCACAATTTTTGAGACATCTTAGGTATTCTTGTAACCAGAGAGAAAGAGAGAGAGAAGAAATGACAATAATCCAACTTCCCATATGAAAGTCGAACCTAGAACCATCACGTTTAGAGTTAAGCGTTGCGCTGCGCCACGTTGTTTAATTGGCTAAATCACTTCAACAAGATCCAATCCAAGAAGCGTGTGTACCAGGCCTTACGGTCCATGAAACAATTTCTAAAATTATATTGTAAAATTTAAACCTCATAAATGTTTCTTAAATCAAGGATATTAAAAAAACAAATTTAAAACTATCTATTTTGGAGGTAAAAAAAAGTTGGTTACTGTCCAACTAAACTACTACAAGCATTTAGATCAACCGAACTTTAATAATAATTTCCGGTTTTAATATTAATAATCAAATAACTATTAATAAAGTAATTGATGTAGAATAATAAATAAATTTTAAATAAAATTGTATTAAACTCTATCAGTGTGAAGAATTTGGAAAAAAAATATATGAGAAAATTGTGAGATCATTGAAACGTTTATTTGTAACTGAAATGCATATATATATATATATATATATATATATATATATATATATATATATATATATATATATATATATATATATATATATATATATATATATATATATATATATATATATATATATATATATATATATATATATATATATATATATATATATATATATATATATATATATATATATATATATATATATATATATATATATATATATATATATATATATATATATATATATATATATATATATATATATATATATATATATATATATATATATATATATATATATATATATATATATATATATATATATATATATATACTTTATTATGTTCACTTTTATCCAGTACACATGTACAGGCTAAAAAATACTGGGTTATTGAACCCTTGTAAGTCTTAATGGTAAATTTTCTTCGCCTACCCTCTTATGCGGAAAGCTTTTTATTTAAATCAACACTAAACATTTGGTTACGACTTAAATTGTACTTGGGAAAAACATTAATATTTATATAACTTGAAATTTAGTTTTCCTTTAAATATATCATAATTAAAGAACGAAATTTAGAAATTTAAGGGAACAACAAATATTTCGCAATGTATCAAGCGTTTCTGCTTGATTTAAGACCTGGTAACCGTAGGTAGTCTTAGAGACGACTTTTGGAGACAAATGGGAAATCTCAAATTTTTATGAGTTCCATAATTTTTAGTGCTTAAGCAAATACTTTAGCTGTTCTTGTTCAAGAAAATGGAATAGGTGATTTTTTCATATTTCCTAAAAGCAGGTCAGTAATAGATATTACATGAAGTAAATTGTTACTAATAATCAGCTAGATTTGTTTTTTTTTTTTAACAAAATGTTGTTACAAATACATATTATTTGTCATTGTTGTGACACAAAGTATCTCAATAAGTAATGAAATTCAAGAATATTTACAATTGTTCTTCTACTCTTGTAAGTCAACTATACTCAGAAAATAATTGAAGTCAGTAATTTATTTTATGCTGATTGCCGATAAAGTTATATATTTCCAATGTAGAGACAAATGGGAAGCTAACGCCATTTGTCCTTGCCTGTCAGTACCTCTATTAGAAAATATAGGTATAATAGGTTTTCAATCCAAATATCCAAGCCAAGCTAAAAACCCTAGGAACTCGACCCGTTTTCTAAATATTAATACATTTTAAAGTACAGTTTAAGCAACTAAATTTACTTTTTCTAGACATGATCTAACTAGTACAACAAGTTAAGACATGTCCGGTTAAACATGTATATATAAGTGACATGTTTGTATAGAAATATATCATTTTTGTTACAATTAAGCGTCAGTGTGTCGTCGGACCAAAGAGAATGTTCTGAAGTAGGCGTGTTACAAGAAAACTAAAAATAATATTAAATTGTTTTTTCAACGATTTATGTATATATATATGAGTGATAATGTCGGAAATAAATCTTTTTGTGTTTTTAAAGTTATCCTTTATTAAATTAATTTTTATTACATTTCTGGTTCATAATTTGATAGCTTCTAAAAATACAATGTAAATTAAATTATATATATACAACATACAACAAAATCTACGTCGTTTCATAAATATATAGAAAACCAAAAATATATGAGTGTGCTACTTACCTGTCCATTATGCCCCAGCTGCGGAAAAATTTACTCATATATTCAGCAGGTACAGTAGGTATTGGAATAAATTAACGTAATGTAATTTGACGTATATACATTCTTGATAAATTGACTTTCTAGACATTTTATGATTTTTCATATGACCACACTGAGGAAAAAATACTGCATTTCCCGACATTATCACTATGTAAGCAAACATAATATATTATATTTATATATATATGCGATATACTTATTTTTACACATATTTAAATTCATAACTGGTACATAATAATTTTTCTTTTTATTTTGACCATTCATTTATATTGTATATGTATGTATATCGCAAATATACGTGATTACGTCTAAAGCAAAAAGGGATAAGCTGTATTTTATAGCAAAATTATAATTTATTTAATTATGTTTTTTATCTCTGTTCTCTGTTGATTTTTGAAAAAGAGTGGTTGTCCCTTTTTGATGAAAAACGTTACAGTTGTTAAGTTACAAGATTTTCAGTTTTAAACTTCTCGTTTAAAAGTTATTTATTTTAAAAAAGGGGAAAATAAATTTAATTGTATATAATGATATTGTTGACTTTCATTTTAATTCCACTTTAGAATGTCATTAAACATTTTGTCTATAATATATAAATAAATGGAATTTGTTTGGAAATATTTTTTTTTTAATTGTAAGATAATATAATGTGAGTGTATAGAAATTTAAGAAATGAAGATAACATATATATGATAACATATAACATATATTCGTATATAATTTGTAAGATATATATATATATATATATATATATATATATATATATATATATATATATATATATATATATATATATATATATATATATATATATATATATATAAATATATATATATATATATATATATATATATATATATATATATATATATATATATATATATATATATATATATATATATATATATATATATATATATATATATATATATATATATATATATATATATATATATATATACATACATACATACATACATACATACATACATACATACATATATATATATATATATATATATATATATATATATATATATATATATATATATATATATATATATATATATATATATATATATATATATATATATATATATATATATATATATATATATATATATATATATATATATATATATATATATATATATATATATATATATATATATATATATATATATATATATATATATATATATATATATATATATATATATATATATATATATATATATATATATATATATATATATATTATATACAGAGAAAAGAAGTATGTAAAAGTTAAGTTAGTAAAAATCCTATCAGATCCAAATTTACTACCATCACGTGGACTTAAAATTTCTTATTGCGTTACGATTTAAAAAATTGTAAGAAATATTTAGAAAGCAACGCCATCTACTGTTGGGGTACCTAAGTTACCTCAAACTACATAGTAACGCCATCTCCAGTGGTTAATTTAAAGTATAAAGTTTACAAAACTATACTAGATGGCGGTAGGTGTTTGACTAAATTGAAGATAACTATTATTGCCTAATATACAAAATATATGTAAATATATGCATAATTTAGTTAATTATTGTGTGTTAAGTTTTAATTTTATTGTTAGTATGAGATGCAGAGATAAATAAATATAGCTATTAATTATTGCAGCTTATTTAAGCTGGGTAGAGGGAGGTTAGTAGGATGACATTAAAATCTTCTCTTGAGCTCCTGAGATCAGCACCGCTTTACATCTATAAGTGTTTTATAATCATACTCCATAACAGCGATTGAACTTCAAACTTTCGTGCTTTCCGACGACGAAGAAAATGGAAATAGAAAAATTCATCTTCCCCGACTGGGAATCGAACCCAGAAACCGTCGCGTCACAGGCAGACGTTACGCCTCTGCGCCACGACGGTCTTTGCACGACGGTTCTTGTAATTCTGAGATTTAAAAGATAGATTTAAAAGATAATGCATTAAACTGAATGATTAAACAAAGATAAACAATATCTCAATTCAAGGTGACATTGGCGAAGTGAATTGTAATCAACTGGCACGCTAGAAGCGCTGTAACTAAAGAGAAGAAGACGAAGAATATGTGCATATTATATTTCTTTGACCATTGTTTATATACAAATTAAATGAACGTAAAATCTGATTTTTAAATTAACAGTAGAAATTTGATTAAACGAAAATAGAAAAAAATCAGATTATTGAATTTTTAGTATACATATGTATGTTAGACATAGTATTATATGTTTATTAAGAACATTTAGAACAATTAATGAAAGTCAATGTTTATTAGGAAATTTGGTTGACAATATTTGGTAATTGCAATTTCTTGTGAATCCCATCTTTCCCTAAATCTTTTAAAGAAAAAAATTATACTAAAGCTTTCGTTTTTTTATTTTGCAGGTGAAATTTATAAGTACCTAATTATAATTCTATTGTATTAAAATAAAATGATATCCTGGTAGTCTTGATAAAAAATATTGCCTATATTGTTAAACGTAAAACGCTTGTAGTTAACAATATTGTTAACGCTCTATCCCGCTTATAGCAAGATTACAATAGAAAACCCAGACCACCATTTCCTTCCAATTCAAGAATTTGCGTAATAAGTGTCCTAACGCCACATTTTGTACAGAACACGATGTTACTTATGTATCGCGTGTCAGTGATCTAAATCAAGTAGAAGTTAATAGGATTTAAGTCAAAGTAGTACAATAGTATGTAGTATGATAGCATTGTTTATAGTCTGGCAAATATGTAATCAATTGCGAAAATTACCAACTATTTACTGAATAAACAAATGGGTTCAGAGAAACTTAGAAACCTTCCTTCCTCCCCCCTGGTTCTATACTTGCCCAATTATTAAAACAATGCAGACAGTTAGTCAGACAGTGCCGAATCCAACGCCTCGCCTTGTCTTCTTATTGATTTTTCCATTCCTCATGTGAAACCACATCAGTCGCTGTTGCTCCATGACCTAATATTAGACGGTATATGAAAGTCTCAATCTTCATTAGGTTTATACTATGTTTTACACTATCCCATCTGTTTATCCTGTTGTATGTGGGATACTGCGTGAGGCTACAGAAAGTAAAGTATTAGTATTACCATCGTGACACGATTGTGTACACGATGGTTTGCCGGTCGATCCACTCAGGGAAGATGGATTTTTCTATTTCCATTTTCTTTGCTCCGGAAACTAGGCAAAGCGCGGCGTTGAGTTCTGCCACTCAACACGCAATGCTTTGAAAAAGGTGGAAAGCATGGATGGAGAGAGCAGGGACTAAGCAACGGGGTGTGTAACACTAGGTTCCTATGGTTCCTGCTCTGCTTACCCTCTCAAGTGCAGGATAAAGCGTGAAGACAAAAAAAATAGCTGTCATTAGACAGCCAAGCTACAAGCCAGCCTAATTCAACATACGAATAACAGTGAATTCTATTACAAAGAAAATAATTGAAAATAACCATTGTGTATTTTAATTAGTTTAACGTATAAATTACTTCATTAGTATATTTTTTTACTTAATCAGAATAATTATGAACCTACTTCCTGGTACAAGTAGGTGGGCGATATAAAAACGTACATCACTTAGCCATTGGGGCGTAAATGCATGTATATGTGTCCGTTACAATTTTTGCTAGTCGTCTTTCTGACTAGAACTCGGGTACTATCAATGTGAATAATAGAAATAAGTTATCTTGATGACAGTGTCAAACGTTATACTCGTTCATTTTATGTGTTTTTTAATTTTTCAGCTTTGATAATTAGCACAGGGTGAAATGTAATGTCTAATGTCAAAAATATATAACACAAGAAATATATTAATCATTCGACTGTCTCTTACAGTTTTATTTGTAACAGGAAGTTGAACTGTTCATTAAAAAAAAAAAAAAAAAGAAAAAAAAAATCAGCTTCCTGGTCTTTCCCGTATGTCATTACAGAGAATACCTATACATTAAGATATTTCGAGCCATACTGTTATAAATTGGGTAATAAATATTCAATATTTTTGTTAAAGTACAATATTAAAATGTATAATAAAAAAAGTTTTATTTCTAAAAAAGTTATAACTTTTAAAGTTTCTAAACTTCTCAGTTTTATTAAAACTTTAAACTGTTTATTCTCATTACGATTCCTGCGGTTCCTCTGCGTACTTTGATATGTGAAGAATAAGACGTGAAGCTAAACGAAATACTGTTATATATCTGTGCAAATATTTTTTGACATAACTGAAAGATACTAAAAATATTTAAAAAATACAGCCAATATATAAATTAATTAATCTTACTACATATATATATTAAACTAAAATACATAACAATTAATTCTAACACGTCAAGTTAAAAGCTAAAATCTAAGTTAAACTTAACTTAGTAATAAATAAACCTTTTAAACATTTTATAAAAGCAGGAAACTAAGTAATCTCATCATCAGAAAGTTTTAAGCTATAAAACCTCGTTGTTAACAGTTATATATGTACATACATACATACATATATACATACACATATATATGTATATGTA
Source organism: Dione vanillae (assembly GCA_037178615.1). Taxonomy (NCBI): domain Eukaryota; kingdom Metazoa; phylum Arthropoda; class Insecta; order Lepidoptera; family Nymphalidae; genus Dione; species Dione vanillae. The sequence goes on from JAZFAU010000261.1 coordinate 634,521, forward strand.
AGTACACTTACAGGCATACAGTAATTGTGGAGAGAATAAAAAATTGCGCTAAGTGTGCCTTACTTGTGCTGTGTACACCCGATGGAGATACTGGACTGATTTAATTTTTAATATATTTTACAGTAAACTTTTATTATATATATATATATATATATATATATATATATATATATATATATATATATATATATATATATATATATATATATATATATATATATATATATATATATATATATATATATATATATATATATATATATATATATATATATATATATATATATATATATATATATATATATATATATATATATATATATATATATATATATATATATATATATATATATATATATATATATATATATATATATATATATATATATATATATATATATATATATATATATATATATATATATATATATATATATATATATATATATATATATATATCACAGAGATAGTTTATAGTTTCCAGAGTGAAGAAAATGGAAATAGAAAAATCCATTTTCCCTGAGTGGGAATCGGACTATCAAAACGTCGCGTTTACAGGCAGCCGCTTACGCCTCTTCGCCACGACGGTCCTCCAAATTTATTAATAAATTATCTATATCATTCTTAGATCCAATTATAGTTTATTTTATAAAATTTGTTCAGCATTGTAAGATAACACTATCTTATCTAAAGAAGGAGAAATTTCCGTTCTCCGCACGAATTCGTAACATTGTGCGTTGTATGGAGACAATCACTTTGCATTTTATGAAAGGGATAATTTCACATTTATTCATATCCACGACTAAATTTATAATTATCTTTTAAATAAAACAATTTAAACGGATTTATCGCGTATATTAATTTTTTTTATGAAATTCGACGTTTCGAACATTTTGCAGTAGTCACGGGTAGACTGAGGTGGCATTCGTCTGTCATTCGATATAATTATCATATCAAACTACCGCCAACGGTTCCTGTGTTCCAGCTCAGTACGCGAGGCATCTCTGATGGATATGGAATGTTTAAAATGTATAAAAATCGCGAAAATCAAAGAACTTATCATAATTATCTGCTTAAATGGCCTCGACCAACAATTAAGTTTTAGTGATTTTAAAGCAATTTGATTACAAAATATATTTAGTAATGTTCAAGTTTTAACGTTAGCTAAGTTAAATTTCATTTATGATTTGTTTATTTTATTTTTCCCTGAAATATTTATGGTAAAACCCTTTTTTTATACCAAATTTGAATACGATAATAACCATAATAATCTAACTGTTGTCAATCTTAGCTAAAGTTACCACTGCATATTAATAATTTTAAATTAATTAAATATATACATTATGCATATATGGCGTTGATTTATTCATATTAAAAAGAGATGAATTAGAATATCAATAATACATACAGAGGTAACTTCACGATCTATCCCAAGCGGGGTAGTCAGAGAGAACGGAGATCCAAACGCTGCGGTCCCTATATACCTATTTCGCCTTTTGGACCACCGTTATTATCCTCTTCATATATGGTCTCCGGAAGGCGTCATGCTTTTTACGTTACCTTCTTCCAATATGTACTGTGTTTTCGAAAGTCAACCGACGTCTCCCCTTACAGATAGGCAGGTCCCACTCATTTTAAATATCGTTAATATATTTTTATATTTTAATCCTAAAAATAGTATAAATTTTTTACTACAGTACACAATCACGTCTGTATGTACGTAGCGGGTTTGTTCCGAGCGGCCACAGTTGGGTGGTAGAGCGAGAAGTTCAAATCTCCGTCGTAATTGATAAATAAACGGCGCGTGCGCAACTCGGGTCAACCAACTTGAGCTTATTGCCATATTGTTTAAGTTTCATTAATTAAATACTACATAGTGGTGCGTTTGGAGAGCGTACTGGGTTCAATTCCAGTGAGGGAATTTCTTAATTTCGTATTAGGTTCTGATACTGAATATATATTGTAATGATTTTTGGTTAAAAGTAAAAGAAAGTTTCTTAAATACTGTGCAGGATATAGAGAAACGTATATATGTATTAAACATATTATGATCATTTAAGTCCAAAAAACAAGTTATTAAGTTGAGCTTAATTCAATTCTAGAAAATGTAGTCAAAAATAATATATATTTTTATTAAATATATATTGTTAAGAAATATATATTTTTAAATATATGCATATGAGGACCGTCGTGGCGCAGAGGCACAACGTCTGCCTGTAACGCGACGGTTTCTGGGTTCGATCCCTAGTCGGGGAAGACGGATTTTTCTATTTCCATTTTCTTCGCTCTAGAAACTAGGCAAAGCGCGACGTTGAGTTCCACCACTCAACACGCAATGCCTCGAAAATGGTGGAAAGCGGGGACGGAGAAAGTAGGGACTAAGCAACGGAGTGTCTTAACACTAGATTCCCACAGTCCCTGCAGTTCCCCCTGCCTCCCCTGCCATGTGCAGGATAAAGCGTAAAGCTAAAAAAAATACATATTATTTTACTATTATTTCACGTTGGGATATAAAAGTAGTTTTATATAACGTAGTAAATATTTAACGGAGGAGCTTAATCTGAAATTGCGTGCTAAAATAAAAGCTTAAAAAAATTGAGTAAAAACATAAACTTTCTCACATAAAATATATTTCTCATAAGCTTACTGTATAGTATCTTAAGTAAAACGTGCCCCAACCCCTACACCTGCGGGGCTCCACGCTTCAGTGATGTTTAGCCGTTAGTAATATTCAGTTTAACTTTAAAAAAAAATGTTTTCTCAGTACCGCTTGTCTTGTCTCGTCTTGTACTGAGGGTATATAGTATATAATTGGTCTGTTTTAAAAGCAATTTAAAGGAAGTAGTGTTAAAGGAAGTAGTGTCTTTTAATAGCAATTTTTGAAAGCAAAACAACCGTTCCACATTTTGATAATATAAGTTAAAATTTTGGAAATATATGTAAATAAGGTATGGACTATCTATTTATAGTAAATCATTATATGTTTTTTTTATTTTTAGCTTCTGTCAATATCTTACATTTTTTTTAGCTTCACGCTTTGTCCCACACATGGCAGGGTAGGCAGAGGGAACTGCAGGAACCATGCAACCTAGTGTTAAGACACTTCGTTGCATGGTCCCTGCTTTTTGCTTTCTCCGTCTCCGCTTTCCGCCACTTTCGAGGCATTGCGTATTGAGTGGCGAAACTCAATGCAGCGCTTTGCCTAGTTTTTAGAGCGACGAAAATGGAAATAGAAAAATCCATCTTCCCCGAGTGGGAATCGAACCCTCAAGCCGTCGCGTTTACAGGCAGACGCTTGCGCGTCTGCGCCACGACGGTCTTCGGATATATCCTACATATTGTTAGGAAAACTGAAAATGTCTAATGTAGTAGAAATATTATACTAAATTGTTAAGACACAGGTTTTGTGAAGCCAAACTTAAGGCCACGCTTTTTCTTCTTACCAGAGCGATGAAGAAGAATAATTAAAGCAAGAATCAAAAAAGCTTCGATAGCGCCTATCACTTATAACACGTACAATAAATATTTGTTTTTTTTAATAATTTTTGTATCTGAGAACGTAGGCCTCTATCAAGACTTGACTTGGTTAAATAGAAATATCGAGATTAATATCTGATCAGGAGAAATGAAAGTCTGTGTCCACAATTATAATTCCTATATACCTTAAATTTTAATTAAAGAAACAAATATACACCTATATACAGCTTCACGCTTTTATCCCGCACATGCGGCAAGGTAGGCAGAGGGAACTGCGGGAACCGTGGAACCTAGTGTTAAGACACTCCGTTGCTTAGTCTCTGCTTTCTCCGTTCCCACTTTTCGCCTTTTTCGAGACATTGCGTGTTGAGTGGCGGAGCTCAACGACGGTCCTTTATATCTTCTATATCTTAATTAGTGTTGTCTACAGAGTCCAAGTATTCTACATATTAAGTTCTAGGTTTATGAGCTGAATCTGTTTGTGCATAGTATGTAAGCTAGTCAGAAACGGAAAAACTATACATATTTACATATAATAACATAAAATAAGTTTTTCTTCTTTTATTAATAGCTTTGATTCCAATTGAGAAATTCACAAAACATCAGTAGGTATATTAAAAATAATAAATTAAGGAGAATAAATTAGAAATTCTTCTTAATAAAACCAGCATACATAAATACTGTCTACATCATTACACCCCTGGATACAGTAAGCCACATCGATCACAAGTTCTAGAAAATTCCGTTAAAATATATACACACATTACACATAATCATATTCAACGTACACATGTGTGCGTGATCTTATATGCGTGCGAGTAAGAAGTCTGCGCCTGCGCAGGTATATGGAATATATAGCTATCTTGTTCTAACGCTTTATTATTGTATACATCTTTCTCTTTCTAACGCACAGGTTATATTAATTAATACGACGTTTCGTTTGACCAATGTGATTTAGTATGTAATTTAGAAAGGAAATATTACTTCTGCAATTAAAGTTATATTAAAAATGTTTTTATTGGATTTTTTTTATTTTTTCCTTATTTACGACTTAGATCATAAAGTTTAAGTAAAATTTAATAAGTATAGCGTAATACTTTGAAAATACACTGTCTAAAAGAATCATCAATGGAATTATGTTAAATAATCTGTATCATATTTTTGCATTTATGAACATATTTGAAAGTGTCTTAAACCTACTTATGTCGTAATACTTAGGACTTCTCAGAGATCTTTTCCTTCCATAATAATAATAATAATAGTACTTTATTATACTCATAAAATTATAACAAGATAGATTCAAGCACATAATTAAAATAGCTTATGCTTTACCACTACAAGTTATCTCTACAGGCAAGTACAACTACAACCACACTCTATAGGGTATTAAAGAGGGCACTAAGATTGTCTATGTCTCATTGAACTTTTTTAAGCCAAAGCTCTATTTTAAACTTTAACTAGTGTTGATTGGAATTCTTTTAATTAATTGAATTTAATCTAAGTATTATTTCCATAACGTATATAATTTTTTTATCATATAACAATTGATGTCAGCTTAACGTCGTTTTAGAAGTACTAGACTTTTAAAAATAAGGCAATATTAGCTAAAATGTTCAAAAGTTCAAAGTTCAAATGTTTCTCTGCAATAAATAGAGATACAAAAGGAAAGTCGTTATTATTTGTTTTCTTTACATTTTTACGTCTAAATGAACAATTAAAGAGAGCTTAGAAAGTTTTTTTACGTTTACGTTTACATTACCTTTTACGCCTACATTTATATAGTGATTAATTAAGGAGACTTTAAAAAAGTTTTTTACATTTACGTTTACGTTACGTTTTATGTACACATTTAGACAGTGAACAATTAAAGAGAATTTCAGAAATAATTAAAAGATCCTTTACAGGTGTGTATGTCTACGCTGGGCCAGAGCTTCGCTGCTTAGAGTCCATTTTTCACATCAATTGGTTTGTTCTCGTGTAGCAGATAGTGAAGAATCCTAATAAGAAACTGTCAAAAACAAATGTTCAGTCGTTTTTATATGATAAAAATTATTTAGTAAGTGACAGCTACGTTTGTTATTCGAAAATTATACCATAAAGAACTTTACTTTACTAATAAGTTATATTTATTTGAAAATTAAACAGTAATTTCGATACTAAATAATCAAAAATAATAAAAATAATAATTGAAATTGTTTTAACTTTTTTGTTTTATTTCATTTCCTTCAGTCGTTTTTATATGATAAAAATTATTTAGTAAGTGACAGCTACGTTTGTTATTCAAAAATTATACCATAAAGAACTTTACTTTACTAATAAGTTATAATTCGTTAATTTCGATACTAAATAATCAAAAATAATAAAAATAATAATTGAAATTGTTTTAAATTTTTGTTTTAATTTTGTTATTTATATATATATATATATATATATATATATATATATATATATATATATATATATATATATATATATATATATATATATATATATATATATATATATATATATATATATATATATGTATATATATATATATATATATATATATATATATATATATATATATATATATATATATATATATATATATATATATATATATATATATATATATATATATATATATATATATATATATATATATATATATATATATATATATATATATATATATATATATATATATATATATATATATATATATATATATATATATATATATATATATATATATATATATATATAACAAATGTTCAGTCGTTTTTATATGATAAAAATTATTTAGTAAGTGACAGCTACGTTTGTTATTCGAAAACTATACCATAAAGAACTTTACTTTACTAATAAGTTATATTTATTTGAAAATTAAACAGTAATTTCGATACTAAATAATCAAAAATAATAAAAATAATAATTGAAATTGTTTTAACTTTTTTGTTTTATTTCATTTCCTTCAGTCGTTTTTATATGATAAAAATTATTTAGTAAGTGACAGCTACGTTTGTTATTCGAAAATTATACCATAAAGAACTTTACTTTACTAATAAGTTATAATTCGTTAATTTCGATACTAAATAATCAAAAATAATAAAAATAATAATTGAAATTGTTTTAAATTTTTGTTTTAATTTTTTTATTAATATATATATATATATATATATATATATATATATATATATATATATATATATATATATATATATATATATATATATATATATATATATATATATATATATATATATATATATATATATATATATATATATATATATATATATATATATATATATATATATATATATATATATATATATATATATATATATATATATATATATATATATATATATATATATATATATATTAATTTATAATTTAGTTAACTTTCACTTGATTGTCAATTTTTACTGATACATAGTGAGATATTCCTTACTCTAGAAAATGCAATAAAATTAGTATTTTTCTATAACTTAAGTAAAAGAAAATCGTTTTATAATTATAAAACTAATTTAAAAAATACTTTTATATGTGATATAATATATTTAAAAACATATATACGTAACATTTAATATAGTAATATTCTGTGGACACTAGTATAATATTAGTATAATATTCTACAAGTGTGGGCAGTAGGAACGGTTGTGTTTTCTTCGTTTCGCTCCGCCGCCTGTACTGACTAGTGATTACCCTTATCGATATATATATATATATATATATATATATATATATATATATATATATATATATATATATATATATATATATATATATATATATATATATATATATATATATATATATTTGTTTAATATGGTTATGTCGCAAAGACGGCTTCTGGGTGCGATTCCCAATCGGTTTCTTCGCTCTGGAAAGTAAGCAATGCTCAGCGTTGAGTTCAGTCACTCAAAATGCAATGTCTCGAGAAAGACGGAAAGCGGGGATGCAGAAAGTGAGCAAAGAAGTGTCTTGACGCTAGGTTCCTATAGTCTCTCTGCCTACCCTACCATTTGCGGGATAAAAGCGTGAAGCAAAAAAAAAGATTAACTCGATTTTTTAATTTTTACACATATTACATTTTTGTGTGTATTGTTTCAATTTAGTGTGAAAGTTTTTAGTATAATTATTTACCTATCTATATGTACAGTACAGTACCTTCATTCTATTTTAAATATATATTTATTTATGTTTTTACATTTTTAATACGAAATATAATAATATATATAAATATGCATATATATACCTCCAAACAAATTTACTTGACGATCAATAATTATTTTTTTACTAAGTGAGATCTTGTTATTATCAACTCGATACAATTGATCTAATATCATTGTTACATCACTACAGCGGAAGTATGATAATTGTGCGGCGTCTTCCCCTCACTATCCTGACTTCTGATAGACAACTACAAATTCCTTTATTATTAAATGTTTTACTGGAAGTAATACTTTAAAAGCTTTTTACTTAAGCTTTTTCTTAACTAAGGAGAATATAAAAGGAAAATAAAAATCAGTAATCGATTACTATGTATTATTATAACGTAGGTATTACAGAAGAAGAATGAAAGAAAGATGAATGCTGTGAATATACGATCTCTTCGAAGGATATGTAGAGTCCGCAACAAGGAGATACACAGGATGGTAGGTACCAGCCAGAATGTCACAGTGAGAATGTGGAAGAACGTGCTCAGAGATTTGGGCACGTCGAAAGAATGAGTGACGAAAGAATGGTAAAATAGATATACGACGCAGAAGTAAGTGGTAAGAGAGGTAAGGAGAGACCTCAGTTGACTTTTTAAAACACAATATCGGAGATACTGGAGGAAGGTCACGTAAAAAACATAAGGATTCCCCGGAGAGCATGTATGAAGAGGCTATTGAGAGTGGACGAGGCGAAAGAGGTATGCAGGTTAGGTTTATTTCATTATCGCAAGAATTTCCAGTCCTGTCTTGGCCCTACTCCTCTCTTATGTACCACCTCAAGAATAAAACCTCTAAAACTCAGACAGCTGCACGTTGAAATACTCCTAAATTCTAATAAATGCTGTATATTCTTCAAGCAAATTAGGGAATTTGAACCCTTTGTAAGTCGTAACAAGTAATTACAAGTAAGTTTTGTAGGTAAATATTATGATTCCTCTATACTCAAAGAATTTGGAGTTCAATTCTCGAGGATGATGTTTCATTTTAAAGTTCATGGAACTTTAAATATTTCTATGTAATTTAAAAAAAAAGGCTTTAAGCATATATTTTTAAAATTTTCTTTCAGATTTAATTAAATGTTCGAATACTCGTTTTGTATCGTTATGGGTTCAATCCCCTATCATTGAGAAAATATTCCCAATCACTCGTGTTGACAAGAAAAAGTGTGGCCATAATATAATTTCACAACTAAACACACAACATAGCTTAGGAGATAAAGCTCGGAAGGTCAGAAGGCTCAGTTGAAAGATATCTAAGCGTAAAAGTATAATACAAGATTCATATCCAATTACTGCGCTAATATTGATATGTTTTACTTTATTTATAAATGCTTATTCGAGCTATAACAACTTTAATTCAATTGTTAAATCAATTTTTGAATGAATTCAAATATATTCAACTCCAGTTTAATTATTTTGTTTAAAATTGTATAAATTTTAAGCAAAATGGTTGAACTGACTTAATCGCATAATTACGAGTCTCTCCTAACATTGACTACTATAAAGTGTTCAAAATCTCAGGCTCACAATGTAAACACACGATCAATCCGACTAAATTATTTTATTTAAAGGGTGTAAATATCGTAGAAATAATAGATCTTTTTTCCTTTTTAATATATAAGCTTAGAACAATTCCAAGATTTACAAAAATTTTACGTGACAACGTCTTTTTCTCGGTAGAATATTTATTGATATGATTAATAATTATAATATAAATTGCACAAATTTTAACTATAGAAAATATATGTTGTTTACTAAAACATTGTACATGTGTCAAGTGATACGCGCGGCGGACCGATCATAGTTCGGTGACAGTTGACACATCGTTACGTTACCTTTTTCATATGTGACTCCGAGCCGCAACCTAATTTAAGACGTTGTCACGTCAAAATTCTAAAGAAAAAATCTATATCATTTATAACTTATAGTAAATACTGGATTAGTATATGGTGCATAATTTGCGTAACGCTAAGAAAAAGACATCAACGCGTTACTATCGCAGCATAACAATAGAAAATGAAATAGATTATTAATTGATTATTTATAATAGAAAGGCATATGGCGGAAACAAGCACTGTGTTAGCAGAAGTGCTATGGTGAAAAATATACATATTTTAAGAGAGATCATACTCATGGAAAAGTTACCCCATAGAGTTTCTATATATAATACCTATATTTGATATCAATACAAATTCTGTGTGAACTATAAAAATGAACAGCTATTAAGACTATTAAAACGTGTTTAATAAATAATAGAGACAAATGGGAATAGAGTCGACTAGTGTTGTATTCACGCAACTACATATATCTATTGTAATTAGAAAAGTCACAACTTGCATGATTCATTATTGGTGTTGAAATGCAAATTATTGTAATTTGTTTCAAGTTTGAAGGTTTCTTATATCGTAAAGGTATATTTTCACATTTTCGATATATTTGAAAAAAATATAGTGAAAATATAAAAACAGATGCGCAACGTCTTCCTGTAACACGACGATTTCTGGGTTCGATTCCTAGTTGGGGAACATGGTTTTTTCTATTTCCACTTCTTCGCTCCGCCACAAAATATATATATATATATATATATATATATATATATATATATATATATATATATATATATATATATATATATATATATATATATATATATATATATATATATATATATATATATATATATATATATATATATATATATATATATATATATATATATATATATATATATATATACATATATATATATATATATATATATATATATATATATATATATATATATATATATATATATATATATATATATATATATATATATATATATATATATATATATATATATATATATATATATATATATATATATATATATATATATATATATATATATATATATATATATATATATATATATATATTTGTATATATATATATATATATATATATATATATATATATATATATATATATATATATATATATATATATATATATATATATATATATATATATATATATATATATATATATATATATATATATATATATATATATATATATATATATATATATATCTTTTATCCTGCTTTCTTTTTGTTACTGGAATTTTTTTGAAATAAATATTTGATTAATTTACATAGTATCTGAACCTTACATTTCTTTCCTTTTCTTAATATCCCTTATATTTGCAATCAATAAGATAAATAAAAATATAACATTACGCCAAAACTCAAATTATAATGATACGTAAAGATTTAAAAGGCTTGAAATTTTTCCATCATATTTCGTTATGTAGCTTAAATAAAAAAATAACACTGCACCTCGCAAGGTTGGTATCGATTTTTATTTATTTATAAAATATTGCGTTCAAAGTAATGTGGTTATCTTAAAAAATCTAAAAGTATTGCCAGTCTGCGCGTGCGCCGGTAGCTTAGTTCTTTGTTGTAATACCACTGGTTTTCAAAGTTTAATCTGTCTTATTAGAATCTAATACACCTTTATTGTGCACATTATAAATAATAAATACAAAGGGTCACTAAAAGGCAGCGTGTTTTAATATTTTATACTATAGTAATATTTTAAATATACATCACGATTATATGAACGTTAAAACTATATTTTCTATAGTTCCAATGTGAAAATCAAAGAACTGATTTTTCCTTCAGTAATTATTGAATTGAAATATGAGAAATATAATATATTCAATACAAAAATATAAAGAAACATTTAGAAGAAATACTTAATGACAATTACACAAAACTTTGGACAGCACAACCAACAAAAGTCAGTTACGACATACAGCCGTTACAATTTATTCATCAACTCACTCTTCCGGTAAGCGAGAGAGCAATATCTATATAGGGAACGTTAGAGCGAGACAACACAACATCCACCTGCTGGAGCCATCTTTTTTTCTAGTTTTTTGTCTCTAATTATGAGGCAGTGGTGCAATATTGACCACGATTCATGCTGTAATCCGTAATTTCTGTAATTTTTCAAAACTTTTGCAATATATTAGTAATAGCTAACTCAATAGTAATCTTTGATTCAGAAATCTTTGCATTTAATTTGAATGAAATTGTAGAGACGATCTTTAAAATATATTGACTGACTCTACATTGTATAGAATTGGACCTTAGATTTGTTAATTGTTGCTTATTTTCTATAGTTTTTTTGTGAATTTTGTCGTTCTAAATTTCAAATTTGTTTTGTAGAACAAGATCATCGTGGTTTTTTTGTTCAGTTAATTTTCATTTAAAAAATAAAATAAATAATTTCATGTAATTGTATATTATCTATCGTTAAAGCACTATATTGTATTTGTTTTAGAATTTCAATGATAGGTTCCAAAAGTTAAAAGCTACCTACTTTAGAAATTCAAGCTATTATTATATCATTCCTAAAGCATAATTTAAAAAAATACATGGATTTGTTTGAGAACGACTAACTAAATATTTATATTATATATTGAGTTACTTTCATTTATAAGGTTCCTCCAAGAATTAATATTTAACCTGAAAAATATTCTATTAATCTAGTCGAGCTAATATATGATAATGTACGGTAAGCTAATTCTTTGATTCTATACAGTGGAACCTATCATGACAATAGATGTCAATATAATGATAAGCATGGCGAAGAAAATCACAAGTACGGTGGACGAAAGTAGAGCGATGAAAGTATCGCTTGAAGCAAGGTGTCTTGGACCTATATAAAAACAGTTTATTTGTAATAAATTGATGCAAATTGTGTAGTATTTGTGTTAGGAAATAAAAAAAGTTTGGAGGGTCGGTGAAAATCATTAAAATATTAGGTTCAACATCTTGCAGGGAATGAAGTGTTAACAAGTTTAACTTCTAAAATTAATCATTTTCTTTTCTTCGTGTTTGGTTTATAGCGACATGCCACATTCATTTTGTTTGGAAAATTATTTGCAATTTTAGTCAGTCACATGAATAGTTAAATGATGGCAACAAGTGGTGCTTATTATAATACGTACGTAACTAGAATATAAAATATAGTTATGTAATTAAAATTCTTTTGCTTTATATATGAAACTTGCATCTCTATTTTAACCCTAATTTAATTTTACGAAAAATTAATAATATTAAAAACCTCAATTAATTCAAACATTTCAATTAACTTGAATTAAGTTATCTAATTATTACAGGAAATTGCTTAATTATTTGCCGAAAATATTTTATAATATTTTTTTTAACTTCACGCTTTATCCCGCACATGACAGGGTAGGCAGAGGGAACTACAGGAACTGTTGGAACCTAGTGTTAAGACACTTCGTTGCTTAGTCCCTGCTTTCTCCGTCTCCGTTTTCCGCCTTTTTCGAAGCTTTGCCTAGGTGCCAGAGTAAAGATTAAATGGAAACAGAAAAAACCATCTTTACCGACTGGGAATCGAACCCAGAAACCATCACGTTACAGGCAGACGTTACGCCTCAGCACCACGACGGTACCTCAATATTTATTTATAATTTTCAAATTTAAAGAAAAATTATCCAAAAACACAATTAATAGAAGACTCAACTGTCAACGCAATCACAAATCATAATATCCCTTTTCCGTTTGAAATTATATGGCTCTACATAAGCGCGCTAGTGTGCGTTTCATGCAGGCTGCGCGGGAGTCGGCTGGTTCCACTCAGTCGCATTTGAGTTGCGGCCGTCGTTGTGTGCAGACGTGTTGCGGGACTACAATACTAATAATTTTTAAAGTGTGTGTAGTGTTTGACTGTGACAGTGTTATATTTAATTACGTGCTTTATTTGAAGGTAGGTTTAAATTTGTTAGCGTTTAAGGAAACAGATGTAGAGTCTTACCTGAAGGAGGAAATTCTTATAAGATTTTTCAGCTCTATGTAACACATGACGTTATTATAGACTTTAAATTTCAGGTGTTGGTTGGTGACCTTGCTTAAAGCGAATTTTTAGTTGTGCTACAGTTATTATTTAGATATAACTAACGGAGAAACTATTTTTGTAACTTTAACTTATAAATGCAGTAAAATGGTCAAAATTTCAAAAAGATTACAGTAAGTGCTGTTATTAGACAAGTTATCGGTTTCTAATGTTAATCGAACAGTTAATAGAGTTCGTAACTAAACAAATCACATCTGGAGCAATATAGAGCGTGAACGATTGAAATTTTCTTAATAAGAATATTAGTCATTGACACGAGGTTGTAAGAAAAATGTAAATAGGAACTAATATAATATTTTAGTTAATTCCAAAGAAAAATGCTTAAAAATTTGATGAACGGAAATAGTAATAAAAAACGTTAATAAATATTTTTATTCTATTATACATTTTTTCCTGAATACTATAATAGTTACGAACCGAACGAAAAATGAATATAAAATTCACAAGTTCAAATTTGTGCATTCTTTTTTAATAAAAAGACAGTTTTGTAAACATTTTTATTAATATATGCTTAATTATATTGCATATAAACCATATTAATTTCTAAATATCTAGAAAATTATAGTAGAAAACTATAAATGGTACATTATATACTACCCCGCTAGGGATAGAGCGTGAAGTTATGTATGTATGTATATTTCTACATTTAAGTAAGTAACATTTTGACTTAGAATCTGAGAAATTTTTGTAGAGTCCGTCGGAATTTTAAGACTTAGAATCATTTAATATTAATAGAGATTCGTATATTTTCATTTATATGTGTAATTATAATTAGTTTTAGTATGAAGCATTTTCAACTTAATTTAAACTTAAAAACAATATATTTGATTCAATATAGACTTTCATGCCTCCTATATGACATATACCTGTAGACAGACGCATAAAATAAAAAATCAACGAAAACTTGATAAAAACGATGTTTGATTTTGTTCTAAATAATTTAAAAATTAGTTAAAAATGCCAAAATACCATTAAATAAGAGTGAGATACAGATAGACACGTGAAATATTAACATTTTCTATTAAGTGATTATTTTATATGACAACATTTGGTTTTATATAGTTTTTTTACAAAATTTAGTTTTTTTACAAAATGCTATGCTGCAATTAAAATTTGGAAACAGTAATTCTTATAAAGGATAATGTAATAGCATATAATCCCTTCAAAATTCCGAAACAAAGTCTCCACTTTCCGTTTAGCTCTTATTAAATGTTTCTATCTAATAGGTCATTTCACCTCATATACAGTAGATTTGTTGAATAATTCAAAAATTACATAAGTCAGTGAAAACATTAATTCTAACTCAAGTGTGTGAATCATTGTATGGGGTCTAGGTTAGCCTTTGTTAGCATTTTCCCATCGCTTAACCTCTAAACGCCAGACATATAATGCTTTGTAACTTCTATAAGTATTAAGTAAGAGTATGTTACTTGGAAATTCATTTCTACGTACGAAAATGGTAAATATAGTGTTTTACACTGAGTGAAGTTAGTATTTTTAAAGAAATTTCATGTTGTAGAAGTTAACTCATTGACACAAAGATAAAATGGTTTACATATAACACGCCTGTTAGAATTAAAGATTTATAATAATTAAAATCACTGTTCTCTATACAGTTATATTAAGAAAATTTTAAATATACATTCAAAACAAAATTGATCAAAAATAAACAATTAATTGTTGTATTTGACATATGATACACGCAAGGTTTGACAACAATACAGTGAGTTACGCTAAAGGCTATAGCGGTTACAGTCTACAATATAGCCTATCTCGATAATGAACTATGTATCACAAAACAATAACTAAGTTAAGCTAAATAAGCTTACACGAATAGTAATTGGTAGAACTAAATTAAGGTATAACTTTCTTAATGACCATCGTTGAGCAGAGGGACATAGTGAGCTTGTATATGCGATGGTTTGTGGGTTCTATTCCCATCCCGGGAGAATGGATTAATTTCATTTCCTTCGCTCTGGTAACAAATAGCGGCGTTAAGCTTTACCACTCAACACACAACGCTTCATATGGCGTAAAGTGGGGAATAGAGTGCCTTAAAATAAAAAAAAGCACTTGTCAAGAATTGAAATTGATTTCCATGATTAATATTTTCTTATAAGATTCTTAAACGAAAATAATAATAATAAACATATATACATATACATATATATATATATATATATATATATATATATATATATATATATATATATATATATATATATATATATATATATATATATATATATATATATATATATATATATATATATATATATATATATATATATATATATATATATATATATATATATATATATACATATACATATACATATACATATACATATACATATACATATACATATACATATACATATACATATACATATACATATACATATACATATACATATACATATACATATACATATACATATACATATACATATACATATACATATACATATACATATACATATACATATACATATACATATACATATACATATACATATACATATACATATACATATACATATACATATACATATATATATATATATATATATATATATATATATATATATATATATATATATATATATATATATATATATATATATATATATATATATATATATATATATATATATATATATATATATATATGTATATGTATATGTATATATATAAATAATTTTTATAATTTATATGGAAATCGTCTGTTAAATAGCGTATTGTTAATTTGATGTAAAATAAATCAAAATGAATTAGAATCATATATTATTAAAATTGGCTGAATTTTTTGTTTATACATAACTACATTGTATTTCATACAAATGTCTTGAACATATATACTATAAAGCTGACAGCAATAGAATGAAAAAAGGTCACATATTCACTTCATGATTATAAAACAAAATCATAGTCTATACTGAAATATAATTTACTTACATATACATAGATAAGACATAGAGTTACAAAAATCAGCATTCTAACGTCAAACTCTACAATAGACAATATTCAAAATAGTTACAACAGATTCAACAAGTATTTGTAGCATCGACTTAGAACAAGTAAATAATAAAACGCTTTGGTGGCTTGTAATTAACTGAACTGTTTTATTTAAATATCTTTGTATATAGCATGTATGAATGACAACAGGTGGCGCTAGTTGTATTTTGTTACACAGATCTAACACCCTAACTTAACAAAATAATTATATTTTCATAACAAAAAAAATAAATAAGTTTTCCAGTTATCAAATTACACACATACATATTCATACTTTTGAAATGCCCATTAAACTTAAGAATTTATAATGTTTCTCTTTACATAAGCTTTTTGTAAGTATGTCTGCTGGCATATCATTTGTAGAAACATATTCAAGTTTAATTTTATTCTGTAACACACATTCTCTAACAAAGTGATGTTTAACGTCAATGTGTTTGGTTCGCTTATTATGAAACAAAGGATTAGAAGCTAATTTAATGGAACTTTGGTTATCGCTATATAAACACAGTGACATAAGCTCATTAGGTACTAGCTCACATAACAAACTATTTAAATATATTCCTTCTTTACATGATTCAGATAAGGCCATATACTCTGCTTCAGTACTGGATAATGCTACAGTTTTTGTTTTTTGGATTCATAAGAAATTATTGAATTTGACAATATAAAACAATATCCAGTATATGACCTCCTGTCTAAGGAACATGAAGCCCAATCAGCATCTACATAACCATGCAAATTATCATTAGTTTTCTTATACAAAATACCATACTCTTTAGTCTTCTTTAAGTATTTTAATAAACGTTTCAAATGCTTCCAGTGTGTCTCATTAAAACAATTATTAAACTGGCTTAAGTAGCTTACACTAAATGAAATATCAGGTCTAGTTAACACTGATAAGTACATTAAACTGCCAATTAATTGCTGATATGGAATTTTCAATGACTTATTATTAACATCTTTTAGCAACTTTAAATTAATTTCCATAGGAGTATCACATCCTAAACAATCTGACATATTGAATCTCTTTAGAATAGTTTCTATAAATTGCTTCTGGTCTACAGTTATACAGTCTTTACATATATTTATATTCATGCCTAGACACTGTTTTATCTGACCTAAATTTTTAATTCTAAATTTCACAACTAGTTCATTAATTAATTCTTCACAAGTACTTTGACAGTTGAAAAATACAAAAAAATCATCCACAAACAAAGCAATATAAACTTTAATATTATTAACACTTTTAATAAAAAGACAAGGTTCATTTACAGATTTCTTATAACCTAATTTTAACAAACAATCTTCAACTTTTATATACCAAGCTCTAGCTGACTGTTTAAGACCATAAATTGCTTTTTTTAGTTTCAATACCTTCTTATTAGCACAATTCCTAAATTCTGAACATTCTGGTACTTCCATATACACAGTTTCATTAAGAGATCCATTAAGAAAAGCTGTTGGTACATCTAGGTGACAAGTTTTTAAATTAAGGTGAACACTTAAGGCTAGTAATAATCTAAAAGTAGAATATCTTAAAACTGGTGAGAATGTCTCATTGAAGTCTATACCTCTTTTTTGTGTAAACCCCTTGGCCACAAGTCTAGCTCTGTAACGCACTTCACTTTCACTGTTAACTTTCTTTTTAAACACCCACTTGGTTTTAACCACTGTTTTGTCTTTTGGCCTATCCACTAACTCCCAAGTGTCATTTTCCCTAAAAGAATTTAACTCTTCTTTAATGGCGCACTGCCATTCTTCTTTTTCAGGACTATTTAATACATCACTTACAGTAAGCTGCTCATCTGACATTTCCATGCACATGTTTCCAATACCATAGTAGTCTGGTTTACGTCTCATACGTTTCTCAGGAACATTGCACTGCTCAGAGAGGAGATCCATGTCTTCTGGTGATAAGGTATCTGAGTAGCTGTAATCAGTAGTGTTCGATGAATCATCTGGAATGAATGTGTCATCCTTCTGGCTATCACAGCTGTCTTGCTCGTCACTCACAGGAGCTTCTTCTTCTTCTACAACTTTAGATGGTCTATCTTCATTAATAGTGATGCTTGTTGTTGATCTGTCATTTATGTTTTCCATGACAACAACATCTCTGGCTATAATTACATCTCGCGTTATAGGATTGTATAAGCGATAGCCCTTGGTATTTTCAGAATATCCAACAAGAAACATTTTCTTTGCTTTCTTGTCCCATTTTCTTCGTTTTTCTTTTGGGACATGCACCATAACTGGACTGCCAAATATTCTTAAGTGATCCAACTTTGGCTTTCTGTCCATCCATAACTCATATGGAGTAGTACATCCATTAATACCTGCAGCTGGTGAACGGTTTTTAATGTACACAGCTGTATTTACTGCCTCAGCCCATAAACATTTCTCAAACTGAGCATCAAATAGGAGACAACGTGCTTTCTCAACTATTGTTCTATTGTACCTTTCACATACTCCATTCTGTTCAGGTGTGTAACTGTTTGTTTTCTGATGAACTATACCATGTTTCTGTAAGTAGCTCTCCATTTCCACTGAACAAAACTCACCTCCATTGTCAGATCTTAGAGCTTTAATTCTTTTTGACTTTTGTGTCTCTACAAGTTCTTTATACTGTCTAAAATATTTGAAAGTTTCATTCTTCTCTCGCAGAAAGTACACAGTGCACATTCTACTGTAGTCATCTACAAACAATAGGTAATATCTGGCTTTACCTAGTGATAAATTCTCCATTGGTCCACATAAGTCCATGTGAATCAGTTCTAGGACTCCATGACTTGTGCTTACACTGTGAGGGAATGGTAGTCTTGTTTGTTTCCCTTCGCAACAAACTGTACAATTAATTTTACTGATGTCACATTTGTCATCAAAGTTAACACCTTCAACGGCTCCATTTTTTAATTTATTTAGATCACTTGCATTAATATGGCCAAGACGCCTATGCCAAGTTGCACTTGATACTTTGACTGCTGCTGCCAACACTTGTTCAGATTTCACAACATTCAGTCTGTATACACCATTCTCTAATTTAGCCTCACCAATGCAATCATTCTGTGAATTATAAATAAAACAACCATGTTGTCCAAATTCAACTCTGTTTCCGTTGGCTATTATTCTACTCACTGATAGCAAGTTGGTAGTGAGGTTAGGCACATACAAAACATTGTTTACAGATATCTTGAAATTCTTACTACCGACGCGTGTCATAATTTGCAAATCTCCTGAGCATTTAACAGGCACTATCGTTTTATTTGCCACGATAATCTCCTTGGTCTTGGGTTGATTACACACATTTGACAACAAATTCTTATTGGAAACCAAATGAGTACTTGCGCCGGAATCCAAGTGCCAGTCGGTTTGACTGAATTCTCTTGTGAGAAAAACGGCACTAAATGCATTCTTTTTCGCTTTATCACTCTGTGTCTGTGGACAATGATTTTTAAAATGTCCACTCTGTTTACACTTATAACAACGAATTACTTTCGATGTGTTGTTACCGCTTCCACTGACAGTGACAGTTGACGGGTTCGTTCGACTCCCGCTCATTCCACTGCTACCGCCATTTTGTAATTGATTTTTACCGCCATATTTATGACTATGAAATCTTTTTCCCGCGATAAATGCACCTTCCGACTTAACTTCAAAACTCATATCCAATAGTTTTGTTTTTATAGCGTCCGCGTTTATGTTGATACCTGAGTGTTCGATAGCCATTATCATCGGCTCGAACTTATCCGGTAATCCCGCCAACATGAGTGATCCAATCCACTGGTCGTTTATTTCAAAACCAGTTCCTCCAAGTTTCTGTGCAGTCTCGATAATCTGGCTAACATAGCTCGTCATTGAATCGCAGGTCTCTAGACGTATATTTATGAGATTTCTAAGCAAACTAATTTTACGTGAATATCCAGAATCGTCAAACATATTCTTCAACGTTTTCCACAAATCGTATGTCGTAACACACTGTTTTATGTGAACATACAAAGAAGCGTCGATCGTTAAAATTAATTTTGCTTTTGCCTTCATATCTTCAGCTTTTTGAGCCGACGTAGAGGTATCTGTTAATGGCTGCTTGAGAGTGTCCGCCATGCCTTCTAATACTAGAACATTTTCCGCCGCAAAACACCAGTCGTCGTAGTTTTCCCGACCTTTCAGTTTTGGCACGTTCACTAAATAATTAGTAGACATTTTTTCGATCCGATTGCACTAATTATTAATTACTAACTTGAAGTTCGGGACTGGGCCCATAACCTAATAAAACGCTTTGGTGGCTTGTAATTAACTGAACTGTTTTATTTAAATATCTTTGTATATAGCATGTATGAATGACAACAGGTGGCGCTAGTTGTATTTTGTTACACAGATCTAACAGTAAAATCCATCAAAATTAAATTCAAAGATACAGCGCGGCACCTTTCCTCGCCTTTTTTGTTTGTAAAAAAAATAGTAAAAAAATTGACTATAGAACGGTAGCGCTTTCTAAACGTCCGCCAGCACACGAATTGAATGAAACGAAATTTAGCTTATAATATACAACAAGTATATATATTACGTGTTGTTATGTATTTTTGTTTGATATTAATATATTTTGGCTCTTATGAATATTTTAAAACGATATTTTTGATGCGGAAGTGTTGGGTTTAATTTTAATATTAGAAGATCTATGACATATATTATAGTTCGTATCTAATTGACTTATATATGAGCATATTTAGAAATATATACAAAATTGAACAATTTATATATATTTTATGCATTTTATATATGTATATTATGATGCCTGTGATATTTGAAACATGTCCTGAATATAAATATGTTATATATATAAATGCTTACATATATGTTATATATTTGATTATAATTTTGTATAGAAATTCTCTATATTAGTGAAAAGAAGAGAAAAAAATAATAGACTCATAAGTTTAAAGTTTAAGTTTTTTAAGTAATTAATCATTATATTTTTATAATAATACACACTGAAGAAAGATAAACTACTTAGAGTGAAGTCAAAGAGAAAGAGGAGTCATATAAATTTAAAATTATCTCAACATTCTGAAAAAAATCATAATATTAATTATTTTTCGTAGCAATTTCTCCACATATATACAACACAAGCACGCAATGTTAAGAATTTGCTGCAAATATTGACTAAATGCCAATCTTTCGCTACTTTGTAAAAATTTAAATTTATTTAAATGTACATTTATTAACACGGCAGTGCTATTTATGTAGATACATACATACATACATATATACATGTTAGTTTTGATAACTTAATACGGAATTAAAATATATTTTGTGAATATTTATCGTACGTAATAATGTTTTTAGAATTAAATGTCTGAAGTAAAATATTATGCACTATTTACTATGTGGTTTCAGTACTTCCATAGTCTTTTTCATCTAAGACTACCTCGTTGTAAAAGAGCTTCCTAACCATAGTGCAACTTTATATATGTTGAGGATACGTAAAGTTATTATATATTAAATATGTTAACAAAATATATACTGAATTCGTAACTGAGTTGCTTTTACCTTTTTGTTTTTAAATTTGATTACCAAAAACGCTAAAAGCATCAATAGAAAAATCATATTCATCGTAAAAATGAGAAATCACAACTTTCTACAACTGAATTTTCATATTTTTAAATCGCACAATCCACTTCCGGTAACATCTCAGTACATTGCACTGTACTGGCGCACGTCATACACTGTATTGGTTAAAATCCGTATATTTATGGTCTAGCGGCGTCAGCTGGCACTGACCAGCGCTTGATTCGCTCATTGACTGCACATTATTTGCTGTTGATTCATACATATAAGTCTTTTTTTAATATAATTTTCGTCTATAATCATATTGTCAGTTTTTTTGTAAAATGGTAAATTTATTTTTACAATAAGAGTAAGTAATATTTGGTTACGTGGTCTAAATTAATAACACTAGCATTGTACTTAGGTAGGTGTGATACCATATATACCATATGTACATACATATCACTATGTAACAAAACTTAATATATTTATATGGGAGCTAGAATTTCTTGATTTGAAAATACTAATTTAATCTTTCTCATACACAAATTGTATGTTATGCTAAGAACGGAGCATTACGTCTCCAAATTATCTCCAATCTTTTTATATAGCTACGTCAAGAGAAAGAACATCTCACTATAAACTTATATATCATGTTAATACATATTTTTAACATATCACATATTAATATTATGTGTAAAATATAAAAAAGTTATATAAAAATAACTTTTAAACCAAAAATTTGGATAAATATATAAAAAAATGTATGTATAGCAAATGGCCCAACCAAAAACAGCTGACTTAGGCTATTCAAAGTATCGACACCAACATGCCTCATGCTTCAGTGAAGCAGGACGCAGGAGTTGATCCGCTTAGTGGATGCTCACTCACTGGGATTCGACGTAATCGTCATAGTAGAGTAGGTGACCTGTTATCTTTAATTTGATAACAGTTACATTTTTGTAGAATTTGAATGCGAAAGTGTTTTTTAAGTTGGACATAGAGGTTAGATGTTTTGATTTAGATTAATATATAGAGCAATGTAATGATTGCATATATATATATATATATATATATATATATATATATATATATATATATATATATATATATATATATATATATATATATATATATATATATATATATATATATATATATATATATATATATATATATATATATATATATATATTACATAACTATATACTAAGCATGGGCTTGAGTTCACTAAGCGCTTCAACGGTTGCTACTCTGCTATTCGCTATGTAGTGTGGAACTGAAGGGCAAATAAACTATTCAGGAAGAAACTATCGTAAATTATACGATTACACTGCAAATAAACAGAAGAGGCTGTAAAGACAACACGCAGACGAGCTCTAGTTCTAATTGTTGAATTTACTTTAGTATTAAAACTAAATTTTAATTAAAAAAAATTGAAGCCTAAATTACACTTTTTAAGATATACTATTGTTAAGTGGCTAGAATTCTTTAATTATTCTTATTTTTTGTATTATTTCTTTGTTTTTTTTGAAGCTTCACGCTTTATCCCGCACTTGGCAGGGTAGGCAGAGGGAATCGCAGGAACCGTGGGAACCTAGTGTTAAGACACTCCATTGCTTAATCCCTGCTTTCTCTGTCCCCGTTATTTCTTTGTAATTAGTAAATTTTTGTTACTGATAAAGATGAAGATAATAAGAAGATTATGTCATAAATTTTTTACTTAAATTGAATTCCAAAACTAATTTAAATTATTAGGTTAAAATGAATTTATGATTTGTACACCCTTTATTGGATATATTAAAAGATTACAAAAATATATATATATATATATATATATATATATATATATATATATATATATATATATATATATATATATATATATATATATATATATATATATATATATATATATATATATATATATATATATATATATATATATATATATATATATATATATATATATATATATATATATATATATATATATATATATATATATATATATATATATATATATATATATATATATATATATATATATATATATATATATATATATATATATATATATATATATATATATATATATATATATATATATATATATATATATATATATATATATATATATATATTATGGTAAATAAAATCATATAAAAATAAGACATTTAAAGTAAACAATTTTCAGGTGTCTCTTGCGCAAACGCTCTATAACCTCGCAGAGTAATCGAGATAGATAAAAAATCGTTAGTCAACCTCGCTTTTTACTAGGGATGTTCAGACGGCCATATTTTTTGTTATATTTGACAGAACAAATAGATGATTGGGGTCAATTAGATCTGGAGTAGGGCGGGGTGGCCGTGACTTAGACTAAAACTAGGCTGCCAAAATATAAAAAAAATATATATACATATATAGTTTTGATGTAAATTCGATTTTGTTTCAATGTTGCCAATTTGCTCAATTTTATTTAAAAAAAAAAAGTAATTTATGTACAGTTGTCTTATTAAATGCAGTATTTGTAATCATTTCTTGTTTATTTATAAATTTCTATATCTTTCTCCATTCATTAACATAATAAATATACAATTATTATTGCAAATTTATGTTTCAAATTTATGTTAAAAATATAATCTGTTAGAACTAAAATTTTTAATTACTGTAAAAATCTATTTTAAAACAACTCAAATTCCAATCACAGCATAGATATGAATCTTTTCCTTGTTCCATTATATTTATTTTATTCATGTTTTCAATTAATTATCTCATTTGCAAAGTACGACAGATACTGTTGAAATATATTTATAATTGAATTTGTTACGCGCAATATGATATCGACAGAAAAACGGTTAAAAATTCAATTTGTATTTCAATTGGTTTAGACACTTTATTAAGATATATTTTATTCTAAGCATATGAAAGTATAAATATATTTTTATTGCTTTTAAATGTAATATATGAGGTTATATGTAACTTTATTTATTTCATTTAAATGAAGGTGTGTCATTTATTACTTATAAATGTAGGTGTTTAAAATCTTGCTATATATTTCTTGAATATTCTCTAGTAGTGTTTATGAAATTTGTCGAGGCTAGGCCAAGTTCAGATAATTTCAAAGGTCGTACAATTCTTAACGGTTGATTTTTTAACAATCTCGTTTATTTTATATTGGACTTTAAATTAAAACGACATTGAGGAGTTAATCAATTATATAATCTCACTAAATATATATGACGATTCTGATTTAATTATTGTATATTTTATTGTTTTATTACTTTACACTATATCTCTCATACAGCAGGATAGGCAAAGAAATTATAGTGTCCAAACACTCCGTCTTACATTTTTGCCTCAATTTATGACACTGGCACATATCTTCAACAATCTATTCGCTTTAAATTTTAAGCTTTAGGTTCTAAATAAAAAAAAAACATTTTTTAGATGTTTATTTCAAATTTTTTATTTTCAAATACGACAAGTTCACAAGTCTTGTATAGTGGGTGCTAAATCCAAAGCTTTCCAAATTTAAATACTTTTTTTTTTTTTTTATTTTTTTAGCTTCACGCTTTATCCCGCACATGGCAGGGTAGGCAGAGGGAACTGCAGGAACCATAAGAACCTAGTGTTAAGACACTCCGTTACTTTAGTCCCTGCTTACTCCGTCCCCACTTTAAATACTTATGATGTAAAAAACATTTAACTTATTAAAATAGAACAAATAGAGTTAAGTTTAAAATCGTCGGTTTTATAAAATCTATATAACAAAATAAAGTTTTTATCGTTTGAGCTAACCTTGAGTGAGGTGACGCAAACTGGTTGAAAACAGTAATCTCCTAGAGATATCTTTGTATGTATTTGCATTATTTTAATTTAAACCTGAATTTTTATGGCAAATAACTAAAATTCATGTATATATTTCGTCGCTGTTGGATATTTTTAGACTCGATCACTTATAAAATATTTTTATTTTTTTTATTTTTCCCATTAAAATTTAAACAATATACGGCGTTAAGATCTGCTATTAAATAAATATAGTAATTTATATATGCATATCGTAATATTATGTTGTTTGAACGTAGTGGTGCAATGGTATAGTGTTCGCCTGAAAACGCGACAGTATGTAGGTTCGGTTACTATTTAGAAAGAATTGTTTATCTTTATTTTTCTCTTATTGGTAACAAGACAAATTGTGACGTTGAGTTTAGACACTCAATAAGTAACACACTCAATATATGTCTTGAAAGGCAGCAGTGAGCAGTGGAGTGTTTTAACACTAGGTTTTAGTCTGACCCTGTAGTGCATTAAGCTAAAAAAAGAAAAAAAAATCTTAGAACTGAAGTTGTAGATTCAAATCTAATGGGACGCAAATATTTGTACTGTAGTAGACTTATATTTAAAGAAAAGCGAAATAAACACAAGGTCTTACTATAAATTTTAAATTTTGTAATATTTAGAATTATATTCGGCTTAGTTTCTCTTATCTTTTTTCTCTTTTTTAAGAGAGGTGCTATATAAAATCAGAAATACATTGGCGAAAAATAATGGGAAATTCTAAATTAATTAATTACAAATATCAATGAAGACTATTCATTTACATAAGGATGATTACAATTGTAAATTATATTGTAAAAGAGAATCTATTGTGCTTCCTGCTAGCTAGCTGCTGAATTCGATGCTGTTTTATTTAAGCTGTTAAATAAATCATATATAGCCTTAAAGTAAAATAATAAAAATATATAAAAAAGCTTTTTTCCTTATTTACCGTATTTCAATTTAAAATAATAGTTTCTAAGATTAGTGCGTTCAACCACATTAACTTCTTAGCTTACAATATAAGTATATAATAATTAAAATAACAATAAACATATAAAGAAAATTATACAAACAACTTAACAATACCTTGCTTTAGAACTAGATCAATACATAATCGATCTATAATTTTATCGTCGCGCGCGCACTCATTGTAACGTCTTCGCCGGATGTTCCGCCATTGCTCGCTCGACCGTTCCAAATTTAAAACGGAGTCGTTTCCGGTGACGTCACCACCCGCCATTTTGTCCTGCATTGTCAGCTCCATGGGAAATGGGAGCGAATAAAATGGATTCCCCCTAGGATGTTTCGGACGGCTATTTTTTTGTTATGCCGCTTTTAAATTGAGATTGAAATGATTAAGCTTATTATTTTTTGTTGTTATCTGTGATTTTTTTGTATTGTGAGGTAATTAGTTATGATGTTGATTCATGAGTAATGTTAATTTTGACGTTTCGAGATAAAGTATACATTTAAAATTTACGTATAGAAGGAAACTTTGAGTTGACTGCAACGTCTCACATACAAATATAACAATAACAGAAAATAATAAAAAAGATATTAAATAATAATAAGTTTTTAACAAATCCTTAAAGTTATCAAATGACGTAAAATAATCGTCGTTTAGTTCATTTAATTGCAATAAATATAATATATAATCTTATATATTGGATAAAGCTTAGACTTTAAATTGTTATGTTTCTTGATACTATACAGAATATTAACGAAAGAAAGGAAAATATCGTTATTAAACGAATCACAACGAACCAACGTAAATGTGATGATTTCTGAAAGTAATTAAAAGCTTATGAGAATAATTTAAACGGTTAAGAGGACTGGTCATTTGTTTGAAATAACGAAAAGGTCGTCAAGATTATCACAAAAACACTTAACGCGTAAACATTCCGTCAGAGGGTAAAAAAGGCTGTGATCTTGTACTGTGTTACATTGTTATATTCTGTAACAGATTTAACAGCTTTATTGACTATATATGTGCTATAGCACCTTAATGTAAAGTTAAGTTTTTCTACATTTATTAAACTTAAACTTGTCATTCAATGTCTAAACTTTAACTGGAAAATGGATACTGGAATAGTTTTAAGACACACAAATAAGGTGCTATAGAAGACATAGCAGGTACAAAGCTCTCATTGCAAAGTTGTAATGCAAATGTAAGCTATTTTTACGGAAAAAATATTTTAAATTGCACTTTAGATTTTCATGTATCTATAAATAATGAAAAATAACATATTTTTTTAAGTCAATTCAAATCTTCTCTGAAATACATAGTATGAAAACATTTAGTGCCCGGTCACTATTTTCTCTCCGCTTCCTTAGAAAATAAGAAAAATATATAGAATCAAACTATTTTAATACAACAAAGTAACAATAGTTTGTAAGTTTGTGCGAGCATTTATTACAGTGGCTATAATGATTGAGAATGGTAAACAGACCGCTAATCGCTGCGGTTAGGGCTAGTGTTGTTCATGGACGTTGTCGACTCCATTTTTTTTTGCTTATACATTTTGATAAATAAACGAATATATGCGAAATAAAATAAAAACTAGTAAAAAAATTCCTTTAAGTCTAAATTTTTGTAAATTGTAAAGTGTGTAGGTACGATAGCAAGTTCTTAAATCAACATCAATAACAACTTTATTGTTTAATTTAAGAACGTTGTACGTTGTACGTTGTTTATCGTGATATTTTTGACAGTTACTGAACAAGTATTGTATATATGTCATCATGTTACATCATAAAAGTCATATTACGTATATTTCTATAAATGACTGAAATACTAAATTTAAATAAAATTATTATCAAAAAGTATACGAAGACCTTATAAATAAAAATACAAAAAATTATGTTACTCCAAATGAATTATTTGCAAATAAAACTAAAAAAATATATAATATAAGCTATATACTATTATCAACAATAAGTAGTAAGAACTAATAAAAGCTTTATATATTTATTTATTGACTGGAAATAGAGCAACAGAGTTACGTCAAGTTGTATTAAAAAAAGTAAATTCTGAACCGATGGTAGCGGCAACACACAATTCACAACTGCTTTTAATAATCTATTTAAAAAAATAAAAAAAAGTAAAAAAAAAACCTCATAATTATATAATAATTCTTTACAATATATTTGAACAAATTAAATTGAAATAAAATAAAAACAATATCGATTACCTTTTGTGTTTCTAAATCACATCACTCATCAATTGGAACGGCAGCTTCTACTTGGAATTAGAAAATTCAATATTGAATTTATTTATTACTTTTTTAGTAATTTTATTTTGGAGTCAGACCGATAGAGATATTATAGAGCCGTTACTTGTTACTGGAGAAACATTGAATTACCGTACATTCTCCTTTGTGTGTTCTCCATTCAACGTGACATTGGCGAAGTGAATTATGCTCAACTGACACGCTCAAAACGCCATAAATAAAGAGAAGAAGAAGAAGAAACATTGAATAACCTTTCCTACAAGAATATTTGAAATAAATATAATGTAAAATCAATTAGGGCGTTTGAAAAATAGGCTTTGATATTCAAGAGGCGCCTCTAAGAGGATATACATGAAGAGGTTGATCACAGTCGACGAGGTGAAAGAGGCTAACAAGGACCATAGTTCTTTGATTACTCCACTTAGGTAATATTTTGAAACCAAAAAAATTAGGATTTTCTCACATTATCCTAGAGATAATCAGAAATAGTAGTGATATGTCACTCGGTATTACGTCGTTTAACAAATATATTAACCTTTTCAAAGTTTTTAGTGGTGAGTTTGATGTCATTAGTGTTAGTGGGTCAAACAGCACCTGTAGTGTGTCCTTAACCGCAACATGGGGAATCTCATTCATATTTTATTCTTATATTACATTCATTCGAATATGACGGTATTAAATCGATTACGATTCGTATCTCTGAAAAAATAATCACATAAAAATATATATTTATTTTACTAGTTTTGCTCGTATAGAAAATTTTCGTGCTTGCCTAACAATGTGTCAATACCCGATAATCTAGATGTTGTCGGTTCACATCTCATTTCGGGGGAAAACGAAATATTTTGAGAAAAAATATATAAAAATTTAAATCCGCGCCCAATTGAAACTGTTGAAACGTTAAAATTATAAAGAATCTTTTTAAATTCCTCTCTTTAGTAATAAAAGACAGGAAACAAACAAAAGCTTTATTAAAATATATTAATAATTAAAGTTCAAGTTAATTCAAATATTGTTATTTGAGATAATCATAATATAAATAATAATAGTGATGTCAAACGACTCTTACAACGGTACAGTAAGTTAAAGTCTCTGAGGACGACTAGACTTTACTTAGACTGTAATTTGACGAATTAGGTCTATTATATGCCTTGAGCGAAAATCATTGTTTTTATTATTACTTATTTATAATAAAAAAGCGGTTTCACTTTGTAAGAGGGAACCTAGTGTTAAGACACTAAGTGAGTGTTAAAACACTCGTCTAGTGTCACAAGTGTGACAACGTAACGGAACGATCTTACACTAACTTTTTTTTGCTTTAAATACGGCTTTGAAAGACAAAGCGAGCCGTTGAGTTCTGTCACTCTTGAAAATTGTCCAATGCGTAGAACACTCCGTTCTATCCTCTCCTCAGTCTGAATATTATGTTTTCCTTCTTCTAATCTAAATCTTAAAAAAAAAACGATTTTTCAACAAGATTTATATTATATAAACATATATCTATATAACAATATATAAATTGCATAATATTTGTCAAATTTTGAAGCCATTGCCATCGTGTGAAATACTTAACGCTACAAGGCATTTATGTAACGACAGTTACTTAAAAAGCTTTTTTTTAATATCAAAGAAATTAACAAACTTCCTTTTACATTACCTATACCTTATGCGAAGGTATTAAGGAGTAGCTTGAAAGGGTTAAGAGGGGTAGTTTTGTAACGGACCTAAACACCTGTTAGGTCATCTAAGTATGATGACCTGTGTGGGAAAATTGCTTAGAAATATTGTTTTTTTTGTGCTTAGTGACGACATACTTAGCTTTAGTGTCTTTGTTTATTTACTTTTATATTTTAAAAGTTATATTATTAGAGGTCAACGTGGTATAGTGTCTGACAGAAGGCCCATCTGATGTTAAGTGAACACCTCCACCCACAGATATCCAGAACCTGAGAGGATGTGGATGCGTTACCAACCAAATACCTAGACCCTCCCTTTATGAGCTTCCGGATCTCACACTCATCTGATGAAACACAGCAACTTTAGTATGATGCTGTTTCACGACGGTGTTCTGTGAGAACGTGGTAATTACCTGGTTCGAATCTGACCCTTTGGAGCTACTGGTGTTACTCTACCACTGATATGATGGTTGTGAATTTGATTCTCACCTGAGAAATTATATTCGAATTACTGACCTTAAAGGCTGGCAACGCTCTTGTAACACCTCTGCTGTCACACAGGGCCGTGGGCGTCGGTGATTACTTACCATCAGGTGACCGGACCGCTCGTTTGCCTTGTCCTTCCCATAAAAAAAAACTGACATTTTTCTTTTGTAGACGAAGTAGTAGACAAATTACGGCGTTAGGTTCCGCAGAACATTACACAATGTCTTACTAAGATACATCATTTTAATACTAGGTTTCTTTCACAAAAAACATGTTCATCTATTGTACTTTTAACGACCTTCATCTAAGCTGACAAAAACCTGTCAATAGTTTCCCGCCAAATCCCCATTCCGTTACAGAGTTGTAATTACGTTTTTTTTTTTATCTTTCATTGTCATCGCAGGAAGCGACTGCCCTTACACGTGCTAAGTATTTGAATAAAAAACAAAAAAAAACGAATTATTGTATTGAACATATGTTTTAAGGAAGTTTCGGTAGAAATTAAATTTACAGACTATCAATAATATTTTATAACTGTCAAATTTAGATATATATAATCTGTATAAAGATAAATTAATGTTTTTTTTCTTTATTAACAGAATAAACAGATGACCTATTTAATAGACACAACGAGAAAATTAACACAACGAGATTATTACTATAGAAAACAATTGTATACAAGTACAATTCCCTTAAATGAGAATTGAACCAGCAACCATCGCGGGTACGAGTTTACGCGTATACACGCACACGCGTGTACATATATATGTATATATATACATACATATATACACGCACAAACATATATATATACATACGTATATATAAATACATATATAGATTCTTTCACCTCATTCCTTATAAGTATCAAGACCGGAAGTAACCTTTAATAATTGAGCGTGATATCCACGCGCCGTTTAAAAAATAAATACACAGAATCCATTCTTGCTTTTGCGGACGATCTCGCGATACTTACTAGGAATCCAAAGCAATGTCAGCTGCTATTGGATGAAGTAGAAGAATTTTGTGCGTGGACGAAGGGAATGAGGACAAAACCTAGTAAGTGTCACTGCTTATGTCTGGGTAGACGAAACACTAAATATACCTCATACGATCCGGGACTTAAAATAGATGGTAAAAGCATTTCTATAGTTTCCGAAGCGGCACCTTTTAAATTTCTCGGCAAGAAAATAGATTATAAAGGCCGTACTCCATCTTTAGATGTACTAGTCGACAGCTTTTTGACAGATCTTGAAAAGGTAGAACATCAACCTATAAGTAATGTCAAAAAAGTTTGGATATACGACAATTTTCTAAC
Source organism: Dione vanillae (assembly GCA_037178615.1). Classification (NCBI taxonomy): domain Eukaryota; kingdom Metazoa; phylum Arthropoda; class Insecta; order Lepidoptera; family Nymphalidae; genus Dione; species Dione vanillae. The sequence continues at coordinate 667,230 of JAZFAU010000261.1, forward strand.
ATCACGTCTGAATTGGCCTTTCCTCGTATATGATTTTAATAAAACCCTCTTGGCTAAGTTAGATGCAAGCGTCATAAAGATACTGAAGTTTTGGCTTGGGCTAGCGCATTCGGCAGACACCTCAACCTTATTTAGGGAAAAAAATAACTTTGGGTTGAGATTAAAGAAACCATCGGAGCTCTATAAACATCTAAGAGTTGCCAAAACACATATCCTGGGAAAATCACGAGATGAGATTGTTACCTCACTTCCAAAAGACAGAAGTGTCCCAGAGCTCGAGTCAAGACTTAAGTTCCATAAACAATTTATGATAGGAGCACAATCAAGTAAAGTAGGGTTAGGATCAAAGAGGAAAGTTCAAGATATGGACATAATAAAATCTTTTATACGGCAAGACTAGAATGATAGGTATAAGATGCACGCAATGGGGTTAGAAATGCAAAACGAGTGGCTAACTCTGGGAGAATTTTGTATCCCTTTAGCTTTAAAATGGCGCACCCTAATTCATGACTGGTCTCCAGCACTATTAAAATTCTACCTGAATGCGTTCCAAATGACTCTTCCAGATCAAAGTAATTTAGTGAGATGGGGTAAAGCTACCGATAAATCTTGCTACATCTGTAAAGAGGCAGTGGGGACAGCTAAACATATGCTGGTGGGGTGTAGGGTACTCCTGGAAAGTGGTCAATACTCGCGGCGCCATGACAAGGTACTAGAAATTATACGTGAAGCCGTTAGTCTTTCAGTAGCAAGAGCACAGAGAAACATTACAACCAGCAAACGTTCAACAGAGTTTGTGAAAGAAGGTTCTGTTAAAAAACACACGCAAAAACCTTTCTCAATATTAGATCCAGCTCCTGATTGGACTCTTTTGATGGACACGTATGAGAAACAGTATAAAATCCCTGAGGACATTGGTGTTTCGTCATCCAGACCTGATATTTTTCTTTATTCTCGAAACCTAAAACGCGTAGTACTGGTAGAACTTACAGTTCCGTGGGAGACTAATATACCTAAAAGTCATAGCTTCAAACTTAATAAATATTTCGAGCTTACTAACGAACTGACCAGGAATAGGTTTAGAGTAAATTCATACGCGGTAGAAGTAGGAGCGAGAGGTATAACAGCGAAATCTCTCTTTAGCTTGCTAAAAGATCTCGGCCTGTCTAGAACTATTACTAATACATTTCTAGAACGTACTTCAAAGGCGGCATTAGCAGAATCTTTTCGAATTTGGTTAGGTAGTGGGAGGAGCTCGGACAGTGAAGGTGAGCGTTAATGCATTTTAAAGGGGCCCCTTTAAACCTACACTTGGGTCGCAAGTCCCAAGCGCTGATCGGAGCTCCTCTTCCTACAACGCGATGGGCCCGGCACCCGCACGGTGAATCCATGGAATGCTAAGCAGTTTCTTCTCTCTAAAAAAGGTCATTTTATATAGCAACATGTGCATAGATCGATTGCGGGGGTTGTTTTGGTAGCATTTTTGTAATATATTTTATCTATGTAATTAAAAAAAGACGTTGGAGCTTGGTTGTGTGACTAAAACCGATAGTGTAGGTTCAAATTCTAGTCGAAAAATATTTTTTAGATATAATTATATATTAAAATTCTAAGTTAAATATATACTAAGTAAAGGAAAATTTACTTTGAATTCATTAAAAAAAGTATAAAAGTTTTGTAGCAATATTTATTATTAAAACATAAAACAGACCATTGTTTACGTGCAATATAAAATTTAAATAAGAATAAAATAAATAAAAAAACATAGTGCCTTCGTGGCATAGAGGCACACGTCTGCCTGTAAGTGTGACTTCGAGTGCCACTCGGAGAGAATGAATTTCATTTTTTCGCCAAATGGAGAAAGGAGTGTCTTGAAACTACATAACTTCTGCTTACATTGCCAAGTGCACGAAATAAAGTGAAGCTGTAAAATCAATAAAACTAAAAAGAACTTCTAATCAAACAACCTTTGACATTGTTTTTTGCCATAAAAACGTCTCATAGAAAAATTGGAAGCCAAATGTCAAAGCTGTGAGTGGTATCTGATTAATTTTACACTTTAGTCTAATTTAGATGCGGAAAAGTTTTTGATATTAACAAATAAATAATATCTATGTCTTCAATAAAATATAATTTTCTATTATTTTACTAATTGATCATTCATTATCTTAACCTTTATTATGCCCACAGCTGGACAGCTTTTCCCAATATTGTATTGGCAGTAGAATTACTTATAAGCTTAATTACTATAAAGCGTGAAACTACAATATATATATATATATATATATATATATATATATATATATATATATATATATATATATATATATATATATATATATATATATATATATATATATATATATATATATATATATATTATATATATATATATATATATATATATATATATATATATATATATATATATATATATATATATATATATATATATATATATTATATATATATATATATATATATATATATATATATATATATATATATATATATATATATATATATATATATATATATATTATAGTTTCACGCTTTATACCGCACATGGCAGGGTAGGCAGAGGGAACTGCAGGGATCGTGGGAACCTAGTGGTAAGACGTTCCGTCCCCGCTTTCCGCCTTTTTCGAGGCATTGCGTGTTGAGTGGCGGAACTCAACGCCGCGCTTTGCCTAGTTTGCCAGAGCGAAGAAAATGGAAATAGAAAAATCCATCTTCTTAGACTGGGGATCGAACTCAGAAACCGTCGCGTTACGGTATGGACGGTACTTATATTTTATTATTTATAAGCGCAGTAAGCTTAGACTAGTATTATATCGCAGTAAAAAATGCAATAATGAAAGCAGCATTCGATTAATATTATTATAATATTAATGTTACAAAAAACTACTAAAATCATTGACAAGCATATTGACTTCTGCCACTGTTAAAAAGTTGTCTTCTTCACTAAAAAGAAGAAAAAAGAAGAAGAAGACAAGAAAGTTCGTTAGAAATTTCAAAATTCCGTTAAAATAACTCAATTTTAAAAGTCAATTTTGATTCATTAATAATGTATGATTATAGAAATCTACCCCTTAGGGCTGTCACTAAAACAATTTGAATATATTTAAATAATTTAACGCACAATAGTCTGTACGTAAGGTAGCAAGTAACAGGTGGTGAATTTATGTGGGAAATTATTTTGCATGAAATATTTTAGTTCAAATAAAATTCATAGTTCAGCCAAATACATAGAGACAATATGAAGAGATTAGTCCAGTACTAAAATAGTTTGCAATCAAGGTTTTTGAATGAATTCAATTGGATGATCTGTTCAATCGCCTGTTGAGTTTAAAATCTTTAAAACTATCCGAGAAATATTATAATTATTATTATTTATTATTTTTTCATATAATTATTTTCATTTAAGACAAGAACACAATCAAAAACGCTCACAAATTACAATGTCTTAATTTTTGTATGATTATTAGTTGTAATATATAAAGAATATAAATATATACATATTTTATAGACATCTAAATACATATATTATGTAAAACAATGAAATATAATTTAAAACAATGTCGATAAAGTCGTTAACACCACCTGACAGCCCTATGGCACGTGCGCGGATAACGTTATGTCAGCTGTTGCTAGATTATCCTTATCCTGTAGATGGGAGTTCAAATTCAACGTAATTATTTGAAATAATGACAAATTATTTTTTTTAATGCTTATCTATATTCCGTATAAAGCTAATTTAAGAAAAGACAATGTATTAATATTAAAAACTTAAAACTCACTGCCGCTGTAGCTTGTTACCAGGCCTAGGCAGGCAGAAGAAATACTTCGTTTCGTTCCCAAGAAGGAATTGAACCCATGACTCTCGAGCTTACAAAACACAGCTGCGTCGCTGCATCTAGACGGCCTAAATTGTTTTTAGTATAACATATATAAATACAAAAAAAAAACATTTTTTTGTTTTTTTTTCTTAGCCTCTTAATATTGATAAGTTAGTATGATAGTATAATGTTATGGTACCTAGAATTTTTTAAGGATATTTCGCATTAAATAAAATAGAACATACAAGGTATTTTTTGACATTTTAAACTGGATATCGAACGAATAACTACAATACGAAGTAAGATATTGACTACTCCGCTAGGAATGAGAACGTGAAGTTATGTATGTATGTATGTATATTGCTTAAATTATTTTATTCCCTATTGTATATAGTTTAGGGTTATTTCCGTAATCTTTAAGTAGTTTACGTTTTTTTCTATAAATTTCTTACCCCCGTTTCTCAAAGGCGCGTGCGCCGATTCCGTTACATCAGGTGTTTCTTAATAACTTTACATATATAAATATCTTAGAGAAGCAAAGATAAAAGGGCTAAGGACAACGATTTTATTTAAAAATATATTTACATTTAATATTATAGTAGATAAAAATGATAAATCAATAATGACTTTACTTGTTTAATTAGATTATAATTTACAACTTACTACAACAAGTCCTGGTGGTTGTGGGTTCGAATTTGCTAATTTGTCAGTATGTCTTCGTCTGTTATCTATATATATAGTCTATCGTTCTCATACAGAAAAAAATCGCGTTTTCAAATAAGTTGACAGTGGTTTTTTTATTAAATATATTTATTATTTATTTCTCGCTGTGAACTAATTTAAGATACAAATATATACCATAAACTAAAATAAAAATACAAAATTATATAAAAGTATGAAAAAAAATAACACATTTTCAACTTTTGTATATAGTATATTAAAAAAACATCATAAAATTATTAAAAAAAATATTAACAATCTGTGGTGAATTACAACAGATAACACCAATCATGACAGCTAATCCCGTTTTGGCGCGAACACGTGTCCGTTACGTCAGGTGCCACCCCCGTGCAGGTGGGTATAACGACCTGAGTTCAACGACTGTACGCCTTTTTTTATAGAGCTCTACAATTTACATCTTGGGGTAGGTTGGTTGGATTTGACATTTGGTGGTTTGACGGTTAGAAAGTGAATGGTAGTGTATACTGTTATCAGTAGTTCTTATCAAACAGGCTTTGTCCACTACTGATGTATATCAAATTAAGTCCATAATTCCTAAAACACTTGTTCCAGTTGTAAGAGTAAATTGATACCTAAAGCAATCGTCCAAGCATTATGGGGGATTCTTAATCTCAGAAAACCTTCTTAGACTATACCGAAGAGGCTGAAGTTTCCCTTGTAACCAGAACTGAGAGGACTCAATCAAACCCACTACAGAAATAACCTAAGTTTGCCTCAAAAATAAGCTATGTCTTAGGATAAGCGTACATAAAACATAGTCGACGATATTATTATTTATTTAAGTATTTATAGAAAATAAAATAATTTTTAATTACTTATTTTAACAGTACACATTTAAATCATGGACTATAGCTTATATAGCTTAAAATTAAATATGAATACAGAATAGAAACATTAGCTCTTAAAGTGCTTAACGAGATCCACAAAAAGACAAAAAAATCAAGGCGATGCAGAAATATTACTGGATAATAATAGCCAATAGTGTTTTTGTCAATGGTACAATGAAAAAAATATACTTGTCAAATTTTATGTCAGTCAGTCACGGTTTACTTCTTTCGATCGTTCTATTAATAAGTGTTAAATACGAATTTGATTGTCAAGTGAGAGCTATGAAAATTTTATGAAAAATTTTTAAAATTCCTAGAAAATAAATCATAGATTTTTTTTTTTGAGTTTTTACGGAATAAAATGGCTTCGTAAGATTGGCTTGGCGAAATAGATTCACTATGTGTAACAAATAGCAAAGCAGAGAAAATTCAATATTTTTATGATTTTTTAAGTGTTCCACACCCAGTGGGCTTTGAACTCGTATCTCTTAGAAACCGTCTAAGCACTGTAAGCATTAAGCTATGCATTCTTAAAGTCTAGTAAAAAGACACTCTGTTATCCATTCTTCACTAAAATTTGAGACATAATGACGTGTAAAAGGCTAAACATTTTTTATGTAGTGATGATATATATATATATATATATATATATATATATATATATATATATATATATATATATATATATATATATATATATATATATATATATATATATATATATATATATATATATATATATATATATATATATATATATATATATATATATATATGTATATGTATATATATATATATATATATATATATATATATATATATATATATATATATATATATATATATATATATATATATATATATATATATATATATATATATATATATATATATATATATATATATATATATATATATATATATATATATATATATATATATATATATATATATATATATATATATATATATATATATATATATATATATGTAATATAGTCCAAAGCCTAATAGTCTATATCATAACAAATGGACTCTTCAATACAAAAATAGATTTTACAATTGAAACCAGTACCTTAGTAGAGCTTCTTGAACTTTTATTTACTGATAACTGATAACGATAATGTACACTATCAGTAAGTGATCGTAGGTCATTTACCCCAGTTAATAACTCAAGAAACAATGATGAGAAAAATTTAATTAATACAATAGATAATTATTGTTCAATAAACGACGTTTAATTTTTTTTGCACCATCATATTAGAAGGCTTATCTATTAGTTAAGATTGAAACTTGTATTAGCTTTTGATAATGCGTTTCTAATTTTTAAAGTTCTTTACTTATGAAATTTAATTATATAAAAAATTTGAATTTGGACTAAAAACGTAACCAAAAATTTTTTTTTGCCTACTTCGCTATGTATCTTCTATATATAAAACGTCTTCTCTGGTAAATAGGCAAAGCCCGGTGCTGTGTTCCGCCATTCAACACGTAATGTCTCGAAAGAGTGGAAAATGGGGAACGGAGTGTCTTAACACTAGAATCCCAAGGTTTCTGCTGTTCCCTCTTCCTAACCTGCTGTTAACTGCATAAAGCGTAAAAAAAAAGAGAAGCTATACAATACAAGCAAAAAAAATAAAAATTTGAGCCCAAACTTGCTAAATTTTCATAAAACAAAGTAAATAGTCCACTTACATAACAGAGTATAGTCCTCTAATCTAGTTTTCTTATGTCAAGAACGTAACCCAGTCCCACAAAGCATTTCTCCCACGCCTCTAATACTCCAATGCCGGGGTCGTGAGAAACTAGTATTATGTCATATAGTAATAAGTTTGAAAGGAAAACACACTTTCATTCGCTATGAAATTAAGAAATTTTAATATTTATATGCTTTCAATTTCTCATATATAGTTGGCTAGGAGGGAATAGTTAGAGTTAAGTCACTAAGTTATGACCAATATTCCTCCAGTTTCAAGACATTATATATTGAGTGACGAAACGGTATCTTTAATAGTTATTTAAAGAGATTATTCAATATAACGGAGAATCTTAACACTAGGCACTCTCTGTTATATCTAGGGGACAAATAGCGAACTGCTTTTTGAGATAAAAGGTACACAGAGAGATTTGACACTAAGTTCTTTTAGTTTGGTATACATAAAACAAACATGTACACATATAAATATTAAGTAAGTTTGTTAAATTAACAGGTGAGTTATATGGAAATTCACATTAACCCTCCAATTACGAGCGAAGCGTGACGATAACTAACGAAAATGTTAAAAATAAGTTATTTTATAAATAATAGCAATTTTATGGTACATTTACGCTTAATAAGAGGCCAAGGGGCGTAATATGTAAGGGAATGCTCATTTTACAGGGTTAAAAGGGTATACGATGATAGTGTGTTCGATATTGGCATATGTCGAAATAAGATAAAAAGGAATATATATTGTTTTCCAAAATTTTTCATAGGTTTTTTTTATTATTACTTCGAGCGAAGCGAACTAGCTAATCCTAAAATCCTAACTTAGCTCAGCTAAATATTTCTTATTTTAAATTAAATTTAGTTATTAAAAACGATTACATTATATATAGAACCGATTTTTCTAAATTATAAAAATTAAAATAGACATTTAACGCTTTTTCCCGCATATAGCACGACAGACAGAAACTTGGTGTAAATGCACAATGCATTCCTTATTTTTGTATCAATTTTCAAAACCTTTTATTCTAAAAGGCGGAGCTAAACGCCGCGCTTTGTCTTCTTCCAAAGCCCCAAAGCAAGTAAATAAATAATTTACTCTTCCCTAAAATCAAACCCGTACATGTTGCATTCACAGTGCTGCGTTATACAGCCTCGTTAAAGATTATAATTTATAATTTAACAATCCGAATTGATTAACCCTACTTCCTGTATTCAAATTTAAATCTATTAATGTGAAAATTCCCATAGAGTAAAGTTCCCCTTTCAACCCCATATGACGATGGTCGAACACCATCGCGTGACCGACAATCGCTTAATGCTCTGATTCGCTATTAACAAGTGGAAAACGTTTCTATTTAAATATTAATTTGTACTAATGGAATCTATTTGAATATTATTATTACATACATGACTTATGTATATATATATATATATATATATATATATATATATATATATATATATATATATATATATATATATATATATATATATATATATATATATATATATATATCTATATATATATATATATATATATATATATATCTATACATATATATATATATATATATATATATATATATATATATATATATATATATATATATATATATATATATATATATATATATATATATATATATATATATATATATATATATATATATATATATATATATATATATATATATATATATATATATATATATATATATATATATATATATATATATATATATATATATATATATATATATATATATATATATATATAGCTTGATAGCGAGTCAGCAACGTAAACCGAGCTTATAGATATGTAAATAATTAATTTTCCCCACTGGGAATTGAACCCACAAGCCACAAGCTATAAAGTCCGAACGATAAAGTGAGACACCGTTCCGTTGGGCTACGGTCATCTAATTTAACTTTGTAACCGAAACATACCTCATATTTTAGGAAATACCTCAATACCCCAGCAAATATTTATAGTATGAGGTATAGTGTGAATACAACACGGCTTCATTTCGGCAGTCTAATTTACAAATCAAGCGTATTTTAAAAATTCCATTAACATTGCCCTTGAAAATTCACGTCATAAATAAAGACAGGTTTCCACTGAAACATGTATTGTGTGGGGTGAGTATATTTCACTGAAAACGTGAGACCAGTCTAATTATATTTGATTTTTTTTTAATGTTAAGAGACCTGTGCCTTTGTTAGTCCTTGACTTATGTTCTGTGTATATAAACATTTAAAATCTACTAATATTTATAGTATTTTTTGTATAACTATTTTTTATTTTAATTTTTTCATTATTGATTTTAACGTGCATTACTGTTCTTTTTTAATCAAAGTAATAGTAGGTCTGTGAAATAACACTAGTTAATGTGAACCTAACAAATATTACTGTGAATAATATCTAAATTTAAGTTAGATTTAGGTACTATATCTCGCGTTACCTCGATAATTAGGCGAAAAGCGGAGAGTAGAGTGCTTTAGCAATATGTTACCTCTATCTTTAGGTACAAAGATCTTACTATTTGCAGAAAAAATATTATATTTTTTATATATTAAAAACTATTGTATCATTTTACATTGAATTTAATATAAAAAAGCCCTAACACCTGGTCACTCTAATGATAATTAAATATACCTTTGTCTAACATTTCGGATGAAACAATTGCTCACAGTTCAATGCCACTGTTTTTGTCCACGTGAGAATCGGCCATCTTGATTGCGATAAATAAATAACTATATAATATTGTATATATACGTATATATGTATACATACATATATGTATATATATGTATGTTTGTTTCGTTAGTGCTTAGTCACATCTTTGTTTGGCTTACCTGCTCTTTTTTAAAAATTTAAACCTTTCTATTAGCGATTTGAGGGAATGTCTTAGAAGTCTTTAGAAAGTATATGTATGTTTATATGTAACTATTCTTGTAAAGGAGATTTTCCACAAGGTATACTGAACTATGCTACTGAATAATACATATATATATATATATATATATATATATATATATATATATATATATATATATATATATATATATATATATATATATATATATATATATATATATATATATATATATATATATATATATATATATATATATATATATATATATATATATATATATATATATATATATATATATATATATATATATATATATATATATATATATATATATATATATATATATATATATATATATATATATATATATATATATATATATATATATATATATATATATATATATATATATATATATATATATATATATATATATATATATATATATATATATATATATATATATATATATATAATGCAATAATAATTGAAAATTAGAAGATCCATATTAATATTGGCTTGAAGTCCAAGACCAGACCTTTAAAGGCAGATAGCATAATACTAAGAAAATTCGGTTCCCGCTTTCTTGTTTAAGTTGAAACTTCGTATGACAAATTTCAACACCGCTCTTAACCAAGGAAATGATAGTAAATATTTCTATTATATTATATTGATGACAATAATTACATATACAATAAGAGGACCGTTGTGGCGCAGAGGCGTAAGCGTCTGCCTGTAAACGCGACGGTTTCTGGGTTCGATTTCCACTCGAGGAAGATGGATTTTTCTATTTCCATTTTCTTCGCTCTGGCAACTAGGCAAAGCGCGGCGTTGAGTTCCGCCACTCAAAACGCAATGCCTCGAAAAAGGTGGAAATCAGGGACTGAAAAAAGCAGGGACTAAGCAACGGAGTGTCTTAACACTAGGTTCGTATGGTTCCTGCAGTTCCCTCTGCCTACCCTGCCATGTGCGGGATAAAGCGTGAAGCTATGAAACAATAAGAGGTCATCGCACAACAGCCTTGTTAACACAGGCCTCTTGAAATTTATTTTCTATATAAAGGTACATTCATAAGACCATAAAATTGCATCATGATAATAAATTTTGTTAATGACTCATTGGATGATTCATTCAAATTAGATGACGAGATAGATACGTGTGAAACGTTTAAATTGATTGAAGTTGTTTAAGACATAGTTTTCAAAAATTTTCAAATATATTCTCTGTGTTATTTATTTACATATATATACTTTATAAAATAAACTACTTAGCATTTCTTAGATCAGGTCGGTTATGATGCAGATGACAATCGAGTATATATATATATATACTTAGTCTGGCCATAAATACTGTTACTATTCAAAAAAATAAAATATTACGTTTGAATTTGGAATCTGTCATTTTTATATGATTGCTTGATGTGTTTTCTTATTTTCGCGCCATTATATTGTTAAATATTTTGTTATATTAAAATGGAGTGGGGTGATAAAGAGAACCGAATCGCTGTGATTGCCTTACATAAAGTAGGTATGGAGAAAAGTGCAATTTTTAAAACCCTCCACCCGCTTGGTATTAGTCAAATGTTTGTTTACCGGGCTATTGATAGGTACAATGATACCTCCTCTGTTTGTGACAGAAAAAGATCTGGCCGTCCACGTACCGTTCCTGTGAAAAAGGTGATTAAAGCAGTTAGGGAAAGAATTCGAAGAAATCCTGTCCGTAAGCAAAAGATTTTATCTCGGGAGATGAAGATAGCTCCTAGAACCATGTCGCGTATATTAAAAGATGACTTAGGACTTGCAGCCTATAAGAGACGTACTGGTCACTTCTTAACTGATAATTTAAAGAAGAATAGGGTGGTAAAATCCAAACAACTACTTAAGCGGTACGCAAAGGGAGGTCACAAAAAAATTTTGTTTACGGATGAGAAAATTTTTACAATTGAGCAGTATTTTAATAAACAAAATGACCGTATTTATGCTGGAAGCTCTAAAGAAGCTACGCAATTAGTAAACAGAGTACAACGTGGGCATTATCCCACTTCAGTGATGGTTTGGTGGGGTGTTAGCTATGAAGGGGTGACTGAGCCATATTTTTGTGAAAAAGGTATTAAAACATCGGCACAAGTTTATCAAAATACCATTCTTGAGACGGTAGTTAAGTCTTTAACTAACACCATGTTCAATAACAAAGAATGGTGCTTTCAACAAGACTCGGCACCGGGTCATAGAGCTCGATCCACCCAATCTTGGTTGAAAACTAACGTTCCGGACTTTATCAGCACTGAAAACTGGCCGTCGTCAAGTCCTGACCTAAATCCATTGGATTATGATTTATGGTCAGTTTTAGAGAGTAAGGCTTGCTCTAAACGCCATGATAATTTGGAGTCCCTAAAACGATCCATTCGGTTGGCAGTGAAGAATTTTCCTCTAGAAAGAGTTCGTGCTGCTATTGATAACTGGCCTCAACGTTTAAAAGACTGTATTGCAGCCAATGGGGACCACTTCGAATAAACATTGTATATTTTTAATAGTTATATATTGATGTATTAAACTAACTCACTATGAAAGGAATAAATGTTACGTATTAAAAAAAAATCGTGCTTTTCTTTATAACAATATTTATGGCAAGACTAAGTATATATATATATATATATATATATATATATATATATATATATATATATATATATATATATATATATATATATATATATATATATATATATATATATATATATATATATTATATATATATATATATATATATATATATATATATATATATATATATATATATATATATATATATATATATATATATATATATATATATATATATATATATATATATGTATATATATATGTATATATATATATATATATATATATATATATATATATATATATATATATATATATATATATATATATATATATATATATATATATATATATATATATATATATATATATATATATATATATATATATATATATATATATATATATATATATATATATATATATATATATATATATATATATATATATATATATATATATATATATATATATATATATATATATATATATATATATACCTATATATATATATACCTATATATATATATATATATATATATATATATATATATATATATATATATATATTACTTTGAATGTCCGAACTCCTATATAAACGTAACAAAATAATTTCTTTTCACGGGCAGAAGAGTAAATCTTTTAATAGTATATCATTATAAGTCGCTTGTGTATGGGTGTCGACGTATCTCGGTGTTCTCACGTCATTATGTCGTCGTTGTTTTTTTTTATTTTATTTTCCTAAAATATAAACAGATGACACTTGTTAACCGATTCTTTTTTTTTAATAAATATGCTTTTACTTTTTTTAAGGGTCTATATCTTAAAGGTTTGTATGATCCTTGACACCTTTGTATGATCACTCTGTTGACCATTTTTGTCGGTCGGTCTTTTGTTTATTTTAAGACCGGCGAGGTTGCAAAATTGATTCTAGCTTAAGTTAATATAAAGCAAGCAGATCTTTACTACGTTTGGATACGGAAAACAAAGAAGAAATTAGACATCTACGTTAATAATCTATAACAATAGAACACGAGGTCGGAGAAATCAGGGACTAAGCAACGGAGTGTCTTAACTCTAGGTTCATGTGCTTCCTGCAGTTCCTTCTACCTACCTTGCCATGTGCAGGTTAAAGCGTGAAGCTAATAAAAAAAAATAATATAAAAATAGAATCCAAGTCTTTGACTTTCTTAGAATTCTCCTGTGTCCCAAGAATTATTTTGGGAACCAAAAAAGTTAGAAGGATTGAATCTAAGATTACATAATCAATAGATATATTTACAAAACACAACAATAAAAAAGATTTGTACCTAATTTCATACAAACCATCCGAAATTTTTTATATTATATACTTTATCACTAAATTGCTACGAAACCCTCGCTATGCAATTATTGCTCATACTTGACCAATTATTTATAATAAAGAGCTTTTATTTCCTTTTTAAAAATACATCTTATATACAAACTATAATCGGGGACAGAAAAAGCAGGAACTAAAGCAACCGAGTGTCTTAACACTAGGTGCTTATAGTTCCTGCAGTTTTCCCTGCCTACCCTGCCATGTGCGGAATAAAGCGTGAAGCTAAAAAAAAACGACTATAATCCTTAGTAATACAAGCTAACACTAAAACCGGATACAGTATCGCGATACCCATCATCGTGTGAATGAAACGTTGATACGTTGGCTTTATATAATAATTTTATGGAGGATTTGATTTTAAAATATATAATTTCTGAATTATGTATATATATTTATATGACTTTGTACACTATACTGCTTTATAAAAAAGTTTTATTTTGTTGAATAAAAGTAAGGGTAATTTTCACTATTTCCTGATAACCCACAGATAGGTAATCCTTTAATATTGATTGGAAAATATGGTAACTGATAATTCAGATAGGTAATCCGTTCCTTGTCTCGAAGATAGACAGATAATTTGAAGATTGAAATACCTGCTTTAACTACCAGTTTTATCTGGTAGATAGAGCTTACAATATGGAACTATATCCTGCCCCAAACTTTGGCGGGGATGGAGGAAGCAGGGACTATTACAAGTATATAAGTTTAATTCTCAGGTAAACGAATTGTTTTCCTTTTCAATAAAGGTGGCATTGAATTCCTTCAACTAACGCATACACGTATCTCAATAATTATGCGAAAAATTGGTAAAAAAAGACCTCAAACGATTATTACCTACTCTATATGCCTTCTAAATATATATTTATATATTTCGTTTTTTTTTTTATCTTTATATGTCACTTTTCTAATTAATTACAAATACGCATACATCTTATAACAGCATAATATAAATCATAATTATTATTATATTGTCACCATATCGCGATTCGTCATTCATTCGTCGCATTGTATATTCTGTTCCCAGAGCCTTGTCAGTTTAACCTTTGTGTATATTATTTTGATTTTGTGCCATAAGTGTAAATAATGAAATAATGAAGGAAATAATGTTAAATTAACGATGCAGTGGATAAGCTGGTTGTAGGTTTGAATTTCTAAGGAAATTATTATTATTTTTTATTTTAGCTTCACGCTTTATCCCGCACATGGCAGGGTAAGCAGAGGGAACTGCAGGAACCATTAGAACCTAGTGTTAAGACACTCCGTTACTTAGTCCCTGCTTACTCCGTCCCCACTTTCCGCCGTTTTCAAGGCATTGCGTGTTGAGTGGCGGAACTCAACGCCGCGCTTTGCCTTAGTGTTATTTTTTATTGTTTATTAAAAAAACGCGACGTTATTTTCCGCCTCTCATCGGAATATCTTAACAAGGGACTCTTTTTGATACATAAATGAGGATAATAAACGCCTAAAAATAACCTAACAAATATTTATTAGACATACTTGTATTATAACTTGAACATTCACGCTTTCACGCCTTATCACGCTCGTAGCAGGGTAAGCAGAGGGTACTGCAGGAAGTATGGGAACCTAGTATTAAGACATTCCGTTCCCCAGTAGGAGTTCGAGACAGACAGTTCTTCTCTGCAAAATGTAATGTTATCTTGATAATGCGACAATATAAAGTAAAAAGAGTGTCTTAACATTAGGTTCCTGCGGTTCACTCTGCCTACCCAGATGTGAGCGGGATAAAGCGTGAAGCTAGAAAAAAATGTATAATATCAAATGCTAACAGTACCCCTCAGCAGAGGAATACGCCACCAGACGGGCGAGAATTGACATTATAAAACCTAAATCCTAAAAAACGGAGAGATTCAACACTACCTCCAAATCCTACCCCCCAAAAGTACCTTATAACCGTTAAAATTATAGTAAAACCTTATTAACATGTACTCTTTTGTAATATATTGAATATTTTTTATTAGGGTTGTCCGTACATTGTAATGTATCATATTAATGTTTCCTCGATTACTTTTTTGTAGATTAGTGCAAACCAAGTACCTACACTTATAAATAATAACAACTTCCCGTTGTGAATGACGGTAGGGCTATATGAATTTATTTTTGTTCTTTCTATATATACTGTATGGCTTGGTAATTAATTTACTATACATATGTATATATTTAATTCTATATGTTTGTATATAGTACAGAGAGTATTTTACTTACTTTTGCTTTATATCGAGGTTGTAGGTGTCTTAAATGTTGAATGGAAAATAAGAAACAGTGTTAAATTCCAGCTTACCCTGCCATCTTAAACCAAATAATTCTAACCAAATCGATATGGTCGATTGTTATTTTTTTTTTGGCTTCACAAGGCAGAGGAATCACAAGGACCCTAGAAAATTAATCATAAGACACTTCATTCTCCACTTTTGCCTTTCGAGACGTGAATACTTGTGGAACTTAACGCCGCGCTTCGCCTTGTCGACAGAGCGGAAAAAGTGAACATAATTCCTTCTCCAATAGTTATAGTTATCACTTTGTCAATATATAAATTTCCTTACAGTGTTAAGGCATATTTAACCTTTCTCCCCAGTATTTACTTAACACACATTTGAATATGAAAACCTTTTCGTATAGAGAAGATAGGCTACTTTATTAAACCAATAGGCTACGAATTCTAGATGTGACATTTTAAATTATCTATTATTTTAGCTCCGGTTTGTTGCTGTGTCCTCAGTGAGCAGGATAGGCAAGTTGAGCTTGAGTTCAGACACTTATTGACTGAAATTTTGAGATACTATAGAGGCATTGGCGTAACTTAACGCAGCAACTTATATTTTTCTATCATCATGCATTTCATATTAATTTTTACTTTTTATTCTTGAATCATTTTAACGTTGACAGTTAAAACGGTACTATTTTGACGTATATAATCATTTATATTTTTTACGATAATGTCACTTCTTCAAGACAATTGTTCTCATATACAGAAACATATAGGTACTATGACGGGTAAATCTTTAACTTTCCGTCTTCACGCTTTATCCCGCATATGACAGAGGAGATGAAGAGCTTAGTGTCAATACACTCCATTCTCCATGCGAAGCTCAATGACGTTTTTTATAGTTTATTTAATTAACACGAAATCTATTTATTTAATATCCACGAGATAGTAGGTAATGTAAACAACTCAGATAACAATGGTGTGCTGCAGCACGAAGCCGTTTGTTTACAAATATACCTACAAATTTCACTATGCGGAACCGTGTGATTTATATTCTGGTATTAGCTTGTATGAAAACTTGTAGGGATAAATAATTTTGACATTTAAGAAAAATAAAGAAGGAGCAGGTCGAATCCAATAGCGGAAAGGTTATAACAATATCTAGAACTAATTGTGGAATGCGGAGAGTAGTGTTTTAACTCCATGTTCTTTCTTCCTTGATAAATTCAAAATTAAGCTGATGAAGTTTAAATAAAATCAGAAAAATATGTTTAGTTCTATTAGAAAAAAAAATTATAACGATACCTAAGTTAGGTATAAGTTACTTTAATTTGTATTCTTCGTCCACTTAAAAGTCATCATCGAGCATCCTTCATAACTAATCACAATTTTTAAATTGATTGAAACTGCTTACATTGTTATGATGGACACTCATTATTTCCCTTGAAACTCTGTAGGAACCAGCGAAGCAGCCAATGGGATAATAATTACGTTATCTAAACTTAGCAAAATCTCAATATGACTTCATAAATTAATATATTAACTTTTTTTTCCTTCTTTCCAGACAAAGTGTTTAAGATGTGTGAAGAAAAAGTGAAGATTCGGAAACGGTTGCGGTGACATCTACAATGTGATTGTGATTAGAACTTAAACAAAACTAATAATACTCCAAAAAAATCCTCCTAGCTCTAGTTAGTGCCAACAATACAATACGTGACAATAGTTAAAAAACATTGCCAACGATTAAGTGCCAGAAATTTGAAAAAAGTGATACTAAACATGGATTTGCATGCACCGCCTATGGTAGTCCATGGATATGAGACCCATGCACCTCTTCTGGAAGTCGAGGGTCTGGACCCTCACAGTCCTCAGCAGAAAGTTCTAATTCACGCGCCAATACAAAGCCAGGAGCTGATAAGTACTGATCACAGGAATGGAGGTGAGATTGTTGTAATAATTTTGAAATTTTTGCTGCATATTTCTTGTATAGTTGCTTTAATATATTTTATTTTGGGAATATTTCAAATTCATTGATTTTTATTAAATAGTTTTTATCGTTTTTTTGACATGTATTCTCTTATTGCACAATTTTGACTTTTCTTTACCATACGTAGTACGAAAGTAAGATTAAGTCTTGTAGTTAACTTGTAAGCTTGTAATACTAATAACATAATAACCAAAGAATTGAACTTATTCACCTCTTTAAAAGACAATGAAGATGGCAAATGCCTAACATTTCTACTCTTTCTCGAATTCATATGTAAAATCCTTTAAATCCTTGTAAATCTTGGTACTTTAATAATATCAATATAGTTGAGTAATTTATTATTTATTGTACAAAAAAATAATAATAATAATATATATTTTGAAAATTTAATATGCTGTTGAGATATTTATGACATATTCAATATGCTTCTGATCAATTATAACCAATGGCTATATGACAATAATAGGGTTGAGAGCAGATGTGTCTAATCTGACATAGAGTATGAATTTGCAGACGAGCAGTACCACGCGCATAGCAGCAACCAGAGTGGTGATGGTGAGTACAGTTTACGTATATTATTTTCTATTTTTTCTCCTTCAATTTAGTGTTTAGACACTACTTTCCCTAATTTGTGACATTTTGAGACATGTTAAGTGTCAAAATTATTCTACCGGTGCTTTTTCATAAAATTGATTTTTTTTGTAAATTATTGGAAAAAGGAATAAAAAATGTAAATATATAGGTTTTATTGTTTCTTTTTTACGTACAAAAATGAAATTTCCAATATTAGTTACTAAATATTTAATTTTAATTTTCAATTCAATTAATTCAAATAAATTAATTGAAAATATTTTTTACTTATTCATATATTCCGAATTTTGGGACGTACCTAACCTAAAGAAAAGAACCAGCTTTATCTACTAGACCATGCTACTTTTCATTTAAACAATAAATCTATAAAAATACCCAAAAACTTCCAAACGCTTTTTAAGAAAATTTAATTTAAATTAAATTCATACACAATACCAAATGCATGGGTCCCACTCAGGTCCAAAAGCCTAAGCCTAAGCCTTAATTAAAAAACATATTATACTAAATGGATAACAGTAGCACAAATTTCTATACTTAAACCATTTATTGAGTATTATATAAGATTATAATTAATATTTAAATTGTACTTTCACCGCCTTCAATGCGGACTTCGAGAACATTGGACGTTGCCATTATAGAGTCAATTCTTTTTTTATATTTGGTAAATACTTCAATATTGATTGTTCTTTATTAAGTATTTATACCAATAACTAGCTCTTGTCTACGACATCACTTGTTGTCAATTAGAAACGATTTAAAAGACTCTATGAGAGTAGAAACGATTAATATTAAGAAACATATATGTAAGCCTAGCCTAATATATGTAAACGGGGACGGAGAAAACAGGGATTAAGCAACGGAGTGTCTTAACACTAGGTTCGTATGGTTTCTGCAGTTGCCTCTGCCTACCATGCCATGTGCGGGATAAAGCGTGAAGACATACAAAATATATGTAAGGCTTATACTTTTGTTATTGAGCTTTTTACTAAGGATAGATAAAATATTTAAAATATCATAAATATTTGAATCTTACGTTTTTTACGTGATGAAAATCGCATGGCATAGTGGTTAGGAGCCTTTGGACGGTGTATAAGAAGCGTAGATTCGAATTCTGTTGCGTTCATTTTTAATATAGCTTTAATTATGTAGTTATTTACTATTTTGACCAAGCGTCAATAAAATACATACTATAGTATGATGTATATATTTTTTCTACTAAGCAAGTGAATATTTTCTTTATTTTTTTTACCTTTTTATTAACTTTATTTGATAAGGAAGAAAAAGCCTTAAAATCTTTTAAGGGTTTTTTTATCTTATCTTCGATGAATTAAAGCACAGAGAGAACGAAGAGTTAACCGTTTACAATTCTCTCTTAAGACTCTCCACTCTACGTAAAATGTAACGATGATCGATATCACGACTATGACCTAAGACATCAACTTTCACACAGTTGTACCCCACATTATATAAGAGATGAATCAGCTTCTGTATCAATACACTAAAAAATGCGATATTGGTTTGAGTGATAGCGACTTCATGAGAGTTAGCGATTTTTTATATAGATAGATAAATAATAATTTATCATCACGAATACATTATATATAGTATATTTAGATTTAAGAACTTAATAAATTTTTGATCTTTACATTTTGTCATAATTAAAAAATTATATGCTTTGCTTTATTTATAAAAATAAAGACCAGATTATTATGTCAAAAACACATATACATATATGTTACATATACATATATATTTTTACATCTTACCGTGTAAAATTTCAGATTTATTTTTAATTTCTCATATAAACTTTAAAGTGTGAAAGAAATGGACCATATCTAACGCATTATCGAAATTACCGGTTATGTGATACGTGATCAAGCGTAGCTCGGTTGACTACATAATCATATATAAGAAGTCAAAAACAACTCTCATGAAAATAGTTCCAAATTTACCTAATTTCACAACATATCAAAATATATTGCAATCCCAATAGATTAAAATTATTACAAACAAATCATTTTTATATTATTAAGTAAATCTAATATAATAATATAGTTACAATAAATAAAATAATAAAATACAATAATCGCTATCTCTACAAGTGGCACTCTACATTACAGAAACAAAACGTCCGCCGGCGGGCAAGTAATTTCACAGCGATTTAGTCAAGTGTACTGTCAGAAAAAAGCGCCATTGACTAGTACACGACGCGGCTTGAATGAATTAGTAAGATATATACATATATAGAATTTTATATTATATATATCAAAAGTAGGAATATTAGGGAAAATATTATTTTAATTATTGAGGACCGTCTTGGCGCATAGGCGCAACGTCTGCCTGTAACGCGACGGTTTCTAGGGTTTGATCCCCAGTCGGGGAAGATGGATTTTTTTATTTCCATTTTCTTCGCTCTGGTAAACTAGGCAAAGCGCGGCGTTGAGTTCCGCCACTCAACACGCAATGCCTCGAAAACGGCGGAAAGCGGGGACGGAGAAAGCATGGACTAAGCAACGGAGTGTCTTAACACTAGGTTCCCACGGTCCCTGCAGTACCCTCTGCCTTGAGCGGGATAAAGCGTGAAGCTAAAAAAAAAAAAATATATTATTTACTGTTAGGGAGACTTTAAATTTGTTTAGTGAATTTGGCTACTTATATATTGTTATTTTTAATATATATCTATTATCATATATCAATATCGATACAATTCGTAATTGAAGAAGTTATATTTTGTCTTTTATTGGTTGAAAGATTGAAGGAATGAAAGCTTTGACTAAATTAAAATTCACGCCTTGCCTTCTTAAAAGAATTCTCACAGAACACCGTCGTGACACCGTAGTATAGTATACTACTGTTTTTCTTCAGGTGAGAGAGAGTCTTAAAGGTGGAGTCTGAGTATTTGGTTGTCAACGCATCCACATACTCTTAGGCTGTGGATGTCTTTGGATGAGGGCGTCATTTAATATAAGGTGGCCTTTCTGTTCGTTTACCATCTTAAATCATAAAAAGACTTGCTGACGTGGTAGAAATTGCCAAGTATATTTTTTAAATTATTTTAATAGAGTGACAAAATTTAACGCTGTTGAAATTCTTAAAAAGATTATATAATATATTATATGTTATTATAAGCTCTGTACTACAAAGTTCATAAAATTATTTAAATAAACCTTTTTTCTAAATATACAACAATATTTAGTATCAGATCGATACTAAATATTGTTGTATATTTAGAAAAAAGGTACAGTGCATGTTGTCGATAACACAAAAAAGTCAACCGAGCTACGCTTGATCACGTGTCATATAACCGGTTATTTCGATAATGCGTTAGATATGGTCCATTTCTTTCACACTTTAAAGTTTATATGAGAAATTAAAAATAAATCTGAAATTTTACACGGTAAGATATAAACATATATATGTATATATAACATATATGTATATGTGTTTTTGACATAATAATCTGGTCTTTGTTTTCGACCCTCTTCGAAGTTATGTTTTTAGAATTTAAACACTTTATTTTATAGAAGTTAATAACTAAATTAAAAAAAAATCATCCGCAATATCTTTATGGAAATCGAACCTCGATCCTGAGTATAATATAAAATATATATAAAAAATCTTTTGAATAAAAAACAAAACCCATCGCAAAGTAAAATCAAATCGTTTCAAATTGAAAGTCTTAAAAATAGATGCTGGAATAATTACAGTCTTCGCGGTGCAAAATTTGTTATTTTACGTGATTTATGCTCAGTTTTATTAAATTAAGTTTGACTAATTGCCGAGGTTTTGGTAAAATTTGTAATTACAATTATGAAGTTAATCGTTAATTATCCTAACGGTATTTGGCGAAGGTTTGTCTTAAATGGATAGTAATTTATTTTAAGAAATGATGAGAATAAAAAAAATAAATATTGAAGAAACCGTCATAGCTCAGTGAGATAGAGGTAAATTCGCTGATTGTGGGTTCGATCCTCACTCGAGATCAAAATTATTTTTAAATATTAATTTGTGCCGTGTGTGGGCGGGGACGGAGAAAGCAGGGACTAAGCAACGGAGTGTCTTAACACTGGGTTCGTATGGTCTGTAGTTCCCTCTGCCTACCCTTGCATGTGCGGGATAAAGCGTGAAGCTAAAAAAAAAATCCAACTAGGACTATGTATATTTTTTATAATGGACATCAATTCATATAATAAGTTCATTAGAACTATATTTATACTTTTTAAATACTGACATTTCTATACTCATATTTTAAGTATATTTTGTATCTTTCTCTGTCGTTTTTCAAAAAATAATTTCTTACATAAATCATAAATCTAACAGTACAAATAGAAAGTACGCAACTCAGTCCAGATTTCTAATTCGAAATATTCTAAATACTATGTACTGTACAATTTACTGTATCAAATTTGAAACAATGACATAGGTCTCTCTTCTCTTTAATCTCCACTCTCCAAAACAAAACTAAAGAAAAAAGAAAACAAAACACTAAAATAGAGTGGCGAAATAGAAAAAACATAAAAATCTTAATAAACCCAAAAATAACGAGTGTTTTTTACGTATCCGCTCCGAGAGCTGCTCACGCGCAGCACGGAAAGCGAAATGTATGAAAAAAGTGTACGCTGCATCTACCGGTGGGCTCTGGCTCTACGTGACTGGTGAAGAAGGGTGCCGTTATGACGTCAACTAGTGATTGGATCTAAAGTTTTGTGATTTTAGTGAAAGTTTGTAAATCATTCACTATATATATATATATATATATATATATATATATATATATATATATATATATATATATATATATATATATATATATATATATATATATATATATATATATATATATATATATATATATATATATATATATATATATATATATATATATATATATATATATATATATATATATATATGTATATATATTATATATATATATATATATATATATATATATATATATATATATATATATATATATATATATATATATATATATATATATATATATATATATATATATATATATATATATATATGTATATATATTATATATATATATATATATATATATATATATATATATATATATATATATATATATATATATATATATATATATATATATATATATATATATATATATATATATATATATATAGAATTATGTATAAACTTAAAAAAGCAGTCCAGTTCAGTACTTTAAACAGTAAGTATACTGAACTCATTGCAAGAAATAACATAGAGATCTCTATTGAAAATATAAGAAAAAGGACGTATCAATGAAAACCAAGCATTACACTACAAAATACAATACTAATAGTTTAGTAATGTAATCGACACCACACCGCAACTTCCCTGGGAACCAGTTCGATTTCACCTTACACACGATTCTTGTTTTTATCATTCTTTTATCTTTTTTTATTTATATTTATATTAATCTTTTCTTTTTTATTATTGTTTTCTTCAAAAGATAGTTTTGTAAATTATTTAGTGGTTATTCTTGCTTAATGGTATAATATTTACAGCTTCACGCTTTATCCCGCATATAGAATGATAGGAAGTGGAAACCGCAGGAATTGTGATAACCTAGTGTTAAGACACTCCGTTTCACGCTTTTTTTGTCGAGGCATTTGAGGACCGTCGTGGCGCACAGGCACGACACGACGCTTTGTAGGTTCGATTCACACATGGGGAAGATGGATTTTTCATTTCCTGTTTTTTTTTGCTATGGCAACTAGGCAAAGTGCAGCGTTGATTTCCGCCACTCATTGCCTCGAAAAGAGGTGGAAAATGGGAATAAAACTTAAAACTTTATTATATTAACATTGTATGTTATTAAAATTTTATAAATTATTATTTAAAAAGTAAAATCTTTATTATATATTCTAATTTCCTGCTTATCAGTAAACTCGTACAACAAGTTTTTTTATCAAAATGTGTATAAAAGTGAAAGTCTCATCAAAATCCTTAAAGGATTTCGTCAAAAAAAACAGGCGTAAAGGATAACGTTTAATGGATAAGTTCACTGGTTTGATGTCGAAGTGGAACTGATACGATGACTAGATGGATTTTTGAGTTAGAAATATTATTGATCAATACGGGATGCAGCCTTATATTTTGCCACTTAAGATAAATTATATGAATTTGAACGGAATACAGAGAGAATTGTGGTTCTTAGACAAACTTTAATGACGGAGAAGTTACGTGTTTAGAAGATATTAAAGACTAAAAAAAAAGAAAATCTTCCTCGTTAATAACTACCATATATTTGTTTTATAGCTTCACGTTTTATCCCGCATATGGCAGGGCAAGCAGAGGGAACTGCAGGAACCGTGCAACCTAGTGTTAAGACACCCCGTTGCTTTGTCCCTGCTTTCTCCGTTCCCTACTTTCCGCCTTTTTAGAGGCATTGCGGGTTGAGTGGCGGAATTCAACGCCTAGTGGCGAAGAAATTAGAAGTAGAAAAATCCATCTTCTCTGAAGGGAATCGAACCCACGAAGTGTCGCGTTTACAAGCAGACGCTATGCCTCTGTGCTACGACGCACCTCCTATTAATTTTATATTTTCACATTTTGTATAAATGTCGTTCCCTTATATTTTTGATAATGAATAATCTGGGGTGGGCCTTAAACGATTCTATAGTGGGCACAATTTACCCAGCCTCATGCTTCCTGTACCCACAAGAGAAAAGTGAGTGTTTTGACACTAAACGTGCTAAAATTAAATTTAAATGAGGGTTAAAAAAGTTAGTACTTTCTATAAAGAAAACAATGTTATAAGTGATTTCACAAAAATTCTTCATAATTATGTTCATACAAAAAAATAAATAGAAAGAGATGGCTATACTAAATCTGATCCGTCCTAAAGAGCCGCCTCGATTCAAATTTTGACAGCTCATTGACCAATTACATATAAATGTCCGCGCAGAGAATTTCGTGGCAAATTTTTAAAAGATCCTATTTCCTTGATTTGTTTATTGAAAATAAACTTTATCTTAAAGTAGCAAAGCTGATATTACGTTGTCATTTGTATATGTTATTTGATACTTTTAATTTAGCGCTGTATTAAATGTTCAAATTTGCTTTTACGTTTTGAAATGTCATAAATACCTTTACGTCTCAAGTAAAATTGAATTTTAAATGGATTAAAGTAAATTTTTACTTTAATCCATTTAAAATTCTAAATAAATTCTAAATATTCACCAAAAAGAATAGCCTATAGTCTGGGTATAAAAACGAAAAAAAATCAATGTACC
Organism: Dione vanillae; assembly: GCA_037178615.1. Taxonomy (NCBI): domain Eukaryota; kingdom Metazoa; phylum Arthropoda; class Insecta; order Lepidoptera; family Nymphalidae; genus Dione; species Dione vanillae. The sequence continues at coordinate 693,245 of JAZFAU010000261.1, forward strand.
AGACAGTTTACGACTGTATCTGTAGGAATAAGGTTAAAAATGCATGCATGCATTTACAATTGCTTTAACATTGGAAACGTGAATATTTAAAAAAAAAATCTACGATTCATCTAAATCATTCATTTTGTAGATATGCAAAGTCATTTACAAATACTAAGGAATTATTTAAGAACATTATTACAATTATCGCTCAGTATAGAAAGTAATTTTTACTTCAACGTTCTAATAAATCAAAACACGGCGCTTAGTTACGCTAATTTTTACAAATTCAAAAGAATAAAGACGCATACAGTGTCAATTGAACAACTTGTATGGAAATACGAGAGCTGAAGCCAAGCAGGATTTGTATTCACGACCCATAAGTTTTAAAGATCACATACGGCTCTTTTTGTTTAACAATTGGCTTTACTTTGTAGCTATTCTACCAAAACCTGTTAGGTTTCGGTATTAGTTTTTAAAAGACTTAAACACACAATTATTAGTAAGAAAAATGTGTTTTAATGTGAGGACCTTAAAGTTGAAATTAAATTGTTTTTAATTTTCATTCATAAATGTGATTGCAATGGGAATGGTAGTTGAATGTAAAATGATCTTAAACACAACGTATTAGAGCTCTCTTTGAAATGAATGCTTTAATTAGATATTAAGTTATTGATATTTGTATCGGAGCTAATTTTCATTCACGTATTTTAATTTATTAATTTTTAAACTGTAAACTAAAAATATTTACAAATACGCGTACGCGGCGTTAAGTTTCACCACTTAAAACGTAACATTTCTTATTTAAATGAAAAACGGAGAAAAGAGAGTATTGTCACTAGGATCTCTCTGCCTACTCAGTAAACATAATATAAGGAAAGGATGCTATTAACTAACATCTTATAAAGTTATAAGCGAAGTTTTTTGGAAAGTTCTTAATAAATCCCATAGATGTCATTATTAGTTAGAAAAAGTACCTAAACTATGAAACGGAAATATTTTTTTATGTATTTTTTTTATTTCATAATTTTAATTAACATATTATATAGCATATTATATGTTACATTAATATATAATTACTTACTGCTTATTGATTGATAATTGGTTAGCCTTAACTTGCGATTTTGCCTCAGTTATATGGCACATGGCATATTCTTAGTGCCTGAGGTAACTTTGATCGCAAGTGAAATGTATGAGTTGTTAAAAGGACTATCCAAATAAATATTATTTTCCTGTTCGAGTTCCTGAGTTATTGCATTCATCTAAACTAACTCGGAAATCATGTGCGCAACGAGGGCATCCGCAAACGAACAAAAGTAATCGACATAGCCCAATGAATTAGTGAGTTGAAGTGGCAATGGGCAGGGCACATAGTACGGAGAACTGACGGCCGCTGGGGCAGAAAGGTTCTTGAATGGAGACCACGCACCGGCAAACGCAGCGTGGTACGGCCTCCTACCAGGATGGACGACTTGGTAAGGGTTGCAAGCAGCCACTGGATGCGAATAGCATTAGACAGGGCGCACTTGAGGTCCCTGGGGGAGACGTATGTTCAGCAGTGGACGTCCTACGGCTGATATGATGATGATGATGATGAAACTAATATTATCTAATCTATATAATTTGAATTGATTTTATTTTTTCATTTTTTCTTTTATTAGTACCAATATTCGTTGTCAAACTACAAAAATGTTGAAAATTTTATATTTTATATATTGAAACTTATAAGCTTAAGTCCACCTTTGCGTACTGAACTGATGTATTATTTAAAAAATACCAATATAAATTAGTGCAATAAAAACTATTATAAACATACAAACATATATCTATGCTTATTTAAGCTTATACATAGCGGGGTAGCAAAAGAAACGATACAACAAAAGCCACCTATCTCTACATACCTTTTTAATCAACAATTATTAACCCTTTCATACATACCCTATGAGGTAGCTTCTTGATTTTTAAATTCCTCCTTCCAGATCTCCTACCTACCTCGTACTTTTAATAAGTATCTATACTTACATTTAATACCTATCTATGATATGTCTAATACCTTTCAAATCAATTAATTTGTAATATAATTAGTTACTACATTCTGAACAATATATAATATATATGTACATATATAAGTAGGATATAGACTAATGAAGCGTACAGTTCATCAAAGGTTCATCGTATAGGCTCTAATGCTATATGAAGCTATGTCAAGCTATATATGTATTTGATATACACTTTAGCTACGTAAAATTTTGACTAGGGCTTATAATAATCTTTAATATATTTATTTAATAATTTTTGATACCTTGCTTGGTGTTTTTTTTTCTCCAAAAAGAGTAAATATATTTTGTGTTAAGCGATGTGCTTCTTTCATAGACCCATGCCTTTGCCTACATATGAATGAACTTTTACACTATATTTTAAGATTATCACGAGAGTGCCTAATATTAATAATAATTATTATGAATAATTAACATATTATGTTATTTATATTTGATTTCACAGAGAGATCCTTCAGATAATTAATTAACACCATGGCATGTTGGTTATTAATTTGTCTATTAAGATGACAACAATATATATAAATATATATATATATATATATATATATATATATATATATATATATATATATATATATATATATATATATATATATATATATATATATATATATATATATATATATATATATATATATATATATATATATATATATAATATATATATATATATATATATATATATATATATATATATATATATATATATATATATATATATATATATATATATATATATATATATAACCAGCCATGTGCCAAGTTCATACTTCACGTAGTCCCCTACACATCCCAAGTGTAATTTGTCAATCAATACATTAACAGCGCTTTGTTATAAATTAATAACGGAATAAGTCACGATTAGCGAGCTTTGCCGTCTAGCACTAGTAAAGCATTTGGTTTCTCTTGCTTTTTATAATATATTGGCACGCAGAATCGTTAATTAATGTTAAACTGATATTAAATTTTATGAAAATTTTTTTTTTTGTGTTTTAAGCATTTTTATATTTATATTCTGTTGTCATATAAAAAAATTGATTTACTCTGTGGATAAATAAAAAAATTAAAAAAAAGTTATCTAAATATATATTGAACTCAAAAGTACCGCGTTTAAAATTAAACGCTGGTAATGTGCCACGATATAGTCTATTTAAAAAGTAAATTTTAATACCTTATAATAAGTGATACAATTGTTTAAAATAAACTTAAAATACAATTCCTCTTGTTTTTCCCTGACGTTAATCTTTTTATCAGTCGCAGAGTTACCTTTGATAAGGTAATCGATATTTCTGATAACATTTCGTTATCTGTACGTGTACCTACAAATTGTTCTAAAATATAAATAAAAGTTGAACTTAAAGTTCTCCCTACTTACTAATGTTGAGCTTTTAAAATTTTTTACTTATCTATTGTACAAAATAAATTAAATTTAAAAATCATATGAAGTTGTATATTTAAGCTACTTTGGCGTAGAATTGACATTAATCATAGTTTTTCGTCTATATTACGTATAGATATAGTTAAATAAAAATAAATATTGAAAGCTAGATTTGAGCGCTTACCTCTTGGAGACTTTTAAAGCCGATTAGATATTGCTTTAATAAACTGTATGGAAATTAGATTTTCTCTGCCTACCCTGCCTATATTATACACGAGAAAGAGCGTGAAGCTTAAAAACATCATATTAGATGACTGAATTATAACCTAACTTTGTCTTAAAAGAAGTATTTCGAGAAATTATTTCTATTCTTTTTTTTAATTTTTTTTTTGCTTCACGTTTTATCCCGCATATTGAAGTTTCTTGAATTGTATATAATATATTCAGAAGTAGGTAACCTAGGTTTATTATTATCATACTTGTATTGAAATAGTTTAGTACCGGTACTTTCACGTAAGTGTAATTATGTATGTAATTGTATGACTCAATTGATCCACTATTACTTACTTTTAGTAGGCAGGTACTAATTTAGTATGGTATATATATATGAATAATATTTTTATGCTGTTGAAAAAAATATATAATTTTGTGTTTTTATAAGTGTTTTGTTCATTTATTTCGCTTTACATATAATTCGAATGGAAAGTGGAGAACGTAGTGTTTAAGCACTAGCTTTATTATTTATTTATTTACAGCTTCACATTTTATCCTGTACATAACAGAGTATGCAGAGGGAACCGGAGGAACCGTGGTAATCTAGTGTCTCGACACTCCATTCGTTACTTTCCGCTTTTTTCGAGGCATTGTGTGCTGAGTAGCGCAACTCAACGCCACGCTTTGCCTATAAGCCAGAGCGAACAACAAAACATAGAAACAGAAATATTTCAAGACTTTTTGTTTATATTTTTTTGGCTACAAAACTTTTGTATGAAGAAAAATAAAAATAATTGGAACTATTAAAACAAAGTCCACACCAAATAATTATTGCTAAATATATTTTTTTAAATCATTAAAAAAACTACAATATCATATCAAAATTAAACCTAAATGAATCGAATCGAATTCTATAAACAGTACTGTATTTACAAGGTATATGTCATTATATTATATATTAATAACTATATAAAATAAATATACATATATAAAGGGACTACTAATATACATATAGAGTTTATATCAATATTCTACAATAGATAGCTTCTATACTACAATTTTATAACAAATCATGAAAGAAAAAAAATCGCAAATTCCACCCCAGGGGGTGCGGCGGGCCACGTGCGCGTTAGAGGGTGTTTTGACATCGCCGCGCGCGGTCGGCCGAGACGGTCCCCGAAACGTTGAATCCTATATGTATGACAATGTCAGTTCAATTTAGTTAAAAAAATTGTGCAAAATTTTTTGAAATTTTTTGAAATTTTTGTGATAGTTTAAAAAATGTGGTGATTTTGATTTTTTTTGTATGTGATGGTATATTTTTTGCAGTGTTTTGTGATATTGAATAGAGTATAGATATATAAATAGAAATAAAGTGTCAAAGTGTTTTCCTATATTAGACGAACAAAATAGATTTCTTTTTATAGCTTCACGCTTTATCCCGCATATTGCAGGGTAGGCAGAGGGACCTGCAGGAACCATATGAAGCTAGTGTTAAGACACTCCGTTGGTTAGTCCCTGCTTTCTCCGTCCCCGCGTTCCGCCTTTTCCAAGGCATTGCGTGCAAAATAGATTTTAGTAAACAAATACAAAAATATTGAAAATATAATTTAACAGAAAATGTTACATTTTTATTGATTATTTATTATAGTTCAAAAAATCTTCGGTAATTTTTATTTTTTGGATGATTTGAATGAAAATCCATATTAAATCTCAGCTCTACAGTAACAATATATTTAAAATGCCACCAAAGGTTGGTGGTTTTTATAAAGAGAAGAGTTAAAAAATATTCGAACATAGATATAATAACTATAAAAGTAGTAGAATATATAATATTTGTGTTTAAATAATTTTTATTTAAAATATTTTAATCATATTAAAAATATGTTTTGAGCATTTGATTCCTATAAAATAAGAAAGCTCGATATAATTTAAAAAAGCGTCGAAATCATAACAATTTAATATATTTTTTTTTCTATATACAGTGTAAATTTATGTTTAAATATTTATAAAAAAAAATTGACATTTTAAGAGTGATGGAAAAGAGCCCCCATATTTGTAGACAATATCAACATAATTTAATTTATATATATATATATATATATATATATATATATATATATATATATATATATATATATATATATATATATATATATATATATATATATATATATATATATATATATATATATATATATATATATATATATATATATATATATATATATATATATATATATATATATATATATATATATATATATATATATATATATATATATATATATATATATATATATATATATATATATATATATATATATATATATATATATATATATATATATATATATATATATATATATATATATATATATATATAAACTCCTTTGAACTCTACATTATGATAAAAGCGATATTTGATATACACATACATATATATGTATATATTTCAATTTCGTTACATGATACGCGTGTATGAAACCGGCTGTACAGTGTACTTATTATTATATTACACACCGTATTATTTTACATTTACTTTAAGTATCTTATATAAAATGTAAAGATATCTTGGTTAGAGACCAATTAATGTTTCTAGTCTTTATTCCTATGTATATATATATATATATATATATATATATATATATATATATATATATATATATATATATATATATATATATATATATATATATATATATATATATATATATATATATATATATATATATATATATATATATATATATATATATATATATATATATATATATATATATATATATATATATATATATAATATTTTCCTTATTTGCAACTGTCTTTAAATATAAGATTTTTCTATTATTTTGTGTTTTACCATTACATGTATATAAAAGCAGTTTGTATACAGTTTTAGTAAAGTAAAACGATCAAATGTTAATAATAACTAAAGCTTTCCTATATAAATGAGCTTTTTTTGATACAATATAGGTACTCAAAAAGCTCTTTCTAGAGCTTAATTAAGCAATAATTAGAAAAAAAGTCTACTTGTCCTTACACTCATATATACATACAAAACACATCTTTAAAAAATTACATCTAACATTTCCTGTATATAAAATAAAAATAATATTGAACAAAAGTAGTCACTATTCTCACTAGAATAATTACTATAATAGCTTCAAATTATATTTTTAACTAAAACAAAAGTCTCACGATATCTTAAATAACTGAAAACGATACCCAATTGTCATCGGTTCGGCGATCAAAATCATTTGAGTTGTCTAACCGAGTGGAGCGATTAACACGTATTTTGGGTTTAAATTATAATATTATAGTGATTATATTATAATCATAATTCTACACGGTGATAGAGAGATATATATAATAGTGATATAAATAAAAAATGTGATAGTAATATTGTTAGATTCATTATCGTCATAAAAATTGTGATAGTGTGATATTTGGTAATTTTTGAACTAAATGTGATACGTGATAGTGCTATAATTTTGAAAATTATGATATATCACAGTGACTTAGTATATGTATAGTATAATAATTACGAATATACACTATGTAGTTGAAATTTGTTAGATCGTAGAGTTGTGTTTAGTCTCAATTCATTGGAAATTATAAAAATGTAGGTACTTCCTATGTATTGCTGTTTGAATCCTTTTTTATATACACTTCTTGTTTTGTAGTTTTATTGTGTTCTTGATTGATTTAAGTTGACCTAAACTATAATTTTGTTCTGCGCGAAATAATACAGTTATTTTTAGCTAATATTTTTTTGTATGTATGTATGTGTAATTTATAGCAAAAGAGAATTTTATATAATTTATATCATACATACATATTATATTTCAAGGAAATACGTTTTCCCGATAAATTTCAACTTTTTTTTAAAGAGAATTTAAGCACAAGCAATAGAGTAACGAACTGTCTCAAAAGATAGTTCTCTAGCAACTTTCCCGTTAATTTCGCATAATAATAACTAAAAATAATATATTTTAGTATATTCCATTAAACTACTTGTAGCTCTACAAAAACTATAATTTGACAATGACTTCCTCATTAAGAGATTTATCGTGAGAATACCCACCTGCTACTATTGAAGCGGAAAACCATTTAAAGGTGGAAAATCGACCAAAATCCCAATAAACCAATGGACTTAAACGACTCTATCGAGATCTTTCACGGTAATCACTGTAGTTTTTGTTTTATTTTTAACTGTTATAATGACAGTTTTCTTGTAGAGGTATAGTTACTTGAAAACATCTCAATATAGACTGTAGAGGTGATAAACTAAAAAAAATCGATATTTATGAAAATAACGTGTTTTATCATAATATTTAATTATTTTTTATAACCAGTATATATTTATTGTCTTTTTTAATATAATTATTCGATTAATTTATAGTTTTTTAATAATAAATATTATTTATTTTCGAAACTAATAAAAAATAAATGAATTTCTGGCTCCCTAATCCTAAATATTGAACTATGAACTAAATTAATAGTGAAAAACTACAAAAAATATGACTTAAACTAATAAAGTTCAATTAAAACTACAGTGATGATAAATACAAATCAATTATTTTGAACGAAGTAAGTGTGATAGTGTTAGTGTAAACGAATGTACAGTGTTAGTGTTCAAACTGGAGGGCCAAAGTAAGGCGACATTCGCGGCCCTATTCGGGCTAAGGGCCGGCGGCGGTGTGGATCTCTCCGCCGCTTACAGATATAATCAGAATATGATGGAATATTACACATGTGAGTATGTTTTGTATGGGGAAATTCACCTAGACTCTCTTTTTTCTATTTTTTGTGTAGGAAGAAAGTGATATATGGAAATAAGCATATGTCTATATATATTTCGGATATAAGATAAGAATAACTGTTTTAGGGCTTTGTGTCTCAAAAAGAATCCTTATGGGTTCAGTTTGTTGTCAATTAACCTGGTTGTCTTCTTGTAAAGATATGTTTGCTAAAATTACGTTGTGCCTAATTAATATTAAATATACAGATTGGTGGTATCTTAAAGCGCAGAGAAAATGAACTAAAGTCAACGTTATCTCAAAATATTATACTTAATATGCCTATATTCGCTTTAAAAAAAAAATAAAAAAAATTATAAATTTTATATGAATGAACCAAACCTTATAGTAAAAGAAACCTTAAAGTTAACACTGTAGGTACAAATAAAGAAAACATTTCAAAGATTTTTAGTAATTTTTGAGTGAATAGTTCAATTCGTACAAAAAGAGGGTATTTGACAGCAAATTAAAGCTTGTCAAATTTTTATTGCCTTTTTTATAATTACTTAAATAATATTTTATTGCCTGTGATATGTACAGATACTTAATTATTTTGAGATCAGTGCGGCATAATTAGTTAGCAAAATTAAAAAAATATTTAAAAAATTGATTCGTTTTTGTACTCTGGAAGAAATATGCGCGACGCTGACTTCTGCCATTCTAAAAGTAGTGTCTTAACACTTGATTTTGTCTGCCCAATCTAATATATAATAGATAAGCTTGAAGGCGTTTAATCATACTGTACTAATATGCAATAAAACATAGTGTATATGTTACAAAATATATGTGTATCGAGATAGTACTGAGTTCTTTAATTATTTTAATATGTAAATGTGGACATTTATTTAAATTTCTGGCTCGACGATTAGTTTAGGCCGGCAACGCATTTTGTAGCTCCTCTGGTGATGCAAATGTCCATGGGCGGCAGTATTCACTTCCACCACCACCACTTCCACCATCAGGTGATCTGTCTGCTCGTTTGCCACCTATACTATAAAAAAAAATAGTTAGTTGCTTATAATATATATCTCTTTGCTATAAATGTCTATGTATCACAGTGGCATAATCTGTGACTGTAAATTCGAAAGTTGTAGGTTCGATTTCCATAAGCACCTTCCTGAAAATAATTCATTCCTGCTCAACTCATTCTTGCTCAAGTAAGCGGGGCGTTGTGTCCTGCCAACTTCGCAACTATCGCCAAATTTTGTATTTTAATTTTTTTTATAGCTTCACGCTTGATCCACATGGCAGGGTAGGCAGAGGGAACTGCAGGAACCATACGAACCTAGTGTTAAGACACTCCGTTGCTTAGTCCCTGCTTTTTTCCGTCCCTGCTTTCCGCCTTTTTCGAGGACATTGCGTGTTGAGTAATGTTGATGGAAAATAGAAAATACATCTTCCTCGAGTGGGAATCGAACCCAGAAACCGTCGCGTTTACAGGCAGACGCTTACGTCTCGGCGCCACGACGGTCCTCAAATGTGTTTTTAATATTATTTAATCCAGTTCCAAAGATCCCAGTTATTCGCTTGAGTTGCTAACTTGATAATATTAAAACCTAGTGTCAATACACTTCATTCTCTGCTATGGTTAAATCTGAGACATTAGTGATAAGAGCCATTTACAAGAAAAGAGACTTTATATCTCAATTTCTTTATTTTCTCTTAAATAAAATAGTTTACACGTGTTTTATTTCTTATAATTCAATCTAGAGATAAGATATTATCCTTTTTGAGTCATTTTCGGTTATCATCATAAGGACCATCTGATTACTGCAATCTAATATATGTATGTATTAATACAATGGTATAGTCAAGTCAATGACTACTAAATATATTAATAGAAAACCTATTTTCTATATTATTACCAAATATATTTCCAATACCATTCAAAATCATAACGCTTATTTAACAAGAAAGCTACTTTAGAAACAAAATAATTACTTAAAAAAGCTTCTCTTTCTTAAAAAGGGGCAATTTTATGCAGAAAGCTCTCCATCCATAACAAGATTATCATAACAGAGAACGACAAACATAAAAAACCGCGTACAAACTCTATAAAATACTAAAATACATTGTAACATCACCGCACATCTGCGACACTGATTTTATGATGCCAAAAATTCCCTCCAAATTATAACTGGCCAATGGGATCCGGGGGAATGCGCGGGAGGGCGAGCGCTGCGCTCTGATTGGTCGGTTTCAGTGGGCGTGGCGTGCTCTATGTGTGTATGTGTGCGTAGAGGCAAATTGGGATGGAGCGATATGGCCGCATCAAATTGGCATTTATAAAATTTTACGCATATGATGCTATGGGATTTATGAATTATAGTTATTTTTACGTGACCTAGCCTTAAATAGTTATTTTTTTAAATTAATCGTTTAAAAAAATAACTATTTAAGGCTAGGCTAGGCTAGGCTAATAAATATTCGTGAAAAGATTAATAAGTGTAGAAAATAACATTAACATTCATTCATATTTACACAATACTAGATAAAAAGCTTAAAAACCTTAGTAATAAATAAATACCGATAAATACGAATTGATTATATTTAACATTTGTTAAATATAATCAATTCGTCAAATGAAATCAAACGAAGAATCATTTGTTCCTTATAAGTAATACTAGTAAGAAGTTACATACATAGGTGTAAATACGATTTTGGTTATCATAGTTAACTAAGAACAAAGCTTAAAACCTGCTATTGTACTTAACTTATATCTCATATTAACGTTCAAACATTCGTCGTTAATGTAGCATTCCAAAATTATTTAATTTTTTTTTTCCAAACAATATACCCACTTTCAAAGTATCAACACATATCTTTTTACTGAGTTAACTTAAAAGTTTTTCCTGTGCTCCAAGAGACTGTTAATTTTAGATATCTATAATAAATATATATAAATAACACTTATTTGTAATGGAATGTCATTATTAGTGCAATTGTAAACAAAATGCAATACAAAATCAGTTGGATACTGATTACTTACCTAAGCTACTATGACAGTCGTTATCATGATACCGTTTATACGCTGGCAATGCAGGCAAATAAACGTGCTAAAAATTTACAAAAATACTCACTATAAAACAAGAATTTAGCTAGACTTATATTTAATTTTGTTCTAGACTAATATGTATATTTTTGCGACTCTCTGCTCTCCAGTTACATAAATTCCTTACAATCGTGGTTGCTCGAAATCGCTTTTAGTTATAAGACCGACATTGCACAGTGATTTTTTTTATAGGTTCACGCTTTATCCTGCACATGGCAGGATAGGCAGAGGGAACTGCAGGGACCATGGGAACCTAGTGTTAAGACACTCTGTTGCTTAGTCCCTGTTTTCTCCGTCCCCGCTTTCCGCCTTTTTCGGGGCATTGCGTGTTGAGTAGCGGAACGCGCTTTGAGAAATGGAATGGAAGAAAATGGAAATAGAAAGATCCATCTTCCCCGACTGGGATCGAACCCAGAAACCGTCGCGTTACAGGTAGACGTTGCGCCTCTGCGCCACGATGGTCTTGCATTGGATGCACAATGATGTCTTTATAAATTTTGAATTGAATTGTAACGCTATTGTTTTTTACCCATTTGTGATATAAAGTATGGTAAATAAAAAAAATTAAATTAATTAGATTTATACTAGAGTATAGAACATAGACAAAAGTAATATGTTTGTTTGGCTGGAATAATTGTTTAGTCTGATTTTTTTATTTCAGCTCTAAATAGTCCAAGTATTTAGTTATATTATTATTCAATTCAATTTATTCAATTTCAATATATTAGAATTTAATTCAATTCATTATGCAAATGAATTGAATTAAATTCTAATATATTGAAATTGAATAAATTGAATTTTGTCATTCAACACGTTCAACTCTTATACCTATAAAATAATAACATATGAATAAATAAATCCTAAAAGACTAAACGTTATCATGACTCTGTTAGAATCTATTTTGACTGTTGGATTTTACTGAACCAACGTAAAATACACAAAGTAAGAAATTTTCGTCATATATATGTATATATATGTCATGTATTGATTTAGAGATTCCCAAGACAAAGACAAGTTAACTAAATATTTTTTATTATTGTTCATCAAATTTTTATTTTTTTAATTTGTAGAGAAGAAGATGAAACACTTAGTCCAGATAAATAAAAAAAAGTTCTTCTTCTTCTTCTTCTCCTTATATATATTTCGAGCAAGAAAAAAGTTACATAATGACACATTTTGTGCTGACAACTCTTATTACACGTCAAAAGCAACACTATGGGTGTACATTATTCATATTCCAATTATGAGTCAGTACATACCTACATATTTTGAACGACAAATTATTTAAGTTTTTACTCAAAATCCAACAGTATAGTGAACAATGGAGTTATATAAAAAACGACTTCCTGGTAAAAACTGAGTCATAAATCACAAAATTAGTCTGAACAATGGTACATATTGTATATAACGTAGGTACGGCAAGATGCCGCGCCTTATGTGGTATTAAAACACCATAAACATACTTTAATAAACTCTATATATATAGAGGTTAAGGTTTAATTTTGCGTGACAAAACGTATAAATTACTTTGTCGCAACCTGAGACAAATTACATATGAGGTTTCATATGACACGCACACAAGCGTTGTATTGTTATACGTAACGCACTCACACATTGACACGTGAGCTTTGATTGGTCGGTGGCCTGCGCCGGCGCATATATCACGTTCATTTTGTAAGGAGATTTTAGAAAGGTAGTTTGTGTTGAAACAACTGGTTTGTTGCGTTCGGTTCTATAGTTATGTAAAGTTCGTTAATCATAAAGCTATCTACATAATCTAGTAGTAATAAAATTATAAGTAGTGAATTAATTGCGAGTTATGAGGAAAACATTTTTTTGATATACAATTAAAATATTTACCGCCTATCGGGATTTTCTAGAAAATTTCAAAGTTACACCATCTTACTTTATTAGTAGAATAGGTGTATATTTTACTGATCATATATTCATTTAATGTAGAGCCTTAGTATATTTTTCTTATAAGATTATCTTATAAGAGCTTATAAGATTTTAAAGAGAGGTTTGGATATTGATGCAAATATATCCCATAAAGATTTCAAGCATTTTATTATGATAATTGCTTAATGTAATTGATTTACGGAAACTATATATGTTTATAACACATGTAGTTTTCGTTATAAATTTAAGTATTTACACATTTACTATTTGCAGAGGCGCCTTTACTCCCTTTAAATGCGACGTTTTTGTGACTTTGATTCCCACTCGCAAAAGATGATTTTTTTATTTCCTTTTTCGCTCTGGCAACTAGGCATAACGTGGCATTGAGATTGGCTCAACAGCAAATGTATCGAAAGACCGAATAGCGAGAACGGAGTGTCCTGACACTAGATTTCAACAGTGTCTTCGGTTCTCTCTCTTTACCCTGCTTTAAGCAAGATAAAGCGTGAAGTTATAAAAACATACTATTATTGTATATAAGGACAAAAACACACTAGTCATTATATAGTCAGATAGTCCTTATTTTCATTGTTTCTATTAAGTAAAATACGATATCTGATGAATACGTAAAATAAATTTAACAGACTTGTAATATTTCAATTTTTGGTTAAATTTTCTTAGTACACTCATTCTCTATTTCATATATTACAAAGTCTGCCTGGAAGATATCGCTCGTTTAGCATTAAATCCGCCTTTTAAACCTTCATATATAATAAAAATATTGAAATATCTGAATTCAATGTCTCGATTTAAGATACAATAAATAGTATTTATTTTACTAAATCAATTTTGAGGAAAAAAGTAGATAAAAATAAGAAACCATTTAAAAAAAATACTACAGAAAAGAGATTTCTCTTAAAAGGCTATAGAAAAGCTCAAAACTTGTTTTTACTTAATAATATTAATAGAAGCCTTATTTGAGTTAGGCTCTACTTTTAATATTTTGCTCTAAACAAACAAAACCAGTTCACAAGCTAGTATATCAGCAGTACCTACACATATATACACAAAGCATCTAAAACTATATAAATAATATCGAGAGGAAGCAACATTGCCATAGTGACCGGATGTGCGCCCGACGCCATTGTAACCGCCATCTTGTGAAGTATAATCAACATGTTATTTTTAAACATTCATACGAATTTTAATAGCGTTTTTTGAGAAAAAACTGTGAAGCTCAGTCATTTTAATGAAGAATATAAGGACTATAATAAATTTGTAAGTACTAAATCAAATGGTTATTAAAGAAAATGAGAAACGTTAAAAGCTGTTGTTTATAATTCTTTTAAATGTAAAATTAAGATTTTTATATTTATTTCATAACATAATTTTATTAGAGTCGGGAGGAAATGTCTTCTTAACTAACAGGATCTAGTCAAGTTCTGGATTTGTTCTCATAAACTTGTTAGTCTTTTAAGTCCTATATTTAAATGATTCTTAAAATGTTAATCTACACTAAAGATGATAAAAAGAACTTATTTTGTTTTTTTTTAATATTTATATCTATTATCTATGATTATAGCAATATATTTTACAAAATTAAATATAATTTTTTAACTAAAGAAATCGCGTGCGTATGTTGATATTATTTTTGGATAACCAACGTTTCGGAAGAGTAGTTCTCGGTAAAGGAGACACTGATTCTTGATCTTTATTTTCTTTCTGAAATGCTAAAGATTCCCCTATAGAGAATATCAATAAACGATTAGAAAAAAAACTTTCCAATTTATTTTTAATACTATATATATATATATATATATATATATATATATATATATATATATATATATATATATATATATATATATATATATATATATATATATATATATATATATATATATATATATATATATATATATATATATATATATATATATATATATATATATATATATAGATATAGATATATATATATATATATATATATATATATATATATATATATATATATATATCAAGAATCAGTGTCTCCTTTACCGAGAACTACTCTTCCGAAACGTTGGTTATCCAAAATAATATCAACATACGCACGCGATTTCTTTAGTTAAAAAATTATATTTAATTTTGTAAAATATATTGCTATAATCATAGATAATAGATATAAATATTAAAAAAAAACAAAATAAGTTCTTTTTATCATCTTTAGTGTAGATTAACATTTTAAGAATCATTTAAATATAGGACTTAAAAGACTAACAAGTTTATGAGAACAAATCCAGAACTTGACTAGATCCTGTTAGTTAAGAAGACATTTCCTCCCGACTCTAATAAAATTATGTTATGAAATAAATATAAAAATCTTAATTTTACATTTAAAAGAATTATAAACAACAGCTTTTAACGTTTCTCATTTTCTTTAATAACCATTTGATTTAGTACTTACAAATTTATTATAGTCCTTATATTCTTCATTAAAATGACTGAGCTTCACAGTTTTTTCTCAAAAAACGCTATTAAAATTCGTATGAATGTTTAAAAATAACATGTTGAATATACTTCACAAGATGGCGGTTACAATGGCGTCGGGCGCACATCCGGTCACTATGGTAATGTTGCTTCCTCTCGATATTATTTATATAGTTTTAGATGCTTTGTGTATATATGTGTATGTACTGCTGATATACTAGCTTGTGAACTGGTTTTGTTTGTTTAGAGCAAAATATTAAAAGTAGAGCCTAACTCAAATAAAGCTTCTATTAATATTATTAAGTAAAAACAAGTTTTGAGCTTTCCTATAGCCTTTTAAGAGAAATCTCTTTTCTGTAGTATTTTTTTAAATAGTTTCTTATTTTTATCTATTTTTTCCTCAAAATCGATTCAGTAAAATAAATACCCTTTATTGTATCTTAAATCGAGACATTGAATTCAGATATTTCAATATTTTTATTATATATGAAGGTTTAAAAGGCGGATTTAATGCTAAACGAGCGATATCTTCCAGGCAGACTTTGTAATATATGAAATAGAGAATGAGTGTACTAAGAAAATTTAACTTAAAATTGAAATATTAAAAGTCTTTTTTTTAGCTTCACGCTTTATCCCGCACATGGCAGGGTAGGCAGAGGGAACTGCAGGAACCATATGAACCTAGTGTTAAGACACTTCGTTACTTAGTCCCTGCTTACTCCGTCCCCACTTTCCGCCGTTTTCGAGGCATTGCGTGTTGAGTGGAGGAACTCAACGCCGCGCTTTGCCTTAGTTGCCAGAGCGAAGAAAATGGAATATATATATATATATATATATATATATATATATATATATATATATATATATATATATATATATATATATATATATATATATATATATATATATATATATATATATATATATATATATATATATATATATATATATATATATATGTATATATATAAATGGTAATCTGTGAGAACATCACTTAACAGTTTAATATTTAATTGTTAGACAATTAATTAAGCGACCAAGGTCAAAGGTAACTTCCTATATGACCCCTCAAATGCATCGCTATTTAAGCGATAGCCGTGGGTGTGCGCCCGCGCATGACGCCGATACACGGCCTTGATCCTTACTAAATCAACTTGTTAACTTATTCGAATTAAACACACTGTTGGTACTGTGATTAGATTTAAGGAAAATTATATTCAATATTTTTCGTTATTAAGGCAATGAAGTTAGCTATATTATTCATATTTATCTAATATTGAATTTGAAAACGCTGACATGTAGTAACATGTCCATGTCAACTCGGGGGCAAGAATTAAATTCATTTTTAAGCTTTGGTAACAAAATTCAGTTAAGAATTCTGCGATCCAACACGCAATCCCCTGATTTTAGGCTTAAAATATATCACATCCTGTCCTATTTATAAGTACTATGATATATTAGTGTTATAAAAATTTCACTAAATGCAACATATAAAGAAAGGCATAGAGTCTAGTCACTTAATACGGAATATCTTTATTTATTTTTACTTACCCTAAATAAAAAATAGTAAAAAATTTCCACTTTTCTTAAAGATTAAGATAATATTAATTAAAAAGTATTACAACAAAAATTTACTTCAAATTCATATACATACATAAAACCTTATAGTGCTGGAATGTAACAATTACAATACCTCTACAGGTAGTTTAGTTAGAGGGTGTGCGCCGGCGCATGACGGCTAGGGATGTACTCGTAATAAACACAAGGGAATATAAGATTTTTAATGTGCTTAACATTTAAAGTGATGTCGTAAATACCATATATAGTTAAAATAATTAGTTATTTTTATGTTTTTAGTGCGGTTATAGTGATGTGTAATGTATGTTTAGATATATAAGTATAAAACAGGTCTTTGGTTATTATTAATATAATTTTAAGAATATTTTCGTATCTAATACTGACGCAAAGTAAATACGTATCGTTTTAAAATTAACATTTGTAAGAACTTTTAAATCGACTTTTGTGAAAAAGACCTTTGAAAGAACTTTTTAAATTGCTGAATGAATATATCTCTACCACCAGTTTTGGAAGGCAGTTTTTGTTAGAAAAGCGAGCAAATAACGCAATATTAGAACTTTTTTACATATATGTATGTATATATAATGTTTTCATAGTCTCTATGTGTAGGAAATGCCAAATTTGTTTAGGCCTTATCTTTCAATTGATGTATTGCACTGTACAATCACTACATCACGCTCCTTTCATGTACAAGCTAAGAAAGAGAATAGTGTTAAGACACTCAGTTCTCGGTTTTCTTTTCGAAACAACAGTACACGTTGGATGGTGAAACTTAACGCACTTAATCTTATTTAAACTATCCAGTATCACAGTAAAACGCTTTTTAAACGACTTTCTGTGGCACGAGGGCCCTTTATCACTTTAAAAACTGTAAAGAAAATTATTAAAAATAATATTAAACACTTAATTAAAATGAAAAGTACATAAGTATATAACATTTAAATCTAAAAATAAAGCGAAGACATGATAAATCACTAGTACAGCCACGATTTCCTCACATAATACACCATCGAATTCCTATACATTTACCCTACATTACAACGACGGGTAAAACAGAGGGGTTTCAAAATCACTCGAATCAAATGGCCTACAGGAAGAGGAAGTGACCATCCCTCCTGACCTCGCTGCTGAACCATTTTAATGTATATTTAGTATATATTTATAAATTGTAGTAAAAAATATTTATAGTAAATTATTCCAATAAGTATCTTATACGTTGATTAAGTTAAAAAAGATAGAAAAAATAAAAAAAGAAGGTAATAAAAGATAAAATAGAAAATAAGGGCTCAGATCATATATGATAAAGCTAACGAGTTTGGTTACTGAAATACTGGTCGAATTAGTAGTTTAGAAAAGATAACTTATAGCCTATCTCGGCAAATAGACTATTCAATACAAAAAATTAATTATTGTTTGAATAGGCTCTGTAGGCTTTATAGGCTATATAGGCTCACAATTCATAGTTATTTTTATGATTTGATTATCCATTCCATCCATTCCACTAAACTCCATTTAATTCTCCATAGATTTTTACTACATATTAGAAACGGTGTAAGGTAGGGATTTGATTAAATTATTTAAATATCAAACGTCCTTCAAATTGGTAATTTGACTGAGAAAGTAAATTCTATATATACGGTCACTGAACTTATATATGTATGTATGTATATAACACAATCTTATTTACTACTTAAATAGATTAGCTTTAAATTTAAAGCAACAAGAGTATTTTATATAAACTTTACATTTAATTCTTTTGTAAAAGAAAATGGCAAAAATCTTCAGAGAAAAGAATTTAAAAAATCTCCCTAGTCCTTAATTAGCTGTAATGACAAGATTGTCTACCGGAAGTGGGGGATCGCCAGATAGCTTGTAAATTGTTTGAGTAGATCCACTGTTTACGAGAAGAACCAAATTATAAAAAACAAACAGGATATATTGTTTTAAATATAAATTTCATATGTAATTTATACAAAATAAAGCGGGGATGGAAAAAGGAGGGAATAAACAATGGAGTGTCTTAACATTAGGTTCAAATGGTTCGTGCAGTTGTGCCTCTGCTACCTTGCAATATGCGGGATAAAGCGTGAAGCTAAAAAAAATTATGCAATGGACAAATAAATTAAGATACTCAAGCTATTAATTTTTTTCTTATAAATTGATGTGGATTTATTATAATAAAATTTAAGTTCATGATATTGTGCATGATGACTCAAAAGTGTTTTTTCAAATCACGTTTGACGAGTACTTTTTGAAGAAGACAGTTCTGCTGAGAAGAGCTTTCAATAAATTGTTCTTTTTATGAATAAAACTTAAGCTTTTATTACTAATCAATAATATACTATGATATCAATATTGATGATGCATACAGTTCAAATAATAACTTTGAATATCATAAATTTTAGATTGCTTTAATACTTATTTTCAATTTTAGAAGTAAAAACAATAAAAATATGCAAAATTATTTAAATAAAAAAACAATAATTTAAAGTGGCTGCAAAGATCCTACTAGTAAGATATATGTAGTATGTAATTGAGAAACTGTTAAGTTCAATAAAAATAGTGATAATATTGAAATAAATTAAATTACCAAATTAAATTACCAAATACAGCATTATTTACCACTCTAGCTCAAACGTTCCGCTTTTAATATTGAAAAATTAAAAAAAAACCAGTTTGTATATAAAAAAATTAAAAATCATTTTCACCAAATATTTTTTTTATTATCAATTTACTTTTTTTATAAAAAATATAATGTCAAAAACCATAAGAGCAAAGCCAAATATATAAACTAACTCATAAAATAAGGCTAGCGATTGAATTAAGCGCTCTAGTAATTAAATGTAATAACAAGATGGCGTGCCGGAAGCTGCGACACGGAAACTCGGAGGTGCTCTTGTCTGTGAAATATGCTTGTACTAATGAGTAGGGAACGTTTTATGGGATTTTTTGCCTTTTTAATTGCTTTTTTATTTAGTATATAGTATTATTCTTCTACTTATTAAGATTTCGTACTGTATTCTGTGTTTCTGGAGTATTATTTCAAGTATTTCTGTTATAGGCAAATAATTAATTAAGAATTAAACATTTAATTTTTTAATAAGAATGTAGATGAAACGCCATAAATATTTGTTTTAATCCTATTATTTATTTCGTAATACTTTCTTTACTTTAAATTGCATATAAAATAGACAAAATAAATCTAGATATAAAACACTTCTTGTATTTAGTAGAGTTTTAAGTATTAAGTGTGATTCATCTTCTCAGTCATGAAAGTAGCTGAGAATGGTAATGAATTACTCTAAGGTGAGTTTTGAACCCACAACCCAAACGTAATCAACTAAATGCTACGCCAGTGCACTTCAACTTCTCTTGTCATATACATTATTTCCAATAAACTTAATCTATTTATCACTATCCGTCAGATATCTTCCTGATATTTATTAAAAAAAATATATAATACTATGCGAATATTCGTTAACAAAACTAAAAATATATTCGTACAGCTATTGACGTAAGTATATAAGAAACACGTTTCTTTACACAACAAGTATGGGTAGGTGTAGAGAAAGTCGCTACATAATTCCACTGTAATATTCTCGAACAATTATTACGTATTGTTGATTTAAAATATGAAATGTGTTTATTATCGCTGAAGTTTACATATAAATGATAATATACTTGTTAAAGCATGAATGCTTAAAACTGACAAATGTGTTCATTGAAATAAAATTCGAATAATAACCAAAATATAAATAAAATATAATATAATAACCAAAACTAAGCTAAAATAACCAAAAAAATGTATGTTTAAATATATCCCCCTGTATATGATAAGGAGAGGTGGAGAGAGGTTATCTGGGGTTAAAACAATTTCCACTTTCCCCATAATATTTATAAAGTATAAATTGTAACCTAAATTCCTAAATAATACTCGTATAGTTATTACAATTTGTCTGTAAATATTATATTAAAAAAATAATCAAAAGAAAACGTAGCTTAAATAGCTTTCTGCTCATAATCAAGACATATATACCAAAGATTAAAGTCTTAAAGAATTCCATAATTCGAATAAGCTTATAAGCAACATTAACCAGGTTTCAAGAAACATTATCCACATAATATTCAAACTTAACTTATTCCTTCACAAACACAAAGTATTTCCAAATCTTCATACTTTTAAAAAAGCTCTACCACAAGTACCTATAAAATGACATCCAGTTTTCGCAAATCACCGATGTGTAGAGATGAAAACAAACCCTCTTATACCGTGTATCGAGCGAGCATAGGGCGTGACCGATCGATCGTCACGCCTCGCGCACTCGCCCGGGTGTCTTAAAGGTTGTAACTGGATGCTGAAAGTGCACGCTAAATTTTGCTTTCTGATGATATTTTTAAATAAATACAAGAAATGTGTTTTGTTTTTTATATATGGGAGTTTAAAAAATTAGGTTATGTTAATTCAATGGGTTTAAAATACATTTAGGTAGAGTATAGAAATTTTTGATACAAAAACGTTATTTATAAATGAAATTAATTAATTATAATTTTTTTATATTTTGAATAATTTAGATAAATTTCTTATTTTAGAGCAATTATAAAAATATAATTATAATTAAATAGTGTATAGATAAGAACAGCATATCTTTATTATAGACAAGAGTTCCGTCGTTAATAATTTTAACTTTGACATTAAAATTTAAATATTGGAAGCAAATGTTAATTATTACTGTACTCAAGTAAAATGTCACAGACCACGCGAAATGTATGAAAATTTCATGTAAATATGTTGTTTTTGTTGTAAACATGTTTTTTTTTTTAGCTTCACGCTTTTTATCCCGCACAAGGCAGGGTAGGCAGAGGGAACTGCAGGGACCGTGGGAACCTAGTGTTAAGACACTCCGTTGCTTAGCCCCTGCTTTCTCTGTCCCCGCTTTCCGCCGTTTTTGAGGCATTACGTGTTGAGTGGCGGAACTCAACGCCGCGCTTTGCCTAGTTTGCCAGAGCGAAGAAAATGGAAATAGAAAAATCCAATAAGAATAAGAATTTTATTTAGAAGATCTAAGTTTTATAACCAAATTTAAGCTTGAGTTCCGCTACGCAATAACCAATGCCTTGAAAGACGGAAAGCAGGGAAAGGAGTGTCTTAACATAAAGTTCCTTTAGTTCCTCTTACCTACCCAGGTAAGTGCGGGATAAAGCGTGGAGCTAGTTGCTAGCAAAAATACTAGAATAAAAAATAAAATATATTAGTAAGAACTCAACTTTTTCTTTTTTTGTTTTTTTTTTTTTTTATAGCGTGAAGCTTTATCCTGCACATGGCAGGGTAGACAGAGGGAACTGCGGGCACCATACGAACCTAGTGTTAAGACACTCCGTTGCTTTAGTCCCAGCTTTTTTCCGTCCCCGCTTTCCGTCTTTTTCGAGGTATACCACAGATATGCGTGTTGAGTGGTGGAACTCAACGCCGCGCTTTGCTTCAACCTTTTCTAAGACTTTAATTTATAAATTACATAAAATTTCAATATCTATAAGGAGAAAAAATAAAAAAAATATATTTATAAAAAGGTTATCTAACTCTACCAAAAAAGTGACTTCATAATAAATAATATGCCATGTATAAGCCAAAAGCGTGAAAACCTCACGATGAGGCTTGCCAAAATAGTAAGACGAGTTTGTAACATCGATCGGTCGGATGTGCTCGGTTGCGCTACACGCCCGGATAGACCCGGTCGATACCCGGTCACGGTCGTATAGAATAATATTTACGAAAATATCTATAAATGTATATATAAACTATATTAATATGTTAAATTTAATATATTTATATATATTTCAACTTTATTTCGCATAACTGGGAAGGTAGAGATAGCGTATACTGTCAATCTTTGCGTCACTTATGTTTTCAGTGAGGGAACAAAATACAACCAAATTTTATTAATAAAATTTTTCATAACGCTACTTATAAATTTAGATCAAGGTCTAAGATTCATTAATTTGTAGTTATATGGTAAAATAAATTATCTTTACTTAAATGAATATCTTTACTTAAATATCTGTTTTTAGCGCACATTAATTCACATTTTAAAATTTTATGAATTAAATAACCTAAAATTATAAATAATTCATTTGAAATTATAAATACTTGACTAATTAAACATATACTCATTAAATTACCTTCTATATATCTATCTATGCTATGATTTTATGCCGTTGTTACTATCCAAATGTTTCATATCTAAATAATACCGTCTTATCGCAGCGTCTGACGAGTAATTATCGTTAGGGGTTCGATTCTCACTTGGCGAAATGCATTAATTGATTTCCCTACTATCTAGTAAGAAGATAAAGCTCGGTTCCATCACTTATCACGTAGTACCTTAATTTAGCGTAAAGTATATATTTTAACACTCCTTCTGTTTACTTTGTCTGCCCTACTGAATGCCTTGCTGATGCAGGAAAAAGCTTTAAGTTTCAACCTTGCTTACCCGAAGAATATATAGAATCTAATCTATTCCGGAAATTTTCACATATGTATATAACTCAATTTACTATTGCCATACACAATATTAAATAGCTACACAAAATACTACTAGCTCAACATATAGTTTCACCTGTTTTATTAATAAACTTTGATATATTCTTAAATTCTCGCAATTTTTAACTTCTTCTATTGATATTTTAGCTGTTCTCAATGAATAAAATATCTAACACAATAATATCTCATACATATTAACTTAGCTTCAATCTATATCCCTAGCGCTGTAGCCAGTGTTTGGCGATCTCTATTGTTTTTGTCTTATCTATCTTTATAACCTTCTTAATAGATATAACCTCTGCATTTATTTAGTATGTGTAGTACGCTTTTAGTATAACTATAAGCAAATATTGTAATTACTTAAAATATTTACACAGAAATAAGTACAAAGTTTTACTATCCCCAGGCCACTGGCGGCGTAAACCAGCTAGGCGGCGTGTTCGTGAACGGGCGTCCCTTACCCGACGTTGTGAGGCAGAGGATAGTAGAGCTGGCCCACAGCGGGGTTCGACCCTGTGACATCAGTCGACAGCTACGCGTCTCCCATGGCTGCGTGTCCTAAGATTTTGTCACGGTAAGTGCTCTATATTTTATATACCCCTGGAAAAGAATATTATTTCATAGTTGTTTCCAACCTCTCCTTGTCTTAAACGATTGGCAATCACCATCTAATGAATGATCACGATTATATTTATCAAAATCTTTGATTTGAATCAACAGAGACAAGTAGAGTTACCAAATTCAGTAGAACTTTGTCATACCAGATATGGAAATAAAGGACTTTTAAATGGTAATATTTCTATGAGCTACATCCAAACTCATCATAAACAAATCTCGTAAAGTGACATCCCAATTATAAAAAGACAATATCAATCTTAAATTTTGTCTCTATTCTGACAAAATTTATAAACATCATCTTTTTGTAGAAACAAAACAAAATTACAACAATTTATTCCAAACAATAAGAAACTAGAGCCAAATGTATGACAATAGTTTACCTAAAACTATGTCACTATTAAATTGAGCTATTACGTACAATTGTAGAGAAAAAAATCTTAGCTTCAATTATTATGGCACGAACTCTACATAGAGCGTTATGGCGCTTATACGTTTCGAATAAGGTTGAAATTTCAATATTTTCTAAGTTAAATACGAAACAATGCTAGAATGGGTGTAATGTGTGCACAAAGTGTGCGCACGCGCCGCTCTGTTCATCCAATGGAACATATGTACCTACGTAGAAGAAGTTATATATGTATATACATATGTGTTATTATCATTGATATAAGAATTGTGTTTTTTACGTTGTGTGAATTGGGTATTTTAGATGAGATGAGTGTTTAATAGACTTGTGTCTATATTTAATTGGTGTATACTGAGTTTAGAAGAATTTAAATATATATGTTTCTTCTCCTTCTTTTAGTTCTCTACATTTTTAACATCACATACGCTTTTCGTTCGTATTTTTTAACTATCTTTTTTTTAATCAATAAATGAGAATGGCGTTTCGTTGTCACTTGGCTATTTTTTTAGTGAACAAATATATTAAATAATTCTCTTAAGTATATTTAATAAACATTCACTGTTCTATTACATTGTGGACATCATATTACAAATACAATTTGAATGGAGAACACACAAAGGAGAATGTACGGTAAAACAGAGATATCACTACACAGTTGATGAGGTAAAACTCTCAATCGTATAGTGTATATCACTATGTGACAAGTGTCTAATAAATGCTGCTAATTTAAAGTAATCAAGCGGCTTCACTAGCGAGTTCACTGCGGTTCAGTTAAATCGTCTTGAGCAGTTAAACGGCGGTGAACCACAAATGTTGCCAACCGTTCGACTTGTGAGTAAATTAATATAATTAGTTCATTAAATACACTTTAGGTACTGTGCTCTCGTGATTTATGTATGATGGTTGTTTTTTTTTTAAGGTTATTTTATTTTGGATTTGACGTCATTGTAACGCTTTTTGGTTATAATATAATAATTGTACTAGTTTTGTTAATTGTTGACATATTAACATACTCAACCTTTGAACTCTACAATAAATGAGGAACAAAGTGAATTGTGCTAAGTAGTATGATTGTGTTATTTATGATTTTTACAGTGTTACTTGAAAATAGAAAAATATCTAAAGGTAACATATAATAATAATAATAATAATAATAATAATTTAGCCCTTTATTCCAAAATCATACAAGAATTTTAAATATAGAGTAACAGTTCTTAATAACACTAGTAATAAATAATAAATTTGCATAAACGAAACACTGAATAAGTTATTGTTGACTAAATGATGTCTCTGACTTCGGTGTGCCTTAAAGCATAGGCCTCCTCTAACCATTTCCATTGCTGTCTGTCGCGTGTGATCCTCCTCCAGTTCGGGCCTGCTGTCTGTTTAATTTCATCTTCCCACCTAGCAAGCGGCCTTCCCCGGCTACGTTTTCCATCCCTGGGATACCAATCTATCACTGTCTTACTCCATTTGTCTTGACTACCTCGCATCATGTGTCCCGCCCATCGCCATTTTTGTTGATCTATTCTTGTGAGTATGTCGGTGACTTTTGTTTTTAAACGAAGATCATGGTTTGTGACTCTGTCTTGTCTTTTTAAGCCCGTCATGCTTCTCTCTATTGCTCTTTGACATCTGGTAAGTTTTTCTCTGAGAGTTTTAGTAAGTGAAAAGAATGAAAGTTTCGCAGCCATATGTTAAGCATGGGAGTATACATGTGTTGAAGGTTTTACTTTTTAGTTTTATTCCCAGACATTTTGATTTCATAATCTCCTTGAGAGACCAGTACTTCTTCCATCCAATTGCAACTCTCATGTCTATCTCCTTAGTCATTTGGTCTTTAAATGAGATAACCTGCCCCAGATAAATGTAGTCTTCTACGTACGTCAATTTATCTTCCTTTATTTTCATCTCTACTTCCAAGGAGTTAGTCATGAGTTTTGTTTTACTGCTGTTGATTTTTAGGCCAATTTTTTCACTTTCTTCATTTAGATTCTGTAGCATGCATCGCAGGTTTTCTGGGTTCTCTTCGAATAGCACCAAGTCGTCGGCAAATCTCAGGTGGTTTATTTTTGACCCATTGATGTTCAATCCAAACTTTTCCCAATCTAATTTCCTAAATATATTCTCCAAAACCGAGGAGAACAATTTTGGGGACAATGGGTCTCCTTGTCTCACTCCCCTTTGTATACTGAACTCGTCTCCTAGTGTTTCTAATTGGATTCTGGCTTTGCTATTAGCGTAGATAGCTTTTATGATGTGAATGTATGTTGCTGGTATTCCTTGTTGTTCCAGGGCTGTCCATATATTATCGTGGTTTAGGTTATCGAACGCTTTAGCGTAGTCAATGAAGGCAATATATACAGTTTTGTTATATTCTGTATATTTTTCTATGATCTGTTTTACTGTGAATATATGATTGATAGTGGAATAACCTTTCCTGAACCCAGCCTGCTCTACTGGTTGCTGTTCGTCTAAAGTTCGACTGATTCTTTCTAGAATTATCTTCGCAAAAACTTTGTAAATATTTTACATCAAGCTTATTGGCCTGTAGTTTTCGATGTCCTCTTTGTTGCCTTTTTTATGGATTAGAATGATGTGGGATTTGGTCCAACTTTCTGGAACCTCACTCTTTATTACGATTTCATTGAAGATTTGGGTTAAAATAGGTATCAGTTCGTCTATTGTTCCAAGTAACATCTCGTTCGTGATTTTATCGGGGCCTGGAGCTTTTTCTGTCCTTTGACTTTTGATTGCCTTGGCGACCTCACATGGTAAAATTGGTGGGACGGATTCTAGCGCTGGTCCGGTAACGGTTATGTTAGGTATACCAGTCAGTCTTTCCTTTTCATACAGGCGGCGGTAGAACTCTGTAGCTAGTTCTTTGATATCTTTTCTCTGCGTGATAATTTTAGATTTCTTTTTTAGGTGCGGTATCCATTCTTTCCCTGTGTCTCGTAGTTCCTTTAATGCTTTTTTGGTATCTCCAGTTCTCTGAATGTGGTGTTCTAATGTTTGTAATCGTTTGATTTTGCGATCGTTATTGATCGCTGTTCGAATTTTCTTGCTTATGTCTGTTATCATTTTGATGTTTTCCTTCTTCATTTGATTATTAATTAAGTCTTTACGATCCATTATTAATTGTAAAGTTTGTTGGCTAAGTTGATATTTATCTTTCTTAGTTGTCTTTTTGGTTGTAACATGATTGCGAAGTTGTTTTTCAAAGATGTCGTATTTCTGGGACACATTCATGGATTCTTTACTTAAAATTTCTTTTATTTCTTCTGTGAACTTTGAGTTGTTATTTGTATTGTAGATGTTTCCTTTACATTGATTATATATATTTATGTGATTGCGAGAAGATTTTATTTGATGTTTTCTTAAGGAGCTGCGTACCATACGATGGTTTGAGTTGAAGTTAAGGTTTGATATAACGCCAGTGTCGGTGAATGCTTTCGGGTAGTTGCTTATTATGTAATCTATTTCATTTTTCACTGAACCACAGGGTGAGATCCAAGTCCATTTATTTTTTTTTATTTTTCTTGAACGTTGAGTTGAGTAGTGTTAGGTTGTGTTCCATAAGAAATTCTATTAGTTTCTGTCCGTGGCAGCTCCTCTTTCCGTAGCCGAATTCCCCGAGAACATATTCTTCCTTCGCTTTTCTGGCTCCTACTTGTGCATTAAAATCTCCCATTAATATAATGTGTTTGTTTGCGTTAGATTTTATAACTGTTGACAGTTCTTCGTAAAATGAGTCTGGTACTGAGAGATCAGCTTGCTCAGTTGGAGCATACACTTGTATTATTGCCCATGGTTTCTTATATCCCGGTAACTTAATTGTTAGATAACATATAGAAATATAACATATAGAAATTCATAAAAAAAATGTAAAAAATCATCCCCGCTGCGTTCAAATTTTTATGTAGAACACATTTCGTTTAGTATGATCGTAGTTTCATCATCGTAAGATAATGTTAAAAAATAAATATCAGTTTACACCTTTTTAAATAATTGTCACCTACATATAGAAGATATTTTTTTATTTTTCATAATCACGTCACATTTCACTTAACTTCTTTTTTTAAAAAGCCACTGTATTATATTCGATAGCAAATATTTTTGTCCGCTATAATATATTTTAGGCAAAACATAAGTATTATATGTATATGTATATGTACATATATATATATATATATATATATATATATATATATATATATATATATATATATATATATATATATATATATATATATATATATATATATATATATATATATATATATATATATATATATATATATATATATATATATATATATATATATATATATATATATATATATATATATATATATATATATATATATATATATATATATATATATATATATATGTATATATGAATAAAGTAAAAATATATTTAATTTCTCAATTTTTATCCTCAATTCTAGTTTTTTCCCCGAGATCTATACCCAGGTAAACTAAGGGAGCAGAGTGTCTTGACACTAAGTTACCAAGGTTCCTGTGGTTCCCTCTACCCTGTTGTGAGCGGGATAAAGCGTGTATTATATTTCGCTCTATATTTTCTAGACCTCTAAATTTCGCTATTTTGTCCACTACCTAAACATGAAAACACTTCTTTACACCACGACTGCTCAAAACCAAATAAATCCATCACAAAGTACAAAAATCATTAAATCCCTACAAAAATTCAAATTTCAATCCAAACAAAAAAAGAGAAAGCAATAATGAAAGTCCTATTATCATTAACACATCGCAAATAAACAATGAATGCTAAAATTAACAAACACTGTCTACTATACAATACTAGTCAGTATGCGAATGAAGATCGCGCCTTTTGTTCGAATTAAATTGAAACTGACCCCTAGTGATGTACGGGATTACGATTGCTGTATTCGTTTTTGTGATTAATTTACGATCAAATATCAATTTTGTGATTAGTAAATCATCATTTTTCATTACAATGTTTTAATTTTTTTTATCAAATTAAGTCAGAAAGTCGTTAGCGAAGGCTCTTTCTGCTCCGAAAGTGAAGTGAGGTTTAAAAAAAAATGCATGGACCATAGTCTATAGACCGTAGTCCGTGGGCTATAGTTCGAAGTATTGCAAACGCTGAATCTTCATGAGTACTAATACAATTTGCTCTTTCCATCAGAATTTGAGACGTAATATACGTGAAAAGGATTACTTAATTATTTTAATTACCTGTTATTGTAATATAATATTTATAGTACCAATGGCTTTTGTCAGGTTAAATGCAACTTTAAATTCCAGTGCTTAGCATCTTGTCCTATCAGACAGTATACATATTTTCGATAAAAAATTAAAGTTAATCAGATTTTTATATTTTGAAGCGTATATCGCTTCAAAATATTATAAAATTATATAATAAAAAAATGTAAATATATATTATAGATATATGTGTAGTTAAGGCACTTAAGCTATGTATTGTATATTAGTGGCAGTTTGAGACTCCATCCAAGTGAACTTATATATATCTTCTGTATGTGACAACAGCGTCATGTTAAATAACATATAGCCTACCTCAATAAGTGAACTATGGAATACAAAAAAAATATGTCAACCAGAAGTTTCTGGTAAAAGTGCGTTCAAGCAGACAAACAAACAGATTCTTCACCTCCAATTTATTAATCTAGATAGCTTGGAGCTATTTACTTTATAACACGAGCAAAGCCGCATATATATGCTAGTGTTATAATAAAGAAATTTTATGTATACTGTAATTGTAATTATAGTGTAATTAGAACTTAATTGCAAAACCTTATCGTATTATTACAGCAATTTCATTTCCCACAAAAAATAACGAAAATTTTCATCAACATTCTAAAAATAAGTAGCTTGATATTATTTATATATATATATATATATATATATATATATATATATATATATATATATATATATATATATATATATATATATATATATATATATATATATATATATATATATATATATATATATATATATATGTATATATATATAGAGAGAGAGAGAGAGAAAGAAAGAGAGAGGGATCGAGATCGGTTCCTAGAATTTACAAAAAAAAAAGGATCTGAAAATAAACGAAAAAAACAGCAATAAATCTCTCTGTGCTCAGCCTATTCCCGTAATATGTAAAAAAAACACAAACCATAGTGATGCGATTAGAAAAAACAGTATATTACGGCACATCACTAGTCCCGCGAGGGCTGAATAGACGTTATTGCTTTTCAATTTATTTTCCCCGCGCGTCCATCCCACGTTTTGAATTTGCTGGATGATGCACTTTTATACAGTGTATGTATATGATAGATGGATGGACTGTGTGTGTATATGTGTATGTGTATGTTTGTGTATGTGTGTGTGTGACAAAGGCCGTTGTGGCACAACGACACTGTGTCTGACTATAAACGCTTTGGCTATTTGGTTTGATTTCAAATTAAACAAATGACTGCTTTTGATAACAAAGGCAAAAGAAGACCTCTGTTGACTTTCGAAAACCCCATATCTAAGATACTTTAGAAATTTCACGTACAAAGTATGAGAATTTCTCGAAAAGCATGTATGAAGAGGCTAATGACAGTGGGCGAGGCTAAAGAGGTATGCAGGGACCACAGCGTTTGGCGTTGGCTCTCCGTTCTCTCTGACTACCCCATCAGGGAAAGAGCGTGAAGATGTGACTTTCATCGCTCTGGTAACATATCAAAATGCAGTATTGTTTTCCGCTTATCAACGCTAAATGTATAAAAAATTTGGAAGATAAGAGAAAATTGGGTATTTTAAGCGTTAAATACAGTGTAAAGTTACAATGCAATAGAATTGTATAAGAATGTGTATGTAATACTTTTATTAGGAAACTTCTTATATGAACCATACTGTCTCTTCAGTAATATAGATCTAGACCAAAGAACAAACGAGGCGTTAAGAACTAAGCCGATTTGTAATTATAATTACTTCTTCAAAATCATTATTTCAGTATACAAATAACACAAATGTACAACGTTGAAAAGCTTTTTGCTAAATACCATAGTTATTCCAAACTCGTCTTTAACGCCTTAAAGTTAAAAGCAAATATTGTTTCAATTTTTTCTGTTTAATTGCATTGCTGTTGACTGTACAATTATAAAAAAGTGTTGAAAGGAGTTTGAGCTTTATTTCAATGGGATAAAGTTAAAAATTGTGTAATTTTTTTATAAAACGGAAGTGAGTCGAGCGTCACGCTTTCTGCATACGTACAGACAGTATAGAAAAACAGTATAATTATTATATACGGACAGGACCGTGCTACTTTCGTTTATATGTTACTTGATTTGGTTTTTATATATATCATATACTAAAAATCTTATTTGTCTATATATATATGACTTTTTTCACAAATTACACTACGAAAATAACGTTGGAGAAGAGAGTAACTTCGAGATACTCTTATCTCTCTCACACACACATTTCTCCGTTCTCCGCTTCAATATTTTATATACAAAGGGGCAGAAAACCTAACATTCCAATTAATAATTCATAATTTTTTAGCCTTGAATTTGAAACTTAGCTTTTTAATATCAATCAAGAATATGTAATAACATTAGGTCCATATGGATCCTGCAGTTCACTCTGCCTATCCTGCTATGTGCGGGATAAAGCGTGAAAAAAAAATATTACAAAATAACCGTTAAATAAAAAAAAACATAATATTTCATATAGCACGATGATCGAAACAACGATATATACAATACACTGTAGTATCGATAACGCTATCAATTTGTACACGAGTGTCCGACATATTGGCGACCGATAAGCGTGGGGATCCTAACAAGATTACATGCATCGTCTCTATTTATGTAATACAGGCTTTCAGTTTACTATGAAAAGTTTATAGTTATTTTATAGGCTTTTCTTGTGAAGTAATATTCTCCATTTGGAGAATTTCTTCAATTTGTGAGAATTTACAAGAATTTTGTTAAGACGTTTGGGTGTAAATGGTTATTATTTTTATTAATGTTTTTTTAAATGGCAACACTTCTTGGGAGCGATTGATTCGGAATGATTATATAAGAACAAAAAGGTCCTGCTGAGTTTTTTGTGCCGGTTATTCTGAGATCTTAGGCATTAACTTTAGAAATCGGGTAGAAATGTTTTCGAACAAAAAATAAAAATAATCTTGTATAGGTACTTATTTTTACATAAAATTATTTAAATTTTAAACACTCTTTACACAACTTTTCGGAAAGTGGAGAACAAAGAACGGAGTGTTCTAACACTAGGTTCACTCTACCTAGTTTATTATATTCAGAATATAGAGTTAACATAAGACAAAGTAATATATTTATGTTTTTTTAACACTTGTCACTTGTTATATATAATTTACAACACCGTGGTACTACTGGGGGATTAAAAAGATAACACGTTGATCTGTTGCTGCACTTAAGTAATTTGGTGTTGGGGGTTGTAAGCCAATTATTGTGTTACACCCTCAGTGTAATGTAAGTGCTACAACAAGTGAAATTTTGTGTAAGTGAAATTAGTGTGTTTTTTTTGTGTAACGATTAGTGTCATGTCACTACGCTTCTTAAGAATATTTAAAATCAAGCGACATATATGTATATCTACTTGTGACCTGTCTATGAAAAATGTGAATATGAACATTTTGGCATTGCAATTTAAAATAAGTAACAAATTGCTTGTAAAGAGTTATAGAACGAATATATCTTAAATATAGTTAAAGTGTTATTATGTGTATTTTGTAACAATATTACTTACTGGTCCCTTTAATTACAATATTACAATAGGTGCAAAGCTCAGCCCTCTAGGTTGCTTTGAAAGGTAAATAAAATAGGTACGGAGTGTCAGTTCTCTCTGCCTGCCTTGCTCCGAGTGGGATGAAGCGTGAAGTTATATTAATTTATTTTAATTCAGTTTTAAAAAAGATTTACAGTTAACACCTGCTCTATGTATTTTACATACATATATCAATACATACAAAGCAAAAGTAAGAAAATCTATACTTGCCTTTATGTAAAATTTTCCAGATATAGTGTGGTGATTGGCAAAACTCAATGCCAAGCTTGGTCTAATTAACAGAATTAAAAGAAATAATTAATTCAACACCTCAAGCGGGATTCGAACTAATAGCCGCCGCGTTAAACGCTGTGCTATATTAATAAAATTTATCTTTGTAACATAAGATTATAACATTCCGGATACAAGCAGGCTGTATATATATATATATATATATATATATATATATATATATATATATATATATATATATATATATATATATATATATATATATATATATATATATATATATATATATATATATATATATATATATATATATATATATATATATATATATATATATATATATATATATATATATATATATATATATATATATATATATATATATATATATATATATATATATATATATATTTTTAGCTTCACGCTTTATCCCGCACATGGCAGGGTAGGCAGAGGGAACTGCAGGAATCATATGAACCTAGTGTTAAGACACTCCGTTACTTAGTCCCTGCTTACTCCGTCCCCACTTTCCGCCGCTTTCGAGGCATTGCGTGTTGAGTGGCGGAACTCAACGCCGCGCTTTGCCTTAGATGCCAGAGCGAAGAAAATGGAAATAGAAAAATCCATCTTCTCCGACTGGGGATCGAACCCAGTAACCGTCGCGTTACAGGCAGACGTTGCGCCTCTGCGCCACGACGGTCCTGTATATATATAATTTTCATATATTTATAAATATTTAAAAAAATAATTATATATTAAAATAACGAAATAAACCTATAAGTGAGTAGATTCAAATTTCATTTCATTTTACTCGTGAAAAATCTTCTTCTCAAATAAATTAATTGAAAATAATAAGAATAACATATAACAGTGTTGCTATAATAGTGTTAATGTAAAACAATCTATTATTGTTAAATAGATTGTCAGTGCCGTCTGTACTCTTGGGAATATTGTACCCTTATAACACCGACGCTCCTCTCCTGTCCTACTGTCTGGTAATTATAGTAATCTATGTTTTATACAAATGACAGTCTTTTAATGTATTTTGGATAATATTGATGATATTTATTTAGTATATATATTTAATTAAGTTGTAAGAAAATTTAAAGCTCTAGAAAAGCTCTGGGTTATGTTCTTAGGTTATAGCATTTTGAGTTAAATCGTTCCATTAATGTGATAGAGTATAGAGAATACATGAAATAGATTGTGGAATAACAAAAAATGTAAATTACATACGTAGTACACGTAACGGAGTTTTTGAGATGTGTTACTATTTCTAGCTTGAGTATTTCGATATTCGAGGGTCAAATTGAAAGTTCTTAGAAAATCAAAAACTAAGCATTCTAGCAAGTTATTAGTTTTATTATAACTTTTCAAAATAGCGTCCATTTACATCAATACATCGCTGCATTCGATGGAACCATTGAGAAAAGCACTTTGCCCACTCGGCCTTAGGGGTCTCTTCAACGGCGTTTTGAAACGAAACCACTGCTTCTTCGGCGTCCATAAAATGTTTTCCTCGAAGTTTTTCTTTTATTTTCGGGAATAAATAAAAATCGCAGGGTCGCACCCGGTCGGGGCTATACGGTGGGTGACCCAGTAATTCCACTAAGGTCGCCAAATAGTCGATCGTTTGCCTGGCGGTGTGCGATGAGGCATTGTCGTGTTGAAGGAGGATCCTGCTGCGAGGTCGTTTCTCTCGAACTTTTTCCAAGACAAGTGGCAAACAGTTGTTAGTGTGCCACTCTGCATTAACCGTTTTCTGATCCTCTAAGTCAACTGTCGCGTAATGACCTGTCTTTCCGAAGAACGAGCCCACCATCTTTTTTCCAACACTTCGACTACTCTTCACATTATTGGCAACTCTTCGGAAGGAAACACCCACTGAGCCGACTGTCTTTTGGTTTCCGGATCATAACAGTAAATTCAGCTTTCTTCACCCGTTAGTATGTCGAACACAGCATTTGAGTCACCTCCGTTAAATTTTTGGATCTTTTCTCGGCACCAATCAACACGGCGGAGTTTTTGAGCCTCGGTCAAATTATGCGGTATCCAGCGGGCACAAAGCTTCCTGACCGCTAAATATTCATGGAGGATTTTGTGCACTTGACTCATACCTGTGCCTAGACTTGTCCGAATCTGCTGATAGGTCACTCTTTTGTCAGTCTCTATCATACGCCGCACAACACTGATATTATCTTCAGTCCCTGTAGAAGGCCGTCCCTCACGCAAATCATCGGTGAGATTAGTTCGACCACGTTTGAATTCATTAAACCAGTTGTAAACTGTGGCACGAGATGGGGCTTCATCGTGAATAGCCAATCGAAGTCTATCATAACTTTCTTGTTGACTTATATGACTACGAAAGTCATAAAAAATCATTGCACGAAAATTTTCTCGGCTTAAATTCATTCTGACGTGCACAGACAATTTTCAATTTGCCGCCAAATCGTAAAACAAATGACAAATTAATGAAATGTATACTCAATATTATTGGTAAAGAGTTCTATTTTCAAAATTTAAACTTATTTTTTTAATATAATGCTTTTAAGTTGCCAGTTCAAAAAACTTTCAGTTTGGCCCTCGTACAATAAAAGCTGCTTTAGATGCTTTCTTAGGGTTCTTCCAGGTTCTTTTTTTTTCGGTGTAAAAGCGCCTTATTCGAATCGTATTAAGAATGATGATATTAAATTAAATGATATATATATATATATATATATATATATATATATATATATATATATATATATATATATATATATATATATATATATATATATATATATATATATATATATATATATATATATATATATATATATATATATATATATATATATATATATATATATATATATATATATATATATATATATATATATATATATATATATATATATATATATATATATATATATATATATATATATATATATATATATATATATATATATATATATATATATATATATATATATATATATATATATATGTATGTATATTCATATTTTTTAATTTTGTTATACTATCTATATATTAAAAAAAAATTGCCTCCAAACGACTCTGTAAATATTATTTTTACTGTACAGTAATTTTCAACAGTAGACCATAATATAAAAATAAATCATCCCTCAAAGGGTAGGGGTAGATAATCGAATTGTCATAATACCTCTCATTATTTTATTGAGCAGTTGAAATTTAATTTTGTTCTAATGCCATGTCCCTGGGGACGGGGGCACGCCCATGGTTACGGCCGGTTTGGGAATAGTTTGTGATTTTTGCCAGTTCTTTCATACAATGCATTTTTCTGATTGAAAAATCTGTTAGTTGTTTTCGATGTTCAATTTGTGATAATAAATGTGGAAATGTAGAGAAATATAGAGAATAGAGTGTTATGATATATAAGTCTCCTTATTAGGAGACTTTGTTAGAGAACAAAGAAGTTAAAGAAAAAGTCGTGGCACTACAGCGTACCATCTACCTGTATATGTAAAGGTTTGTGGGTTCGATTCCCACTCGAGGAAGATGGATTTTTCTATTTCTATTTTCTTCGCTCTAGATACTAGGTAAAACGCGGCGTTGAGTTCCGCCACTTAACACACAATGCCTCGAAAAAGGCAGAAAACCAAGTCTCAAGACACTTCTTTAATCAATTTGAAAAATATTACACATTCTATATTCTAAATGTACCAATTCTAACGTTAAACTGTTTTCCAGATATTACGAAACGGGAAGCTTCAAAGCCGGAGTGATAGGGGGTTCGAAGCCGAAAGTGGCAACACCTCCAGTAGTGGACGCGATAGCTGCATACAAACGTGAGAACCCGACCATGTTCGCTTGGGAGATAAGAGACCGGCTGCTGAGTGAGGGTATCTGTAGTCAAGACAACGTGCCGTCTGTGTCTAGTATTAATAGGTAAGCGTTTTTTTGTGCTTATGACAGTATTTTTAGCATAAATCTTCTAAAATATTCATTTTTTTATTTTTTTTTATTTAGTTTCACGCTTTATCCCGCATATTGCAGGGTAGGCAGAGGGAACTGCAGGAACTATTGGAACCTAGTGTTAAGACACTCCGTTGCTTAGTCCCTGCTTTCTCCGTTCTCGCTTTCCGCCTTTTTCGAGGCATTGCGTGGCGGAACTCAACTAGGTGCCAGAGCGAAGAAAATGAAAATAGAAAAATCCATCTTCCCCGACTGGGAATCGAACCCAGAAACCGTCGCGCTTCAGGCAGACGTTACGCCTCTGCGCCACGACGATTCTCATATATGTTAAAATATTCATATATGTTTTTTATCTAAGATATAAAGTTTTGATAATTTTATATTCTATGGGATAGTATATATTAAAAGCTCTTACAATTTGATCGGCTGAGCTTAAATAATTTACACACAGTAGTTGTTTGCATGGAGAAACTTGGAGAAGACTGGAGAAGCTTGTATTATGAACTTTTTTATTTTATTTGTCGAAAATTGAAAGGAAAACGTAAATATTTTCTTTACGCTAATGTATGTTTTATGGATTATGCCCAATGATATCGATCAACAGTCGATATATGACACGGTCTATAAGAGTCGAATTTACATAGAAGCTACTTATAATTATATATACATAATATTTCTATATGTTCGTATAATTTGTAATATTGTAGTCAAATAGTAAAATAACTTTATTTATGAAGGAGTCCCTTAGTATAATTAATTAACCTTATTTCTAAGAAGCATCTGGAAAAAACGGAAATATAAAAAATATCTAATATCAACATTTATATGAAAACTAAAAATCAAATCCAATTTATAAATTAAATTAAGTGTACATACCAAGAGTTTGTAATTAAAAAAAAACAATAAGATCCACATTTAAAAACTGCCATAATATAAAGTGGAACCTGTACTATACCCGCAGGAATCATAGGAACCTAGTGTTAAGACACTCCGTTCCCTACTTTCCGCCTTTTTCAAGCCATTGCGTGTTGAGTAACGGAACTAGTCTAGTTGCCACAGCGAAGAAAATAGAAATAGAATAATCCATCCTTCCCGAGTGGAAATCGAACTCACAACCTAAAGGCACACTAATCCCATACAATTGTACCAATACGGTCATAAAATATACAGTGCAGAGCAAATTCACAGGGAACCCTTTTAACGTAGCTCAGTCACTTCAAAAACAAGTTCAACGCGTAATGTAATTTCGCACCCCACTTTATTGATACCAATAATAGTTATTGTACTGTTGTAGTGTAGCTGGTAATGGATAGCAAGGGGTTCTCGCTGGAAATGCTGATGCCGTATGTTTTAAATTGTACTAAAAATATATAACATAAAAAAAACCTTTTGTTTCTATTATAATATGGAAAGTGAGTGGAAGCAGCGCCACCTGATGTTAAGTGGACACTTATAGAAATCTACATCCTGAGAGGATATGGATGCGTTGCCAACTAGATACCCAGACTAATCTCTCTTTATAGGCTTACGGAACTCTTTCTCACCAGACGCATTAATATGCTGCTGTTTCTCAAGGGTATTCTGTGAAAACATGGTAATCAAAAACGAATCAAAAACGTCAGACTCGAACCAGGTAGTTCGAGTCTGACGCTTTTGGCTACTGATGTTGGTATAGCTAGGCTTACGTATTTTTTAAATATCAAACGAACGGTACAGACGATTTAATGACTTAATTTCTTCATGCGGTATACAGGTTGGAACATGAGTGATGGATGTACTCCTTTTTATTTATATATTTCTGTGAAATCAATTGAAATGTTTATTTTTTTTTATTCAAAGGGGGGAAGCAGAGAACAGAGTGTTTGAACTTGTCACTAGGTTCCTAAGGCTCCTGCGGTTCCCTCTCCCTATCCTGCTATATGTGGGATAAAGAGTGAAATTAAAAAATATTAATAAATATATAAAAATAAATAAAAAATATATCGTCTCTAATTATTACGTGGTTAATATGATTTTTTTTAACTTCATTAGATATTTATATTCATAATGTAGTTCTATATTCTCTTTATGATTTATTATTTTAAAAAATATCTATATCTAGGAATTGCCATGACACAAATATTTCCTGTAATAAACAGGATAATGATAACAATATGACAAAGATAGTAATAAATTAATAAACGGTAGCATAGATTAAAGATAAACACGTAATATATTTGTTATCTAATCTGGCAACACATAATTAGACGCGTGGATTTTTAATGCTGGTAACACTTGACAGTGCGATAAGTTGATAAGCCTATATTTTTTTTAATTTATAAATATTAGAAATAAGCTAAATAAATATATACTTACAGAGATATAGATTTATGGAGAATGAAATATGGAGAATGAAATGAAATTTTAATTGAATTGTGCAATTGAATTTGGGGTTCAATATTATTTTTAGGCGGATTTTTATAAGGAAATGATATAATAAATGATATATCACTCTCTCCGTATCTCTATATATTCTCTCTCTCTCTCTATATATATATATAGGATGTTGTTAGAACGCCTAATCATCATCTCAAATTATTGTCAACTTAGAATGAGTAGTGTTTCATCCCATCGAAAATCCATAATTGTAATCTTTTTCCCATACCATACCATGCCATAAACCGAAACAGAAAATGCGAAAACCGTGACTTTATACGATTATTATAAGTGAAGCAATAACTCAATGGACGCAGGATATCCGGCGTGAGCACGTGTCGTCTTCCGCTCCGCCATCTTTGCAGCTCCCTACTTCCGGTTGTACCCCTTGCTTTTGGCTAGAAGATGAGCGATTTGTTAAAACTATTTAGAAATAGATAATATTATGAGTTTGTCTGCCAATTTTGCTACTAAAATGTTTAAATCGAACTAGCAATAATCGAAGTCACAAATATTTCAAAATATATAGAAAATTAATTGTAATTAGCAATTATGTTTATATAAGAAAGAAATATGCAGAGAACGTAGTGAGAAAACACTTTATTAATGGACACCCCTCAACGGATTCGAACCTCCAACACAATGTAATAATAAATATACTTAAAAATAATATACCTAATATATACCTTGACATTTCAACCAGACGCTCTTTTGCTAGCCGTTTTCTTTTGTTTTATAGTCATTTAGCAAAAAGATAAAATCTACTCAATTTCAACACCATAAGGTTTAATTTTAAATGTCACAAGAACTCTCTAAAGGGGAGAAATCGCTTAGTTTTTTGGTGAAACATTTCGAGTTATTTCTTACCTTCTCGAAAGCCACACCCAGCTGTGGAAAATGTGTAGTGCTATATATAAAGAGTTTTTACTGTTGTTCTCCTAAATATATTAATTTAATGTTTTTATTGAAGACCGTAATGACGAAGAGGCGCAGCGTCTGTCTGTAAACGCATCAATTCGCGGGCTTGATTCCCAATCGGGGAGAATGATTTAAGTTCATTTTTTTCGCTTTGGTAAAAAGGCAAAGCGCGGTGTTGATGTCCGTCAATCAGGATGCAATGCCACAATTGGCGGAAATTGTGGTACAATGAATTACCTACAAATTTCGATATATTAATTTACATAAGGAATTTTTCATTTAAATTAATTTAAAAAAATATATATTTTACACAAAAAGTAATTTAAGCTCCAAGAGTATCATATCAAAAGATGACCAATCATTATACTTATCAGCTAATGGTCAGTCAGTCACTTTGAACCAAATTAACAAACACTTACAAACACTTCCTTCAAATTTAGATTTAATCAAAAAATCCAGTTAATTTTAAACCAATTCCATATATGGGCATGTCTGGTCACGTGTCGGTCACGCGACTGCCACGTGACGTCACGTGCCTTTAATGTCCCGTCAACGGCTGCGGTCTCATGACGTATAAATACGAAAGTATTTATGCTGTAAGTGCAAATACCACCCCTCGACCTTTGTTGGACAATTTTTGTTGATGAGTGAGCTTAAGTTGCCCTTACTTGAGCTTTTGGTAATTTAAGCTTAAATTATAAAGCGAGGACGGAGAAAGGAGGGCTATGTCTCCACAGAGTGTCTTAACACTAGTATGGTTTCCTACAGTTCCTTCTGCCTAACGGTGTGTGGGATAAAGCGTGAAGCTATAAGGAAAAGGTTTAAATATTCCTGTTTTAACGATCTTTGATTGCGAATTGAAAACTGGATCAAAGTTTTATTTGTGTATAGGATAATAATTACAGCAGAGTATATATGGTGTTGCGGCGTTGAGTTCTGGCAGTGACTCAAGGTGTTCATGATGTAGCTATTACAAGCGAATTTTCAATATATTTTATAATTTCCTTGATATTACAATAACATTTTTTTTTTTTTTTTTTTTTTTTAGGCTTCACGCTTTATCCCGCACATGGCAGGGTAGGCAGAGGGAACTGCAGGAACCATAAGAACCTAGTGTTAAGACACTCCGTTACTTAGTCCCTGCTTACTCCGTCCCCACTTTCCGCCGTTTTCGAGGCATTGCGTGTTGAGTGGCGGAACTCAACGCTGCGCTTTGCCTTATGTGTGTATGTGTAATAAGAATTTATAACTTACAATAACTTATAAATTCTTATTACACATACATACATAACTTCACGCTCTATCCCTAGCGTACCCCGCTAGAGAGAACGAATCACCAAACGCTGCGGCATGCATCCCTGCATAACTCTACCGCCTCATCCACTGTCATTAACCACTTCATACATGCTCTCCGAAAATGCAATTCTCATGCTTTTTACGTGTCCTTCCTCCAATATCGTTTGTTTGTGTTTTTGAAAGTCAACTGAGGTCACTCCTTCTTATTATTCTACTAAATAAGTAAAGTTTTCTTCTTCTCTTAAATAATATTATCTAGCCTGACTCTAATACAAAGGACACGAGCTCGAATTTTGACATGTCAGAGTTATTTTACATATTTTCTTAACATATAATATAATTTTTAAATTATTTTACTATATCGAAAAGTTTTATGCCTCCTATCTTAGCAAGACCTCATTGACCTCCTCAAGCCATGGTTTATTGTAATCATTAAAAATCCCTTTAAAAATATACTATTAAACTAAAATATCACCATAAACACCAGCAAGTGGAGACGCGACGCGACGTGAGCACTTTTTTAATCAGGGTCTATAATTGAAGCAATAAGTCTACGGAACCCCATTTTGACATTTGGTTTTTTTGGCGCGAGAAAACTGAATAATTTGTCAGATAACAATTTTGGGGTCTCGATAATGATTTCAACAGGCTGTAGTTAACTTAATTTTTTAGCTTAGAACTTTGTCCCGTATATGTATATAGTTCTGATATATACGAGTAAGATTATGTTAAGATTAGTAAATATATAACATTTTAAATATAAAAAAATATTTTCATAATTTATTCAAGTTTCTCATTATTTTATTCTCTAATTATAACAATAAACTAATAAAAAATATAAGTTTATTGAAAATATACATTTGTTATAATATACTATCACATTTTTTTTAGCTTCATGCCTTATCCCGCATATAGCAGGGTAGGCAGACGGAACTGCAGGAACTATATGAACCTAGTGTTTAGACACTCCGTTGCTTAGTCCCTGCTTTTTTAGTACCCGCTTTCCGCCTTTTTCGAGGTATTGCGTGTTGAGTGGCGGAACTCAACGCCGCGCTTTGCCTAGTTTCCAGAGCGAAGAAAATGGAAATAGAAAAATCTATCTTTCCCGAGTGGGAATCGAACCCTCAAACTGTCGCGTCCTCTATATTTCATTTTAAATATAATATGTAAAATTTATTTTATTAAATCTTCACACTATATCCTATATAGTAATTAAAAAAATATGGTTGATTTAATACTTTTCCACTTCGTTTCAATTTTTATCGGAAAACATTAAAAATTTTGTCTAATTATTGTATTTCCCACTTTTCCCCTATAATTTAATATATATGTACCTTAATACTTATACTACGTATAATAAATCATAAAAAATCGCGAATGGGATGCATTATTCAACCAAATGTAAGAGCATGTAACCCTTCCGACCGGAAGTACGAAAGTTCCTGCAAAAATGCTAGCTATTCATGTTAAAATTAATTTATGACTGGCCTTTTCAGTATTTTGTAATGCTTTTATTATTATTTATTTGCATAGTTCGTAAGCGAATTTTCCTGTTATTTATAATAACTGATAAAATCAAAGTAAAAATAGTGAATTAAAAACAAATCTTTATAGGTTTAAGGATATAAGTTGAGGGTTTAAGGCGCTTGTTTGATTTAATTTATATATTTCACTTAAAGAAAACATATACGAACATTATTACAGGGGAATTTTAACAGTTCTTATTAAAAGACGATATTTGCTCCTGAAAAATGGCATTGTTGTGATTAAGTGGTCAAAGTGCTTTCTGGCCAATATGGATTAACACTCTACAAATAAAAATAATAAATTGATTCCAATCCCAACATGTGAAAAGTAACAACTGATTATTTTACGTTTTTTGTCTGTCTATTAAAGTTTATTTATATTATTTTGTAGCAAATTATTCGTAATTTGCTACAAAATAACGTACATAAATCTTGTCAATAAAAAAAATGCAACGTGATGAGTCTATTACGACCCTAATTTTAATCTGACCTTTTTGATAAGTTTGCAAAACAATTTTTGCATATGTCAACCCTAGAGATACTAGCAATATTTCATCGTGGTTGCCATCCATCATGGCGGGAAATGAACTGTCAACTCGCGACGACAAAATGGCCGCGATGCGAAATAATGACTTTGCTTTGCTTTAAATATTCTTATTTTATGCTAAATTATATAGAATTTAGTTATTTCTATATATAAAATTTTACTGAAGGTAATTTTTTTGTCTTTTTATTACTTTTA
The DNA here is from genome assembly GCA_037178615.1 of Dione vanillae. NCBI lineage: Eukaryota > Metazoa > Arthropoda > Insecta > Lepidoptera > Nymphalidae > Dione > Dione vanillae. The sequence continues at coordinate 738,127 of JAZFAU010000261.1, forward strand.
TATATAAAATTAAAAGTTGAAAAATTAAGTTGTTTTTAAAATATCAGAAGTACCTATATTTATTTTATTTATTGAAAATTTGTATTACTTGCAAATTTCTTTACAAATTAATCTTTCTTAAGGTACGTTATTGTTTTTTAAACGCTTTGAAAAGAACAACAGGAAATTTACAAACATTTCACCTAACAGGAGTCAAACCTACATCCCAGCAAAGGTTCAAATTCAAATCCCAATATATGAACTCCAATAAAACCTATAGCTTAAAACTCACATTAGCATATAATAAAAAAAATAACTTTATCCATAACTAATAAATCGTAGTCGAAAGTCGGAAGCGTTGCAAATCGTAACCGCGGCGCCCAAATTGGGTATTGATGTAGCCACGTGGCGGAACACTGGCTTTTTTTGCCTAATGCATCTCTCTTGTACCTATTACTCTAATTTTTTTACATTATTTTGTTTTATAGTTATTGTTGTTGGGTTATTTAGTAGACGGAGAGTAGAGAGAAGTAATTTTTTGTGTCTAAACACTATTTTTCAAACACTAAATATGAGTGAAAATATCAATTAGAGCGCGTCCAAGTAATATTTTACTTAATTATAAAATTGGTCCCAAGACAAAATTATAGGAAATAGCAAACCGTTTAAAACATTCATCCAATAGGTATACTTATAAACTAGATGTTAAATCAAAATAACAATGAAAATGGGTAGGGTAAAAATAGATTCTATAATAGTCACTACCTGTTATATTACCTACAGGTATTTGTGGCGTACACATTACATTGCAACGTATGTATATATTCTTTTATAAATACAAACAATTATATATTTTTACTTACTTTTGCGACGTCATCAACTAGAAATAAATCAGTATAACCTTTTCAATAAACGAACAATTCAATTCAATTTGAACCAATAGTTCAGTTCAATTACCACAATCCACCAAATAAACTACAATATTAGTAAAGGTAGTAATGAGCTTTTATTTTTAATATTTATACAGGATCGTTCGCAACAAGGCGGCGGAGAAAGCTAAGCACGCCCACAACCAACAGCAGCAACAGCAACAGGAACAGGAGATAAGCTCGGCTCAAGGCAGTGTTGTTTCTGTAAGTTTTTATATATAGAGCTTAAGCTTTTATATAGAGAGCTTTTATATTGGAAATATTAATTTGAAATTTAAAATTTTTATATTTTTTATCGGGTTTTGTGAAACTGAGTAATAGCGTTACATACATACATACATATAGTTTAATTTAAATCCTTGTGTGTGACATCATTTTATATAATAAATACTTAGCTTCATGTTTTTTTTAAAGTTAAGAACTGAATGTCTTAACACAATACAAGTTGTGTTAAGACACTCAGTTCCCTGGTTTCCGCCTTTTCCTAAGCATTTAGTGTTGAGTTGCGGAACTCAACGTCGCGCTTTGTCTAGTTGCTAGAGCGATGGAAATGGAAATAGAAAAATCCATCTTCCCCGAGTTAGAATCGAATCCACAAACTTATATATATATATATATATATATATATATATATATATATATATATATATATATATATATATATATATATATATATATATATATATATATATATATATATATATATATATATATATATATATATATATATATATATATATATATATATATATATATATATATATATATATATATATATATATATATATATATATATATATATATATATATATATATATATATATATATATATATATATATATATATATATATATATATATATATATATATATATATATATACTTAGTCTTGCCATAAATATTGTTATAAAGAAAAGCACGATTTTTTTTTTATACGTAACATTTATTCCTTTCATAGTGAGTTAGTTTAATACATCAATATATAACTATTAAAAATATACAATGTTTATTCGAAGTGGTCCCCATTGGCTGCAATACAGTCTTTTAAACGTTGAGGCCAGTTATCAATAGCAGCACGAACTCTTTCTAGAGGAAAATTCTTCACTGCCAACCGAATGGATCGTTTTAGGGACTCCAAATTATCATGGCGTTTAGAGCAAGCCTTACTCTCTAAAACTGACCATAAATCATAATCCAATGGATTTAGGTCAGGACTTGACGACGGCCAGTTTTCAGTGCTGATAAAGTCCGGAACGTTAGTTTTCAACCAAGATTGGGTGGATCGAGCTCTATGACCCGGTGCCGAGTCTTGTTGAAAGCACCATTCTTTGTTATTGAACATGGTGTTAGTTAAAGACTTAACTACCGTCTCAAGAATGGTATTTTGATAAACTTGTGCCGACGTTTTAATACCTTTTTCACAAAAATATGGCTCAGTCACCCCTTCATAGCTAACACCCCACCAAACCATCACTGAAGTGGGATAATGCCCACGTTGTACTCTGTTTACTAATTGCGAAGCTTCTTTAGAGCTTCCAGCATAAATACAGTCATTTTTTTTTTTTTTTTTTTTTTTTTTTTTTTTTGTAGCTTCACGCTTTATCCCGCACTAGGCAGGGTAGGCAGAGGGAACTGCAGGGACTGTGGGAACCTAGTGTTAAGACACTCCGTTGCTTAGCCCCTGCTTTCTCCGTCCCCGCTTTCCGCCGTTTTCGAGGCATTGCGTGTTGAGTGGCGGAACTCAACGCCGCGCTTTGCCTAGTTTGCCAGAGCGAAGAAAATGGAAATAGAAATTCCATCTTCTCCGACTGGGGATCGAACCCAGTAACCGTCGCGTTTACAGGCAGACGCTTACGCCTCTGCGCCACGACGGTCCTCAGACGGTCATTTTGTTTATTAAAATACTGCTCAATTGTAAAAATTTTCTCATCCGTAAACAAAATTTTTTTGTGACCTCCCTTTGCGTACTGCTTAAGTAGTTGTTTGGATTTTACCACCCTATTCTTCTTTAAATTATCAGTTAAGAAGTGACCAGTACGTCTCTTATAGGCTGCAAGTCCTAAGTCATCTTTTAATATACACGACATGGTTCTAGGAGCTATCTTCATCTCCCGAGATAAAATCTTTTGCTTACGGACAGGATTTCTTCGAATTCTTTCCCTAACTGCTTTAATCACCTTTTTCACACGAACAGTACGTGGACGGCCAGATCTTTTTCTGTCACAAACAGAGGAGGTATCATTGTACCTATCAATAGCCCGGTAAACAAACATTTGACTAATACCAAGCGGGTGGAGGGTTTTAAAAATTGCACTTTTCTCCATACCTACTTTATGTAAGGCAATCACAGCGATTCGGTTCTCTTTATCACCCCACTCCATTTTAATATAACAAAATATTTAACAATATAATGGCGCGAAAATAAGAAAACACATCAAGCAATCATATAAAAATGACAGATTCCAAATTCAAACGTAATATTTTCTTTGCCATTACGTAATATTTTCTTATGGCCAGACTAAGTATATATATATATATATATATATATATATATATATATATATATATATATATATATATATATATATATATATATATATATATATATATATATATATATATATATATATATATATATATATATATATATATATATATATATATATATATATATATATATATATATATATATATATATATATATATATATATATATATATATATATAGTGTAAGCAAGTAATTATTTATTTAGGTGATAACCCACGCGGGTAACGCACCTGGTACCACAGCGGTGCTATCGCCCACCGAGCACGTCAACAACACTGGCAGCTACAGCATTAACGGCATTCTGGGTATTGAGCAAGTGGACGGCTTGCACAACGGTAATGGGCTGAAGAGGAAGAGACATGAGGACCAAGGTAGATGTTCAATGTTTTATTTTATTAGAAAAACACATTTAATTTATAAATAAATATATTCTATATGGATTAAGGTATTCTAAAAAGTTATAATAATGCTCTATAAATTTCTTTTTCAGATAAATTCACATAATAAAATATATTCTTTAGAAATAATTCGTTCATGAATTGTCTCTATTCGAACTATATCTTTGCATATTCTACGATATATACATATATGTATAAATCGTAGAATACGCAAAGATACTTTAGCCTAAAGCTTTTCAACTCTCGTGTTTAGCCAGAGAATTTAATTTGCGTTATGGAAAATAAAACAATGGTCATAAATCTACAAAAAACAACACTAAACGAGATTTGAACTCTGACTTACCGCCCTTACATAGAAATTTACGTAATAACGTAATCATAGGTAACAAAGCAATTCGTTCTACAAAGTTTTCCACTTAACCAGGGAAAGGGTTTCAATAGTATTTTTGTTCTAAAGAAAACTTGCAAGTAATGACACAGGAGCATAGGGATTAAAATATTTGTGGGTCTCCCGCGTTTTGTCTCTGAAAATAGTGATGGCAGGTGTTGCTGTCGATATTAAATCTATCGATTGTAAATAAGATTATCGAAAGTTAAAAAAAATTTACAGCTATATGTCCATATAGGGACGTAAATTAGTCAAATTCACATTTTATATACAAATATTTTTTCACGTTATAATATTTGTAGTATATACGCTGAAATTTCATATTGAAAGAAAATGTAAAAATTAATAAACTTACAATATAATAATATAATACTCTAACTACTTCAATTACGCCAAAATCCTGCATCCTAAATTGAATTTTGTCTCACTAAATTCACATTTAAAAGTATATAAATATTTTTTTATTATGAATTTTACTATTAAAACTAAAAAAGTGAGCCACACTACTCAACACGCAGTCTCAAAAAACACCGTAGTAATATATCATTGCAATAGGCTTAACTTAACCATTCATAGGATTGCATAAAGTTGTTTAATTGATTTAAAGTTTATAAATATCGATAAGTAAACGTTCAACACTAGCTCCCATGGTGTGCGCTCAGCAGAACGACAAGATTTACTGTGCTATTAAACGCGTGCACAAATTGTGACCATATTATATTAAGTTATAACTTCACTTAAATTTTGTATAGAACTTCCTGCTCTGACTTTATAGTACATATACTACAGCTATATATATATATATATATATATATATATATATATATATATATATATATATATATATATATATATATATATATATATATATATATATATATATATATATATATATATATATATAAGTATAGTGTGACTATGGTCAGAACATTAAATTCTATACTAATTCTTATACCAAACAAGTACCTAACTAAGAGCGGCTGGGAGTGAGGATCCTTATTATGATGAAGATCCTCCTAATATTATGAGACACACCATCTCAAAAAATACTGCCTTCTGCACCCCATTCTTGATAATAGGTTAAATCATAACTTCTTGTTTAATTGTATTCATCAGATACTATACTGGGACATGCAACCCAAGTGTAGGTTGAAAGGTTCTGTCTTTAAAATGCATTTACGCTCACTTCCACTGCCCAAGCTCTTTCCAATACTCAACTAAATTCAAAATGATTTATAATTTACAATTATTTTATTACTAATTTCTTTGTCAATAGATGAAAATAGAGACTTCAACAGCCATTCGGAAGATGATGTGAAGAGACAAAGAAGTCACTATAATGGTGACCAGATATATTCTAATGTAAGTATTGAATTCATGTATAAATATTGCTTGAGTTCGATTCCATACTCTCTAATTATATGTATAACGCGAAGCGTTAAATACCGCCATTTTGTTAAATAAACCTCAAATCCTTTGTGTCTTTATTGAAAAAAAGCTGAAAAATAAGATTGCTCGTTTGATCATAAATTGTAAGCACGTATTGCTTAAAAGAATCAAATAGTTCTTGACTTTATGGACTTATATATGTATCTGAAAATTAAAAAAAAATATATTATGAATTATTATTAAACAAAACGTCATTATAGCCATAAGTATATATTACTTATGGCTATAATGACGTTTTATTCAAAGTATTCCTTAGAGATCTATAAGCTTAAAGCTGGATAACAACGAATAGTATCTAACTACTAACTAAGTAGGCAGACAAATGATAAATCTATATTAAGCTTACTATACAACCCCAAAAAGTTTTAGACGAATAATATAAAAGATCCTATTCCCGCTGTGCAAGATGAAGCTTGAAGCTAAAGAATGATTAATTCCAGCTGTGGTCATCATCTAAATGGAGCTTAAAAGACGAATACAAGCTGCTGTCCGAGCTCGGCGGCAGCACCGGCTACTATGGGGAACTGTTCGACGCACAGTACGAGCACCCCGCCCATCATTACACCCCACATTCTGGTAAGTTTGGATTAATTTAACTTGAAATGTTATAATTTTTTAAGTAAAAATGAAATGTTTTTTTTTATACTTACGTCTTTACGCTTTATCCCGCACATGGTAGGGTAGGCAGAGAGAACTGCAGGAACCATAGGAACCTAGTGTTAAAACACTTCATTGCTCAAAGCAGGGTGCTTTCTTCGTCACGACGGTCAAGAATGTTATTTTTTCATACAATAGTCTTAACCGGAAATCGGTACTCAAACGAAAACTTGGTTAGCGACCACAAACTGGAATCCAGGAACAGTTAGATGTCGCGGAGTTTTAGCGCGTGACGTAATATTGGTACCGTGGCCTTATTTATGTATAGATTTCTCTATTTTCTTTATTTTACTGTCACTATAGCAATATATATATATATATATATATATATATATATATATATATATATATATATATATATATATATATATATATATATATATATATATATATATATATATATATATATATATATATATATATATATATATATATATATATATATATATATATATATATATATATATATATATATATATATATATATATATATATATATATATATATATATATATATATATATATATATATATATATATATATATTGTATTTTTTTAAATAGGCACTAAAATATGTTTTGTTATGCTTCGATCTTTTTTATATAGTGTCTTTACACTAGGTTTCCTCTGTTCACGAAACAAAATAAAGCCACGACCTCTTACAGTTTAATTATTCAAAAGCATTAAAGAAAGATAAATACAATTTGATTTTAATAAATCGGAACTTATTCTCATGTCGGTATTTGGAATTGAAAAACGTAAAAGAGTAACGGATACGTTGATAGTGATGTAACCGCAGCTTGTGGTTATTGCTATGGGAAATGACGCCCTTGAGATTACACATCAATATTATTTATAATATGATATTTTAATTGAGATTTTTTTTATATTGTATAAGAGTTTAGCTGATGTTTGAATCAAGACAAATTTAGATCTAACAATTAAGTAATTTATTTTTTTAGGATACTTAATTGTAAATTTGAATCTTAAACAATCAAGATATTTTAATTGTTTAAGACCCAGATCTAGATTTAGCTCTATTCAATTTTTTTAAATAGTTTTTGGTTCCCAAATTATTGAATCCCCTTTTATAGCCAACGAACACTAGAAAACTACTTATATAACTAAGAAAACTATTTATATTTACTCACTAGACCAAATATTCGACAAAATAATTCAATTCGAAATTGAAACAAATCCTGCAACTGTAATACGTGGTAACAATTTTAAAGCTACGTCTTTATGACGTCTGAAAAGTTACATAGATAAAATAAATTACAATAAATGATAAACAAAAAACGTTTAGGTTATCCCATTTTTTCGACAAAATCAAATTAAATTAATAAATAAAGTAAATCTTGTGCCAATTTCATTTTTTGTACAAAATTGAAATATTCTTATAACTTCTACAAAACAATTTAAAATATCTCCTTAAAAATGAAGGCTTAATGGCTAAAAGCTTTCGAAGTATATACACGAAAAATGGCTTCAATTGCTTTTTCACCTTTAAATATTACATTCTCAAATAATATTCTTCCTTTATTTATTTTTAAGGCATTAATTCTCTAAAAAAATATTAATGACGGGGACGGAGAAAGCAGAAATTAACGGAGTGTCTTAACACTAAGATCTATGGTTCCTGCAATTCTCTCTGGCTCTGCCGATCCTGCCGTATGCGAGATAAAACGTGAAGACAAAAAAATATATAAAAAAAAAAAAACAATTGTAACAATTCATTCATAGTACAAGTGAATAGATGAAATATAAGTCGTTAACCCATCTCGTGGTCAAGTTACGTATCTCACCTTACCAGGATGCGGACGACATTATATACGTGTACTATTGTGATTGTTTCCGTCGGCTACAGTGTCTGTGTTGTGATGAGGATGATCTAAACTCTAGTTCTAGATCTAGATTTGGAGTCTAGATCTATAGGAATGTTTTGATTTTTTTATTTTTTTATTATAACCGTAGGAACCCAAATTATTGTGATTTTTAATTAAATGTTAATTTTGTTTATATTATCGATAATTTGGCTATAGAAGCTTTATTTGAAGCTTGGCCTTTAATTTTATCTATCTGCTAATAAAGCATCCACTGATGCCCCTAAAAATAAGAAACAGCCTAATAAACGCTTTTTCTACTAAGTATTGTTTTATTATATATTCAATATATGACTAAATTCAAAATAAACATATTTGAGTTAATAATTTACTTAATAAAGAGAATATTCGTTACAGTTCGTTGAATTCCACTACTCAATGTGCAATGCCTCGAATGGCGGAAATTCATAGACGGAGTGTCTCAACACTATCCTATGGTTCCTATGGTTTCTTCTGTCTACCTTGTCATGTGCGGGATACAGAATGAAGCCAAAAACGATTTGTTACTGTTCATTATATATATAGGCTTATTTCTTGTAATTTTATATAATCTCAAGTAATAGGAGAACGTCCACACGTTTCTTTTCAAAACCGAGAATTATCATATAATTTAAGTGGAATTGGTAAAAAAGATATTTAAATATATATAATATATTCTTTACCAATTCCACTTAAAATAAGAAATAAAGAACATCGAATCGGATCGGATTTGTACGTGCGTGTGTTAATGAAAGTCAATCAAACCGATATATGAATCACCGTAGGTTTTTCGCGTCACCGATGTTCTGGATAAATGGTCCCACTCTCGATCCCATCCAACTCTACCAACCAATTTATTTTGTCACTCTTTTGCTTTCAACTTCGAAAATAAATTGTTTTACGTTTTTTTAGATATATTTATGGGCACAGTTTCTAAATTTAGCTTCTATATCAATTAGTAAAGTGTATTTTTGTCTATAACTGAGTCAATTTTAGGAATTATTTACTGAAAGAATTTTGTATCCATTTATGTAAAGATATTAATGGAAATTAATCTACTTTATACACTAATACTTAAAAAACTATTTAGAACTAAAATTTTAGAACTTTTAATTATTTTTTTTGATCGTGTCGATTTTATAAATTCCTTAATTATAAGCAATAAAAACATGTAATTCATTTTTTAAGCACTTATATACTTAATATAACATTTAGCTCAGAAACCAAATAAGCTAAATAAAAATCAGCAAGAAACTCAATAATTTTTTTTACCCAATACATATGAAGGTAACACATTTAAAAACACATCAAAACCTGATCAAATCAATCAAAAACATATTGCTAACACAATCCCTCTCTTTCAGCAACAAACGACTCGACAGGCTCGACGGCGGCGGGCGAGCCTCCCTCCGCGGCCGGAAGTCCTGACGCGGCAGCTCTGGTCGTGCTGCAGCCGCCTGCACCTCCGTACCCTCCGTATGCACATTATGATGGTGAGTTTTCGGTTTGAAATTTTGCCTGTATCTTAATATATACCTATGTATTGCAGTAGTATAATTTGACAGTATTTATTAATGAGACAATATTACAATGCAAAGCTTGTATGGTGATTAAATACAGAACACAATGATTAAACAACTTAATATGTTGCATATCGATTTGTTTGTAGGTGCCAAATACGGAGAGTGGAATTTGTTTATATTAATATATAGTATATAGGCACAAAATGTTAATTTTATTTAAAACAATTTTACTAGATTAATTGTTTTTTATCCGACATATATTGTATGTAATACAATAATTTATAGTAAAATTCTATTGCTTTTTATGGTTCGTTCAGATCCCTCTGTCTTGCCAAAGCGTGAAGACATAAAAAAAGTAGTGAAAATTAAAGAATTTGAAAAGATTCTAAAAATTTAAATTTTTATTTGTATTTAGTTCGCGATAAATACTCATATTTTTGGTAATAGAAAAATGTCAACAAAGTTATATAAAATATTTATACAACTTATATCCCAAATTAATAACATTAACAAGGCGACGCTTAAATCTCCAAACAAACGTCACCACATCCAAATGAAATGATAACCATTAAATCAAAACAAATCCCAGCAGACTATACTCTTACATTCTATTAAAAATCCAACATTTTCACCCCAAGATAAACTAATTTTACACTCAACCACATCAAAGTAGAACATCATACCTCAACCGAACCGAAAACCTGTAACCACGCCCTAATGTTGGGAACCCGTTGAAGAAGCGCTCTTGATCGTTTCGGTTCGTTACTCGGGAGACAAAGCCCGTATGATATCCCCCTCGAAAATTATTTGCATAGAACCCGAATGAGCTATTAAACACTCCCCCCCCAACCCCCTAAGCAGATTGCGGTAGATTAAAGACCAACGGCATAAAGAGAAGTGATGTCCCAAAACATCGCACACGCAATTCTCATGCTTATCATCACCAGTTTTAGTATCATTTTCGTACAAATACGTACATTTTATATCGTTATAAGGGAGGAAAATTAGATTATGCAGAGGCTCTTAGCTCTCGAGTTTGAAACTTGACGATTCTTTCTGTTCTTAAATTCTTACATTATTTTACGCTTTGAGCGGTGACAAATGTTGTTACGACTGGAATGGTCTTCTTGTGATTTTCCTTTGCATTTAGATACATCTCGACTTGGATTGAGTGACAATGGATATTAAAATTGGGTTTATCTTTACGTCCTATGGGTGAAAAAGTGCCTTCTAAAATATTCTGTTGAAACAATTTATTTTTCAGCTGAAATGAATTCTTACATATATAATTAGGTCTTAGTAACAACTAAATTGCATTTTATTAGTAAAATTTAAAACACGTATAATATACTGAATTTGTAGAATACGCTAAATATTTTAATCTTTATTAAATGTGTTAAACCTTTAAAACATTATTTTTTTATTTTGAAATTGGCAATTTTACAACTACTAATAAAGAATAATCACTATACGTCCGGACCGTCGTGGGGCAGAGGCGCAACGTCTGCCTGTAACGCGACGGTTTCTGGATTCAATCCCCATTCGGGGAAGATGAATTTTTCTATTTCGATTTTCTTCGCTCTGGCAAACTAGGCATAAGCGCGGTGTTGAGTTCCGCTACTCACCACGCAATGCCTCGTAAAAGGCGGAAAGCGGGGACGGAGAAAGCAGGGACTAAGCAACGGAGTGTCTTAACACTAGGTTGCCACGGTCCTTGCAGTTCCCTCTATAGGTAGAGGATAGGCCCTACCATATGTGGGATAAAGGTGAAGCTAAAAAAAGAAAAAAAAATTAAAATAATTCTACCGCCACTCAGAAGTTAAAGAATTAATTATTTTTGTTTTTGCAATCAAAGAAATTTAAATGGAAAACATAAAAGGAGTGTCTTAAAATGTCTCATAATAATCTTAGGTCTAATTTTAGGTCTTAGATTAGCCTTTAGCCTTTCTCTTACATTTCTTCCTATTATATATTTCAGGTACAGCAACACTAGCCAGTGAATACGCGTACGCGGCGCCCTACTCGCAGTACTCTCCTTACGGCGGGCCCTACTCGCATTCCGCCGCCACCGGATTGCTGTCTAAGTGGTAAGAGTGAAATTTACGTTTAATTTTTTTAATTCGTCCATAAATAATATAAAATATATACCCATTTGTCTATATTATATATTAAGCAAACCTTAAGGCACTAATCAATTAAAATAGGATCATTTTTGTTATTTGATATGTATTTACGCCATATTCTTATAGATTCTTATTTTTTTTAATGACACAAAGTAAACATATGTATTCATAGTAAAAATCCCTTTTATGATTTTTTCTCTCTCAAGTAAGAAAATTAATATTTCAACGGCGCTTATCAGGAACTTCAGAAGATATTTTCTCAAGAATTTGACGTATTAGGCATTAGTAGCTCCTTCTAAGATTGACCCTAGTGAAATTATTACGTAACTTGACTATTCTTAAATAGTTCAAAACATTTGTATGAAATATATAAAAAAAAATTATGATAACTTATATTATATGAAAATGGCACAAAATTTTATTTTTACAATTGTTACTGAAATTTATACTTAAATATAATTTTGTAAAACTAAAAAGCCTGAGTCTAAATTAATCACTTCACATACTGCCTAAACCCAAGCTTTCCAAGCCGAGGTCCACCACACATTACATCTCGAAAATTTTACCGGCTTTAAATCGTTTTCACGTTTAACAACCACTGCGATATAAATGACGGTATACGAGTTATAAATCTGACCATTTTATCACGACTACCGCTCTACGTATTTCTTTCGAGTAAAATATTTTGATTCTAATTTAGCCCTTATATCTTTATACATAGAAGCATAATAGCGTGTACAATAGAACCTGTGAAAGATGAACACAGGTACACCTCAGGGAGATATGTTAGCACCTGTGGTTTTCCTCAGCGATAGCTTTTAATTCACCTGTTAATTGGTATTTTTTGTGTAACATTAATTTTATTCATCTACTTAGATGTATATGTTATTTTAACGAATAAATAATAGAAATATCATCTATTAGATGTAATTGTGACGTTCCAATTTAGCTAGATTAGCTGTATGTTAAATTTGAAAAGCGTGAATAAAAATCACAATTATTGTTTTTAAGAAAAATTAAAGATGTTATATAAATCTAAATTCAGTTTTAAATAAAATAATATAAAATATTGTTTATATATGAAATTTTAATAACAAAAATGCACAAAAAATATAGCGTAAACAATAAAATTCAAGTAATTAATCCGTAAATCAAATCAAAAATAAAAGGGCAACTTGCAAAGGACAATTCTTTCGCACATTTGTCCCTCCCTCCCTTAGGACTCAAACAAAGGGCGTAAACCCTTGGGACTCTATGTAACTTATAGGGCATTAAATTTAAGTGATTCCTTGCTTTTAAAGTTTTGCAAAGTTGGGGCTTTGAACAGATTCTATGGGGAGCTCAGGTATTCCGATCGATTCAATCGGAAACAACTGGATAAATATTTCATTTCGTCCTCTATTGGTTGACTTGATCTCTATTATCGATATCAAAAATAACAATAAATACTTTGTATATTGAATTTATTATTACAATTTAGTAGCAAATGGAATTTGTGCTATTGAAGGAAAATACAAGATCTGTTTGTTACTAAATTGAAAACAGAAAATTTTAGAAATGGGTTCAAATAGATTTTTTTGTGTCATCCATAGATCCATGAAAAGACTATAAGCTATATCACAATACCCTAATGTTTTCGTTACAACTCATCTGTGATCAGACTTACTATGAGGAAATAGGGGTTGTTATAAGTCACAAAACATTTACATTTGACCAATCAGCCGCAACCGTATGGAAAACTTAGTATAACATAAATTATATATTAATAATTACTTTTATGATTTTAAAATTAAAACTCCATTTACCAAATTTCCTAAAATTTTCAATCCTTAGTAAGAACTACTTGCTTTGTTCTAGATATCACCGGGCGCCGTGCGAGCAGTAGCAGTCGGCAAGCCACAACGAACTTAAGTGATAACGGACTTTACAAAGTGAGTTTGAGTATAAATAATATTAGTAATCAGTGTATAAAATATATTATAGTAATATGTACAATTCATCATCTTGATTTTCGAGGTCAGTAACACTGCTTTCTCAACAATTTATTCCTTTATACTCATTATTTTATACGAGAGAGCCAAAGTTTTAAATGGTATCTTTATTTAAGTTGTGTATATACTTATATATACTTAGTATGTCGGTTAGTTTACCCCTTTCTTACTTCACTTACATGTATATGTGTAATATGGAATCTAATAAAATTGTAACATCTGTCCGTATACATGGTTTTTATTATAGACGTTGTTTAAATGTTATGTGATCGTAATGTGAATTTTTTATTAGAACTATATATTATTGAACTGATTTCAATACAATTTTAGCTGTTTGATAGATTGTTATATTGATTCTAAAATTTGTACTATCAAACGTTTTTAGTTAAGATTTATCTTATATTTTATTACTTTCTAAGGCTGTCTCGAGCACAATGTCGTTAGCATTCTATTTACTGTTACTATCCTTAAGTTAATTTATTTTTTATATCGTTGTTAGCGTTATTATGTATTTATGATGCTTCAGAACAAATATTTGTAGTTTTGAAATTACAATGAGATTATTCAGATTTTTTTTCTTCTTGTATTTTTTATTTTTTATAAATAGTGCGTAGTTCTGATGATCATAAGAGTATGTTCAAATATAAAATATTATGGGATAAAGGTACAAGGCTATGTAAGTGATTTTTGACAAAATCGATTTTAAAAATCACACACAGCTGATATTAATTTTATTTCTCATAATAAATATTGCTATTAAAATTGCCAAATTACACTTATAACCTTTTACTTTTTGTGCCCAGTATAAAGTATGAAGCAATTTTTTAGTTATTAGTTTCGAAATCTTATCGTTTCCGTCCATTTTTATTTTATTTGTAAATAATTTCTATTCCCAGTAGAGTATGGAACGACAGATCTAAGTAAACACTTGTGATATTTTAAAGTAAAATCAATGTAGTCATTTTGCAATTAAGAAAATCTTAAATATTTTAAAATTGGTGGCTAAATAACTATAAATTAATTAATATAACAATTCAAAAATGCTGTCACTTCAAGAAATAATTAAAATAAACACTTATATAGTTACAAGTGCTTACTTAGTGACAATCGGTAATATGATTTTCCTCAACATACAGTGTAGATATGCCAAAGACTTGTAGATGTCTTTACATTCAAACTGTCCTTTATAGATTTTATTTAAACCCAAGCAATAATTGTATCGCCAAAGAAATTGTGGACTTTTCTAGGTTTTTTATGCTTAAATTACTTCAAATTACTAAAACTGCCTTAGGTTTTTGTTTTAAGTAAGAAAAATTGAGTGTACCGCAAGGTCTTTTATTATCCCCGCAATTGTTCATTATATTTAAAGTTAAGGCAGTTGTTATTAAAGCGATTTATTTAAGTTATATAAGTTCAATATACAATGAAATAATTTATTTTAAGTTCTTACTTAGAAATATTATAATTTTGTATGACAAAATGTATATAAGTCTTTATTATAGCTCTCTCATATTATATTATACATTTAGACAATTCAATGAGAAGTTGACCTAATGACAAAGCGTGTCATAGGTTATGGGTTCAATACCCCAAATATATGTTCTAATATTTTACATTAATAATGATGATGGTGATGAAGAGACACCTCGGAAAAAGTCCACATATAATGAATTCTCAGTTTTGTTTATTTACATTATATACATTTCCTATTTATTCTTTGCTTTGACGCGGAAGCATATCGATTTAGTGATGCGTCTCACGTCATAATATTAAGATAATGTAATAGTTTCATTTTATTTGTACTAAGTATATTTGTAAGGCAAACGCACCAGTACGAAATAAAGGCATATGAGTTTTTAACTGTTTTCTTTTTGATAACACCTAAACGTCAATCCAATAGGTAATTTGTAGATTTTTCTATTTTTTAAATGTTAAACGTTTGGTAAGTATTTCATTTTACGTAGAATTATTGTTTAACGGCCGTCATGGAGTAGAAAGACGGCAAACACATATATTGTGAATTCAAATCCCACTCTATAGTAGGATGATATATTTCGTTTTTCCTCATAAAAGAAGAACAAAAAAAACCACAGCGTTGAACACCATCAAACAATATCTCAAATTTGAGTGAAAAGTGCAGCATGGAGTATCTTATCATAGGGTACTTTAGGATAATCCATAATTTTTAAGGATGTCAGAACGATACTGACAAAAAAATATATAGATTTAATAGTTTTGATTTATTATATTTTTGATTAAGCGCTCCGTAAAAGATAGGACAAAAACAATACTAAATGTGATAATAAATTAAAAAATATATTGTTTACCCTGGCTTGCATCGAATAAGCGACGTTTGTTCTTGGTACCATCCAATGTTTATTATTTAACAAGCAGCAAAAATCTTCTTAATACTATTTCACCAATGAAAATATGTGAAAATAAATACAAAAATTCTTAAGTATTCTTGTTATATCAGATAAAACTATTTTTGTAAAGAAAAAATAATTTAATCTTTCAGATGAAAAATTCAGACATTTACATGACAGATTAATTTTGTCAATTTCAGTTGTAGAAAATTGGGCAGTGCAATTCTTTATATAATTCTTATAATATGTGAGTTCCTCATGAAATGTTTAGTTCCAACTTCACCATAAAATATACTCTTTAAAAATGTCTTCAATAAAATAGACAATAAATGTACGTTAAATACTATGAATTCAAAAGATTTCATTTTCAATACTTTAGATTTGTCAAGAACCTCAAGCGTACTGTTAAATGATAAAGAAACTCAAACTAGTGTAGTTCAACTTGTTAACTCGATTTCATCGTTCAAGTCAGCTTCACGACCTGTTCCCAGAAATATTGATACATCAAATAAAAATGAAAATGTTAAGTCGTATGAGTTTTGCGAAGTAATTCAGGATCCGGACGACGCAGACTCTATTACTATTATAAAGGAAACTTTTACTGAAGAAGTTATCATCGAGTCGGACCGCTCGTTGTTCCCAACACCATCTAAAAATAAATTTAAATATTGTAAGGAAATAATTCAGCCATATTCAAAAACTAATCCAGACACGTCTGACTGCCCATCGTTTCCTAAAAACAAATGCTGTAAGCCTATAACCGAAGACCAAAAGATACCTGATCAACCTGTTAAATCAAATCCTCCATCAAGCTCATCTACCGAAGAAGTTATAGCAGACATAAAAGGTGATATGGATAGTAATAAGAGCAAATCCACATTTGTTAATCCTGATTCTGCGGAATGTGATCCTTGTAAAAAAAAGGAAAAGAATTATTCTTCATGTTGTTCTATCAGCAGCATCAAAAATGCACCAACACCCTGCAATCCACCTAAACCAGCGGAACCAGATTGCCCGAAAAAAAATGTGGACGAATGTGTATTAAAAAAATGTATTTCAGCGTGTATAAGTGAAAGCTTAAAATTAGCAAAAAAAGGAAGTACAGCTTGTGCTGACAAATTTGAAAAAGTGATTGGTGTCAAACAACCAAAAGAATGTAATGAAAAACCAACATACTATGTTATGAAAAAACCAAAAAGCAAAGAATCCACTGAAGTTTGTCCAAAAAGTAGTATGGAAAGTATAATAGAAGCGCAAACTAAAGCAGTAGCTACAATTACATGCGCATTAAAAGATTTATTCGGGAGAGTATATAATAAAACAAAAGATTGCGTGAATTTAATAAAAGCAGACAATTGTAAGGAAGATTGTAAATCCGACAAGCCTTGTAAGAGTGAAAGTAAAACTAAAGCTTGCAGTAGCAACCCTTCAGAAACGTCAACCCAAACTTTATTTGAAAGAATAAAAGGACAAACGAGTAAAGCAGAATATAGTGAAAACATTAATATAGAGGCTGCTATAAAAGAAAAGATACTAGAGCCAGCAAAAGAAGTAATAGAACACGTTGCTTCTGTTGTAAATTCGACTATATCGGTTATAAAAAATAATAGTTTCGAAAAAATAGCTAATGATATATTAAATGATAAATTTAATAAAAGTTCTCCCTATGACAAACCCAAAATAGATTCCCCGCCGAAGCAAGTAGCGCAAGATCACGAACCAACCACAGATTCTATGTTCGTATTGATAAAAAATAAGCTGATTTCGATATTTAGTGGCACCAATCAAACGATGTGTGATGATGACGCAGATGATGAGGACGATGATCAAAGTGCAGAAATAATGTTTGACAAATATTGTGAACAGTAACAACGTAATAGTCCATTTGACGATAAATTAATAACGACTTTAAATTCTATTACAAACAAAATAAATAAAAATGTTGGCATATTATAATACTTTAATACACAAATTGGTATAAATTATTTAGCCCATTTCATTATAGCCCATTTCATTACACAAGTTGAATCTCTTAGTTAATAAAAATCTGAAAGGTATATCATAGTTCCAAACTGCGTAATGTTTATCTATCAAGGCTTGGAAGGCTTACAATAAAGCTTACAATAAACCCTCAGTTTACCCGAAAGTACATATCGTCGACGTCATATGCAAACTATAAAGAACGAGAAACAATTAGCTTTGATAGTGATATCAGTGACTTCGTGGAACTCTCCTTATACTACATGCTTAACTGTCTGTTTACCTGACGTTCACCAAAATACACCCCATAAAATTCCGTAACTCTTAAAATTAAACTTTCTCTTAAAGATAAACATTAAATTACTTTTAAGCTTCTAGGGGCCCCTAATTTTTTTTTTGTTATATGGCGTTGTAATCGAGCCTTTATTTTTAGTATATATACTATGTGGAGCACCGACTTAGCGCAGAGACGTTTGCCTGTAATCCTAATGGTTCGTGGGTTCGACTCCCATTCAAGAAGAGACAGATTTTCTATTTTCATTTTCTTCCCACTTGCTACTAGGCATGTGCGGGGTTAAATTCCGCAACTCAACACGCGATTCGTCCGAAAAGGTGGAAAGCAGAGAATGGAGTGTCTTAATACAAAGTTCCCACGGTGTCTGTGGTTCACCCTGCCTACCCTAAAATGTGTGGGATAAACGGGATAAAGCTAAACATACTATATGGTTTATTAATTTTAATTTTTTTAATTAATCTACAAGTAATAAATTACAAAAAAGAGCGAAAAAAAGAAAAGAACCTGATTTATAATTTACTTTAAAATATAAAATTATGGTAAAAATACACAAAACTGCAATTTTTCGTATTAGAAATATTATACGTACTGGTTGAATGCGAATGATAAATACAAACTAGAAAAGAAATAAAAAAACACTTGTCAATCATCACAAAATTTGACATCTACACTAAGACATAGTTCACATTCCTTTTACATATACAAAATAATAAAACAATAGAAATGCTTTTATAATTCACAATGAAGACTAAGAAATGCACAGTAGAAGTTGTACCAGATCCTCCGCCACCAGATCCTTGTAAATTACAAAGGATACGACAGAAGGAAAAAGCTGGTATTAAAATATGCCCTCCGAAACCAATCATACAGCCTCCTCCTCCGCCTTCCTGTCTAGCACTGTGCATTGAGAAGATAAAGAACCCGCCATACACAACTTCTGATCAGCCCGTAGTATGTGTAGTTGACCCACAATTACCTGGAACAGCTAGGTGTGATGAAATTGAAGACCGAGCAGCTGCTCATCCAGACCTGCCCTGGCCAGGATGCCCTCCACCTCCTCCTCTCCCACCACCTCCTGAACCAGATCTATGTGAATTGCAGAGAAAGAGATTCAAAAAAGAAGAATGTATAGAAAGAATGAGACGTTACAACGAGTAAGTATGGATGAAGACTTGAAAGCTGCAGCTGGCAAAGCCAGTGACATGAGTCTAATTGAAAAATTATACATGGAATTAAGAAATCTGTCTGAGGACAATGTCCAAGAGACCAGACGTCTTACAGTTGAATCGCCATACAACAATGAAACTAATGATTCACAAGATTTTGACAGCAAAATAAATGATTTAGAAAACTTGATTAAACGCTTAGAGAATGAAATTGATGAAATTTCAAATGGCAGTACTTACACTATAATAGGTAACAGTATACAAGTTTTGTCGACGTCCCGAAGTAAATCTAAGAAGAACTCGAAGGAAAATCTGCACAACACAAAGAGCTATGTCAATCCAGTCGTGAACGATACAACTGTTGATTTGGAAAAACAATTAACAAATAATTCTGACGATATCGTGGACCCTATTTACTCTTCTAGTAAAGATTTAATTTAAATTACTGTATTCATTTTTTTTTCTATATTAAATAAGAAATACGATTGTCAAGTTTAAAAACTTAACAAATAATATTTAAAAAAATATTTATACGGGTGTATCTGACACGGCGGCCAGCGTTGAGTTCCGCCACTCAGCACGCAATGCATCGAAAAAGGCGGAAAGCCGGGACGGAGAAAGCAGGAACTAAGCAACGAGTGTCTTAACACTAGGTTCCCACGGTCCCTGCAATTCCCTCTGCTACCCTGCCATGTGCGGGATAAAACGTGAAGCTAAAAAAAAAGAAATAATAATTTCACCTTTCATTCAAAAAAAATACTAAAAGAAAAAGAGATATATCTCTCGCTCCCGCTCCCGCTCTGACAGTACAGTATACGCTTGCGTCATACTTAACAAATGGTGATTTATTTTGGAACAATAATTTAATTATTTATTTTGTTTGACAATTTTTTTTTTATTTTTGAAAATTTTACTTATTTTATAATTTTAAAAAGTTTATAAAGGCTAGTTAAGACAATGCTTGAAATTAAGCTCGCCGTTACCGCCATACCCTGTATAATTGTTTTATTTAGCTTAACTTAATCTGTAAGCTCTAATCTCAGGAACTACTTTCGATCAAAACTTGTGAAGGAATGTTATAGACCTTGTGAAGAAGATGGACTTTTACACTCCCACTTTTTTCGGTCTGGCTAACTAGGCTTGCACGGCGGAAGAAGTATGCCTCGTCCCCAGAGAATAAAATGAGCATTAATGGCTGCTCAGAAGAAGGTGTGTAGGGCGGTCAGTTTGACATATGCAATGCTTTGACTTTTATATGCCAACGAATATGAGATACACAGATGTGAAACATTTTAGTCATAGAATATGTGAGCTTTATCAATTGTTTACTTTAATACCTATGTGCATATATGGCACAAAGTTATATAAGATATTAACCTATATTGTCAATCAAGTTGATAATTTAGCTGCTTTGAAAGCTCGTTTAGATTTTCTTTTATTTTAGAAAAGCTTAAATAAATAAAATGTACTTTTTATTTAAAAATTATTTATTGGCGATAACAATATAGTATATTTCATACAAAATACAACATTCAAATATATTCCTCTAAATACATATAAATTTATGGAAAATATCAGAAGAAGCGATTTTTACTGACTAGAATAACTCATGCAGACATACATACCAACGTACAATTTGATTTAGTCATGCTCCAGACCTTTATTAAAAAAATCCAGTATTCTTATAAAAAGTCAGTAAGGTCAGTTTACTGACTTCATACATAAAAATATCAAAATAATTTATAATAAATAATTAATATATATAAAATAATTTTCATTCAGTACATAAAGAATTAGGTTTAAATAAGAAAAACACTTATTCAGGTGTGCGTTCAAACGAACCTAGAACCTTTAAGAGAACCTAGGACATCCTAGTTAGTATCATTTAAGATACAAAAGTTATCATTATCACCACCGAGTAGCTTAGTAATTATCTGTTAATACGTTTTAGAGTAATTGTGTAACAGTAACACATACAGACAGACAACAATAATATTGTTTTTTTTTTTTTCATATTTACACCTAAATCTGTATTTATTCTCCAGGTGTGATTTAAGCATAACATTTCAAATTGTTTCGTAATAAGGTTTTAAATAATATAAATAGCTTTAGTTATATAAATATTAATTTAAGACTTTTGTGGCCACCCTGATATTACGTTGACCACATTGTTTTACAATATTCGTCCACTCAAAACTTATTCAAGAGGCAGTTCATACAAAAATATGTAGCCTATCCAATCAATTCACTTATATATAAAATATATTTATATATTTGTTATATATGTCCATAAAACACCAAATAAAAAAATCGCAATATATTTCAAAGAAAATCGAACCAGCGACCCTCGGATGCGATTCAAAATTATTACAAAAAAGTTACTAATAAATTTTCATTTCCACTAGATAGGCCACCGCACACACATTCCCCAAAAAAGCAAAAAAAGCTACAATTTACTTATCAACGTATGAAAATGTCATATTTTGGCACATTTCATAAAAACCACTAATTCCTTCCAATAAATAAGGCACATTGCCACATTTTCAATAAAATACAATAAATATAGTTAGGTACTATATAAATTTTAAAAGCAATTAAAGAAAATTACTTATTAGCTATAAATATATTTCTTATAGTTAAATTTTGATTTAATTTACGGAGAGTTTAGTGTTAGGAGACTCGGTTCTCCACTATTTATTAATATCAAAAATTACGTGCCCAACCGCAGCGGAGAAATTTCTATATTAATATATAATTATGAACATTCCAAAAACGCCGCTTTCATTTCAACATACAAAAAACATTAGACTAACATAATATATTATATCTGAATTCTATTATAATAAAAACATAATATTAAGAAATGCAAGCTATATAAAGGATAAGAGCGAAGCGAATATCTTAAAATTATTAATAACACATACATTACATCAAATTATTATGAAATACAAAAAAAAACGATGTCAAAATCTATGAAAACAAATAGAGAATAAGCTCCTTGCCTCGCCCGGACCTGAACCGATAACCCATGGGGCAAAAAATACCCATACGCGTTCAAGCGTAAGGGTGAAATGAAACCAAAGTACTAATGTACTATTAAATTGTTTTTTAATACTATTTCCGCCTAAGTTGCGTTGCCGGTTGATGGTAGGGGTGATGCTGCCGAGAGAGTATGATGTCCTAAGAGGATAAAAAGGAGAAAAAAAAATTAACTTACTTCTTTATTAAGGTCTCTTTAGATCTTTAGTTCTTTAGTTTCTATAGTTTCTTTAGAATTAGTTTTTATTTTGAAATTTGAACCTAATGAGAAAAATGTTTTAATGATTTTTCGACATTTTGTTAACTTTATGCCCTTAACAGAAATTTTCTTTAGTATGTATATATATATTTAATTTCCGTATTACATATCGAAAGATTTTCGTTGATTTCCAGAAAAATAAAACTTTGCAACTTTATAAGTAGTGTGTGCATATTTTTCATACATCAAACACTCTTCAATATATCTATTTAAAATATTAGTTCTAGAAGGATTTAAACCCAGTAAAGATTAATTTAATATAGATTAAATATTATTGACGTGACAACGTCTTAAATTAGGTTGCGGCTCGGAGTCACTTATGAAAAAGGTAACGTAACGATGTGTCAACTGTCACCGAACTATGATCGGTCCGCCGCGCGTATCACTTGACACATGTACAATGTTTTAGTAAACAACATATATTTTCTATAGTTAAAATTTGTGCAATTTATATTATAATTATTAATCATATCAATAAATATTCTACCGAGAAAAAGACGTTGTCACGTAAAATTTTCGCCCGTAAAACCCACTTTACAGGCAACCATTTTTTGTTTATTTAATTAACTCACCACGTCGTTGGGTTGGTGGGGTCTGTTCATTTGCCTCTCTTGCAAAATAATCTGGTTTGCGGCGCTGTTAAGCATTTGAAGCAACAAATTTTAGTAAAAATAACAAAGAGTAATAATTTTAGGTCAAGTTTCATCACTTACTGATAAAGTCTCTGATAGGAAATCTGTTCTTTATCTGGTAGATACACAAAAAAATTTGGTTTCACATTTCATCAACAGCTACTTATGGGATCTGATGATAGTTAATGCTATTTGCATTAACTACCATCTTGCTATCTGAACCTTTATCAATAACTGATGAAATTAGTCTTAAGTGGTTGCTAGTATAATTGAGAATGTTTTATTAAAGGTAATATACAAAAAATATAGGTTCACGCCAATCTCGTTAGAGTTAAGAGTGTGAATCAAGCCTTATCGTCATATTTATAATCAAAATAAATCATGTGTGTATATATATATATATATATATATATATATATATATATATATATATATATATATATATATATATATATATATATATATATATATATATATATATATATATATATATATACACTCACGTGTCCATCTCCTCCTGCGTGAGGTCGAGCGCGTCCTGCATCTCGCGCGCGGTGCTGCGCACGAACTCCGCGTCACAGTACTTGCCGAGACCCTGCTCTGTTAGTACCTGGATACCGTTTTTTCACAAATCACTATTTTTTAGTTTGACGCTCTATTCCATATAGCAGGGACCGTGGAAATCTAGTGTTAAGATATTCCGTTCACAACTTTCCGCCTTTTCGAGGCATTACGCCATGCTTAGGTGCCAGAGAGAAGAAAATGGAAATGGTAAAAATGCATCCAATTATTATTTAAATATATATTAAAAAAATCTTTTTATTATTAGTCTCATGTATTAGTTACAGTACACAGCGTGGCGTTGAGTTACGCCACTGAAAATGTCTCGTATGTTACGCAAACATTTTATTCTGTGGTACAAAGCGCCGTTCGACGCCGCACTTTGTGCTGCTTTGCCAGAGAAAAAATAAAACTAAACCCCCCGAGTTGGAATCGAACTCGAACGCTCCTCGTTTACACATAGACACTATAATATAATATACATAATATTATGTATATTATGTATATTATATTATAGTAAAAGTAGTAAAAATATATAGTGAATTATCTTACACGAGTGATAAGGCTCTCCGCTGGATTCTCTACACAATAAGGCACGTTGTTTTTCTGTTTTGGCTGTCTGTCACGATCTGTCAAGCAATTGTCAGTTAGGTTTTTAATTATGTTTAGTTTTAATTGTTGTTTTAGAGACATAATTAGTTAGATATTAGTTCGATTAAGAAAATAAAATAACGTGCAGCGTTAGTAGAGTTAGTTGATTTAAAAATTAAATTTATGTTAGTGGATAAGAAAAATTAAGCTGTTATTTTAATCATCATCATGATCATTACACAAAATAAAAAAAAGTACCTAACATTATACTACCTGTTTAAAAAAAAGTAAAGAAAAATAGTTTCTAATATAAGTTTATTTTTTTATTTAGTTTATTAAACTACAACACATACATATAAAATATAAATTGTACCACTATATTTATAAATAAATGACATAGTATTAATATATAGTAATATTATGTTATATAATATAATATGTAAACAAACATATAACAAGCACAATATATAACACAATCACAACACACTAAAACGGACTTACAGTTGTTTCTCATACTCTGCATTAAATCGTTGGACGTTTTTCTGTAAACGTTGTAATATTTTTCATTGCCTCTACATAGATGCCAAAATACGATATAACTAGATTTTTTAGTTTCACGCTTTATCCCGCACATGGCAGGGTAGGCAGAAGAAACTGCAGGAACTATAGGAATCTAGTGTTATGACTCTCCGCTCCTTACTATATAACTAAATAATAATGTTAAGTCGATTTTACACCATCCAGTCCAGTGGTTACAGTAAATAAAAAAACTAATATAGTCTAAGTTAAACTATTATAGAGCCCAATTTAATTTATTTATTTCTAATTTAAAATTAATTTTATGCAGTATAATAAAATTTCCATACATTATTAAAACAAAAAAAGCTCTTCGATAGAGGCGACATCTCTGCTTTAAGGTATTCTATGATTGTTGGCTTTAAGATCTTTTATATGATTATACATTTGTTTGTAAATGAATTTCAATGATACTAACGCCATCTTTTGACATTTATAAATACTTTTGCAATATTCCTGTTGTAAAGATTTCAAAGAAATCCGCAAGATAGAGCTACGCAGCTGTATATAACTAAATTGTAAATTTAGTCAAAATAGGCAATAAATGTTTATAGGATGAAAACGATTCGTAATATATAGTAACAGTACCTTACATATCATTAACATAGTATCAGAGTTATATATGTATATTTTTAATTTTAAACTGAAATGTAAGTGACTGTTGTTATTAATACATTATAGATGGCACCACGATAGCAATCTCATTCATCAATCTTCTTAAGTGATATATATTTATTATTGTAATGTTATGGAAAATATTTGATTCTTTTATTTCAATCTCAATGAACACGAAATATTATTTTAGCAGATTAATAATAAAATAAAGAAACGTGGCATATTGGCATCCATATAGAGACAATTTCATATTATTTTAATGTGCAGTGACGTGACTGACAACATACAACATCAACGACAATACGTACAACATATACGCAACAAAAAAAATGTAATAACAAAAAAAAATAAAAAAAGAACAGTATTTGAATTGAATATTAAATACTTTGAAACAAATTAATTAATTAATATGAAAAATTCGTTTGATTTTTGAGAAATATTTATTAAATGATTTTTTTTTAAATAACAAAAATTATTAATAATATCTGGTTATCTCAAAAACACCAATAACCTTTTAATTGACATTATATTAAATATATTATTTTTTTTTATTTTAATATGAAAATATTTAAAAACCTTTTTTTTATTTTATATTAAAAAAAATAAAACTCACTCTATAGCTTTAAATATCTTCTCCGAATCCTTGCCATGGAGAAGAGGCTGCATCGCTATTTCTTCATCACCTTCACTTTGGTTGCCGTCATCGTATTTACTTAAAGCAATAATTATAATTGAAATATGTATAGTTTTGGGTTCGATTCTCACTTGAAAAAAATCTGTTCTCTACTAAAATAAGGCTTGTTGAATTACGCCTTTATATATACAATGTCTTAAATTTGTACATTAAGTGTCAATTTCACCAGTTACAGATAACGTTTTAGATAGTAAACTGGTATATCCTGCCTATTAGATAAAAGGTTAATAGTTTTAACAGTATTTATCTGGTAGATATTTCTGTTTGAATCATATGAGTTACCAATTAGTTGTATATCTTTCAGATAAAGAGCATTTTACCTATCTGGAACTTTATCAGCAAGTAGTAAAACCAGCTTATTAAAACTATAACATTCCTAATGTGTCAGTTAAAGTACGAAGTTTAAATATATTTTTTTCTTTTTTAGCTTCACGCTTTATCCCGCATATTGCAGGGTAGGCAGAGGGAACTGCAGGAACCATAGGAACCTAGTGTTAAGACACTCCGTTGCTTAGTCCTTGCTTTCTCCGTCCCCACTTTCCGCCTTTTTCGAAGCACTGCGTGTTGAGTGGCGGAACTCAACGCCGCGCTTTGCCTAGTTTCCAGAGCGAAGAAAATGTAAATAGAAAAATCCATCTTCCCCGAGTGGGAATTAAACCCTAACCGTCGCGTTTACAGGCAAACGCTTACTCCTCTGCGCCACCACGGTCCTCTTAAAATATTACAAAGTAAAATTGCATAGTATATCACACACGAATATATTA
This sequence comes from Dione vanillae, assembly GCA_037178615.1. NCBI lineage: Eukaryota > Metazoa > Arthropoda > Insecta > Lepidoptera > Nymphalidae > Dione > Dione vanillae. Next base: position 765,510 of record JAZFAU010000261.1, read on the forward strand.
TGCAAAATTAAATCATATAATACGAAAAGTATAGACATATATTAAATATATGTAGAGAAATTTGTAAATATAACTTACTTTTCATCTTCCGGCACTTTCCCGTCCATACCCAGCTCCCTTTGCATCATCCAGCTAAGCGATTTACTCTCTTCATTGTCTATAAAAAAAATCGGTTTTTTAACGGATTTTTCATACAAACTATAAATATTATCGGGATTCTTAAATTAACGACTTTGTTTCTGTAAACCATAACCTAATCTTATCTTCATGAGGTTCTAACTATTCTAGTATTGCTAGGGACAAAGCTTGATACTTGATAATTAAATCATTTTTTTTTTCAAATGAATTTTATAATTTTTTCAAAAACTTTAATTGTTACTGTGTTAACATATATTAAGATTTCAAAGTACAAATTTTAATAATAAGCTTTTTTTTTTGTTTTTTATGTCTTCACGCTTTATCCCGCATATAGCAGGATAAGCAAAGATAACCGCAGGAACCATAGAAATATAGTGTTAAGACACTCCGTTCCCTGCTTTTCGCCTTTTTCAAGACATTGCGAATTGAGTAGCAGAACTTAACGCCGCGCTTTGCCTAGTTTCCAGAGCGAAGAAAATGGAAATGAAAAAATCCATCATCCCCGAGTGGGAATCGAACCCACAAACCGTATATATTTATATACTTTAAGATTTAATAGTATATTACTTGGCACAGTTAGCGACTTGAACTTGGGCGGCGGACGGTACAGACTCTCCTTGCCTTTCTTTATGCTCGTCCAAACAGCACCGAACAATGTGTGATTACGCTGTAAACGAAGGAAAACAAATATATAATATACTATATGCGCGATTTTAATGTAATTTTACATAATAAATTACGTTCCAAAATATATAATTCAAACATTTAATCTATTTATATATAAATAACAAATAAAAATACAATTTATTTATCAGATATTTCAATATTCTTAGTAATATGATATTAAATGATGGAATTCAACCCCACGTCTTACCAGAATAAAACGAAGCTTTTTTTGTATGGAAATCAGATATCATAAAGGTTTATTTATGTTATGTTAGAGTTCGGATCATCAGACCTTGTGCAATAACGTTGCCAACCTTAAAACTGACTAGCTGACTGATTGATTGACTGGCTAACTGTAGACTGACTGACACACTGATTGACTGGCTGGCTGATTGACTGAATGACTGATTGACAAACTGACCGACTGATTGACTGACTGACTTCTGCCTCTACCAAGATAATCATACAAAAAATTGTATTAATCTTCCACTCACTCTATGCATAGGCTCAACAGTCTCCGCAACAACTTCATCCAAGTTCCCAGAAATCGCTCTCTTCAACTCTGGCCCAGCTTCGTGTAATGTACGAAGACCTGCTTGCAATGTCTTTTGATTGGTTTGCTTCGCATCCGCCGCTGCCTGTTCCTTTCTTTTCCGGAACCTATCGTAATACTTCTTTATTACCAAATATACTAGAAGTGCGAAGAAAATCATAAAAATCGTGCCAAATTAACCAAAAACATGTCTTCTCCAGTATTTCTCGGTGTTAATCGGTTAGTCTGTACGTGCATTACGGTGAAGCGGAAGTTGTAGTTATGTTTCTAATGTTACAGAGAACACATGCTTTTGGATTACAAGCAGTGACCGAGTGTGTGTCATGATCTGGTCATAATGTTTTGTAGATCATACAAACATCTGGATTTGTATGTATGTAATAATTTATATACATTTATGTAATTCATCAAATGTTTTTTTATATATTATTATTTATATGATATATAGCATTTAATATATTGTTAAGACTAAAGTAGTTATTAAATATATATATATATATATATATATATATATATATATATATATATATATATATATATATATATATATATATATATATATATATATATATATATATATATATATATATATATATATATATATATATATATATATATATATATATATATATATATATATATATATATATATATATATATATATATATATATATATATATATATATATATATATATATATATATATATATATATAGAGTCATATTTAATTTCGTTTATATTTTTTAATAAATTAAAAGCAGATGTTTGTATGATATTAAAAATGAATTAAAAAAAAAAAAAACAAATTAAAAAAAGGGCACTATCATTCACAATGAATAATTTCGATATATAATCTTTCAAGCAACAAACTCAGCGCTTCTCAACGCCAAGTGAAGTGTTTAACAAAAGCTCAAAATAATACAGCTCTTCTCAAAGTGGTTGCTTAAAATTTGAAATGTTCACTTACGCATGGTTCCTATAAAAATAACAAATATATGTTAATTTAGAACATTAGTACTAATAATAGTTGACATTTATCTACTGGATATACAACTACTAGATAGGTACTAAGTAAGCGTTATAACATTTAGATAATAGAACAAGATATACTTAAAAGGCTAGAAATGTGTGTATATATATATATATATATATATATATATATATATATATATATATATATATATATATATATATATATATATATATATATATATATATATATATATATATATATATAATAGAAATGCTGAAATAAAATAATTGTTAGATAAATTATGATATTGTCGTAATTTTATTCCCGATCAGACGAGGTTCATAAAATTAATCTCATTCTAAATGTAATTAAAATATATTTTAATTTAAGGTAACGTTAATCGTAAATAAAACAAATTTATTACTTCTACTAATTGTAATAAAAATAATGAAAACAAAAATAAATTAAAAAAATAATAATTAATTAATACAGATATAAAATTATATTAAAAAATAACGAATATATATATATATATATATATATATATATATATATATATATATATATATATATATATATATATATATATATATATATATATATATATATATATATATATATATATATATATATATATATATATATATATATATATATATATATATATATATATATATATATATATTTGTATGTATGTATATATTTCCAGCATATTCAATAAAAATAATAATTGAACTTATAATGCAATGCGTTTCGCACGTTATGGGCTTTTTTTCATAGGTTAAACTTCATTAAATATAACGGTTGCCAGTAAGTGGTCCCTTACAGCGATACGACCGCCATTGCTTTATTCCTTAATTATAATATTGTTAGAAAAGTACGTTTCTTTTTGTAATAAAATATTATTATTATTAATTTAGTTGTCATACTTTTTTTATGTTTTAACTATCCTGGACGTATTTAAAATTGCTGCCTTTTGTAAGGAGAGCATAAGTATATGGGGGCAAATCTACTGTATTAACAAACTGATCGAGGTACTTAGGAATGGCGCCTGTGGTAGAAATAACTACAGGTACTATTGTTTCTAACTACTGGTACTAAGTATTTCACCTTTTAGCGCTTCTTCTTATTATTATTAAAGAAACAATCAATCTAACATACCGTCTAAAGTAATCCTGTATAAGGAACGTGGCGTAGAACTTCCCCACGGTTATCTCGTTGGGGTCTCCGGGGGGTGGGACGACCTGGTCGAGAAGTTTGGGAGACGTTCTCTTCCATACTTTCTTTATTATTGCTCTAAGTTCTGTGTTGCATTCGTCTATTACACCTGTTTTGGGAGAGAGATCAGTTTCAAGCCCTGCAGGTTCCATTTCATATAAAACTATTTTTAAAATTTTTAAAGTGTTAATCCACATTGAGGATTGAAAAAATACTTAATGAAAACATATATAAATTTTAAAATTTTTCTAGAACGCAGCGGGATTCGAACCTGCACAGTTCGCAAGAGGGTGCGGGTTCGAGTACCACTGCGTTTGAAAAAAATTTATATATTTTCTTTAACTACAATTATGAGGACCGTCGTGGTGCAGAGGCGCAACGTCTACCTGTAACGCGACGGTTTCTGGGTTCGATCCCCAATCGGGGAAGATGGATTTTTCTATTTCCATTTTCTTTGCTCTGGCAAAACTAGGCAAAACGCGGCGTTGAGTTCTACCACACAACACGCAATGCCTCGAAAAAGGTGGAAAGTGGGGACGGAGAAAGCACAGTCCTTGCAGTTGTCTCTGCCTACCCTGCTATGTGCGGGATTAAGCGTGAAGCTACTAAAAAAAAAATACAATTATGTTATTAGTTGGTCATTTTTACTATTCACTAGCCCTAACTTAATCTAGCTTTATTCCGCATATACCAAGGTATCATGGGCAATAGGACAATTGGGAACCTAGTGTTAAAACAATCCGTTCTTTACCGCCTTTGTTGTGAATATTGCGTGTCTAGTGGCGGAACTAAACACCGCGCTTATATCTTATTACCAAGATGAAGAAAATTAAAACAATATAATCATTCATTAATTTCAAGTGAGAATCGAACTCACGACAACATTAAACGTCACGTTTACTGGCATCACGCAGTCCGTCTGTGCCGACACAGTCTTCTAATTACTTTTTAAATTCCGCACTAGCAAGACAACACTTGGTGTTAAAATCTACCGGAGTTTTACCACTTCCAATATGTATTGTATCTAATTTAGGCTAAAATTGTAGATTGAAGTGTCTTTACCTTAACTTTACTTATTATACAGATATAGTTTAAAACTAAAAAAAACCTAAAATGTTAAAAATATCATCAACATTACACCTTTAAATTGACAAAAAAAAGCAAAATAAATTGTTAATTTTCTATTATTTTAAAATATATAATAACCAGTTAAATATAATAACAAACCTGTAGTTTTGATCTGTAGCTGAGTTCTTACAACCGCGAACAATGTCGCGTTGAAGTTGACGGTACCGTCGGAGTTGAGTGGCATGTTCATGGACACGAGGCGTTTGCAGGCTGTGCGGTGAGGGCACAGCTTGCCGAAACCTGGAACAATGGTTTAGCTTTGATTAATCTAGAAATAATTTAGTTTGAAATAGTTTAAAGTCAAAGTCATACAATTTTATTCAAAATAAGAAGTACAAGCTTCATTTTTGGAACGTCCAATAATTTTATTTACCGGTTCGCTAAAGTTAATGCCTAAGACGTGAGAAGAACCCGGCGCAAGAAACTCAGCGGGACTTTATTTATTTATTTTTTTTAATTTGCCAGAAATTCACAATTTCACAATTCTTATTAATGATAACGATACTCTTGAAATTTAGCTTTTTAGAAACAACTTTAAGAATACTGATCGTTTTGGAACCTATCTCTTAAGGTGCAATTTGTTAAAATGTAACATCAAACGGAGAACATAGTTAGTTGACGTTTTTTTTTCATAACCCTGCTATAAGACTGATATTAACCACAGATTTTGATATTGTGTCTTTGTTTTTTTTTAGTGTTACGACACTCCATTCACTTTTTTCCGCCTTCTTTCGAGACAATGCTGTGTGGCGTGTGTGGCGAAACACAACGCCGTGATTTGCTTACTTGCCAGAGCGAACACAATGAAAACTTAATAATCCATTCCTCCGCGTGAGAATTGAACCCACGAAACGTGGTTATAGGCAGACACTGCACCAAGGCGATCCTAAATTTTTCTTTGTTGTTATCGCGAATGTACAACATTGTACATTGTAGTTTTGTGTGAAATAATTATGATTAAATTAGAAAATATAAAAAATATTGATTTAACACTACTATATAAATTATTTAAAACACTAATATAATATTTTTTTATACAAAAAATAAAGATAATTATACCTAAAGGTGGACTGATCTTCCTCAACAGTGTAACAACGTCCAAATGCTTGATCCGTCCCTTCGCATCAGGATCGTACTCACTCCATAATCTAAACATACAATAATTATTTTTTTAAACTAAAATTTGGTGTCTTTAAAGGTGTTAATCGTATGCCAAGTAAATATATAGAAGTGAAGATAAAATTACAACTAATCATACTTAAAAGTGAAACGTTAAATTAGTAGGACGTATGACTGGAAAATATATATAAGGCGAAAAATGATGTCCTGTTACTGCAATTTAAATGTTTCTAAACATATTTACTTATGTATTTAACTTGAGATTATTCTTAAATATGTAATATGATACATATAATTCAGAAAGGAATGTATATATAGCTGCTTCCGCTATGCAGTAGTAGTTATGCAATTAAGTGCGACGCCCGCCCGCTGATAGACGTGCGTGCAGTAAGCAATGCGAAACAAAACTACCACCGTTACTAAACTCTCAACACGTGTTTCATCCTTCAACGAGGCATCCTCAGGAGATGTTATACTACCAAATGCTAAACACTGAATGTACTCGTGTTGAGAGTTTAACGGTGGTAGTTTTGTTTCGCATTGCTTACTGCACGCACGTCTATCAGCGGGCGGGCGGTGCACTTAATTGCATAACTACTACTGCATAGCGGAAGCAGCTATATATAAGTTCCTTTCTGAATTAAGATGGACTTTCGCAAAGTAAAGCCTGATTCTATTAGATATTTATGATACATATATTTTAATACAATTAACAAAACTATATAATAGGATATATGTATATATGTTTACGCAACATATGTTTTTTGGCTAAAATAAGTATATCATATTTATCATAATATATTACCTGACAAATTCATCCAAATGATGAGGTCCAAGAATAGACCAGTCCCGTGTCAAATAGTCGAAGTTATCCATAATGACAGCGACGAAAAGATTTATAATCTGGCGATAGTAAAACAAATAAATAACATTAATATCACTCAGAGACGTGAATTATCTTTAAATACAGTGAGGACCGTCGTGGCGTAGAGGCGTAACGTCTGCCTGTAAGGTGACGGTTTCTGGCTTCGATCCACAGTCGGGGAAGATAGATTTTTCTATTTTCCATTTTCTTCGCTCTGGCAAACTGGTAATAAAAGGCAAAGCGCGGCGTTGAGTTCCGCCACTCTACGCGCAATACCTCGAAAAAGGAGGAAAGCGGGGACGGAGAAAACAGGGACTAAGCAACGGAGTGTCTTAACACTAGGTTCCCACGATCCCTGCAGTTCCCTCTGCCTACCCTGCTATGTGCGGGATATATATACATATATATCTAATTAATACTCCAAACGGCAGTGCGCGGAGAACTGAGAGTATCTTAACACCAAGTTTCTACGGTTACTACGGTGCCCTCTGCCTACCCTGCTAAGTGTAAACACAAGGAAAAAAAGTAAAAAAATATACTATCACAAAATTGATTTTACCCAAAAAAAAATAATAAAAAATCCTACCAGAAACGTGCAAAGTAGTGAAAATGATATGAAATAAGGGAACGCCAGTCTGGAGCCGCACGACTCCTCTCCGTCGGACGGGTTGATGCAGCCGACCGGCTCGCCGGGGTGCTCGTCGTCGTTCGGAGATAGTGCCATCATTATTTCCTGCCACGCTTCCCCTACAGAGAAAACGAAGCTTTTAGATAAAAACTATATTATTTCCAATTTTTCAATGAAAGGGAGCTGCTTGGCATTCTAAGGATTCACCGCGCGGGTGTCCATCGCGTTGTAGGAAGAGGAGCTCAGACCAGCGCTTGGGACTTGCGACCCAAGTGTAGGTTTAAAGGGCCCCTTTAAAATTCATTAACGCTCACCTTCACTGTCCGAGCTCCTCCCACTACCTAACCAATTCGAAACGATTCTGCTAATACCGCCTTTAAATATACTCTTTAACTTGTGACTATTGTAATATATGTATGTATGTTGCCACACTCGTTTGTAACATATTGTTATATATTTATTAGTAAATATTCTTTTATATTTATGTTTCCATAGCCTATATGTTACTCTGACTAAATTCCTGTAGTTACATTTAAATCTGATCAATAGTTCTTGCTTGAAATTTTTATATTTAGAACATTAGTGAGATGAAACTAACTAATGTACTAACTACGATGACTAACTACGGTTACAAACTACGGTGGGAATGAGGATGAAGAAACACCTTTACATCTCATAGTGAACACTAATAATACTTCGCAAGCAGTTATACTATGCAACGATGATAAAGCTGCAACTAGGAGAAGAAGGGGAAGAACTAACTACGTTCATTTCTCTATTAGTGAATTTATTGCAGCAAGGAATAAAAAAATTAAAAAAAATGCAATTTATGAATTAGACCACTTTAATTTTGAATGAATTTCCGGTTCAGAGCAAGAAAGAGGAGAAAGAAAGAGATTTTATTTTTTTTAAATATCTAAACAAACCTGTAGCAGATCTAAAGAGTACCATCAGAGCGCCGCCGAACGTTTGGAAGTTATTATTAGGTGTGATGATATCGTCATCTTCTTGTATTCTACCAAAAAGCTGTAATGAAGATAGTCTCTTACAGTAATATGACATTAATCTTAAAACACTTTTAAAAACTAATAAAAAAGTATTTATGAAGTTATTAACATTACTTAATACTGTCTATGCCAAATTTTATATATTTTTCATTTTCACACACACATACACATTCATAATATATATAAAGATAAATTCAAATTCAAATATATATAAAGATAAATTCAAATTCAAATTCATATACGCAGAGCAAAAAAAAGTAATATCATATCTATCTTTCTCACACACAAACATTACCGCTATAATTCCCTCTTTTTCTAAATAAAAATTTAACCCACTAACTAATATATTAGAAACGGTTACCTCTCTCTCACACACACCCATTTTCTATACTCCCATCTCTTTCCAATATATGTTCTACCAACTCACCTGCATTCCAACAACGGCATATATAAAAAACAGTAGCACAATAAGTAGCGCTACGTAAGGTAGAGCTTGGAAGGACTTTATGAAAGTCCACAGTAAAGTTCTTATTCTCTCTCCTCTGGAGAGAAGCTTTATGAGACGCATCGCTCTGAAGAGGCGGAAGAACGTTATGTATTTGAGAAGAGACGATGAACCCTGGAAAAGGAGACATTTATAATAATTTTTTTTTAAGTATTATATAGGCTGCTTAAAACTTATTGCTTTCATATATATATATATACATAATAATAATAAAAAATCTATACTTACCTCTTTGTTACTATCTGGTGAAATAATACACTGCAGAGTCTGTAATAAAATAAATAAAATATATTAATAAATAATAATATTACTAATTAATCTATATATAACATACATATATAACATACATTTAAATTACTAATATCGAGTCCCACGAATTCTAATTTTTAACTAACAAGACGCTAAACTAGCAATATGGCTATTACAACATAACAAAGAAAATCGTTTTTGCAATGTGAAATACGAAATGTATGAGTTTTATACTTAAATTAAACTTTAATATATATATATATATATATATATATATATATATATATATATATATTATATATATATATATATATATATATATATATATATATATATATATATATATATATATATATATATATATATATATATATATATATATATATATATATATATATATATATATATATATATATATATATATATATATATATATATATATATATATATATATATATATATATATATATATATATATATATATATATATATATATATATATATATATATATTTTTTTTTTTTAATGTAATTGACATACACTTGGTCGGTACTCTTTTTAATTTATACTATATGTTCTTAACATAAATACTAATTATATTAATATTAACACATAATATATAAAATTAATATTAATCATAATGAGCTTTTATCTTCATATTATTTTATATTTAATGTTACTTAGAACTAAGTTTATTTTTTTATCTTTATGCCTTAGCCCGTTAATAGAAGAGTAGGCAGAGGGAATCACAGAACCTTGGGATACTAGGTTCCCTCTCCGTTCAATCTCAAGACACTCCGTTCCATACTTTCCACCTTTTCAAGATATTACGTGTTGAGTGGCGGAACTCAACAACGCATTTTGCCTAAGAAAATGAAATAATCCATCTTTATCTCATGGGAATCGAACCCATAAACCGTCGCGTTTACAAGCAGACGCTACGCTTCTTATGGGTACATAAAATTACTTTAGCACAGCATATACTCACATCTGTAGGTTTATTTTCATTGACTTGAGTGACCACTATATCTATAATACTGCCAACTACTAGAATGAAGTCGGTCGTGTTCCACGCGTCGCCGAAGTAGTTCTGAAAAAGTATTTTGTAAACGTTTATAAAGCAAAGATAAGTTTTATATGAAATATAATGAAATTAGAGAACGTAAATGGCTTAAACTATAAATATTAAATCGATAACCTCAATTAAAATTTACGTTAATCTTAATTTTTTACTTTTTTTTCTTTAAATTATTTTTTTTTAAATTCCACCCTACCTTAAATCTGAAGGCGGCAAGTTTAAACACAAACTCTAACATAAACACTGTAGTAAGCAGCATGTTGAGGTAATCCAGTGCCTGAGAAAGATATTATAAAACATTATCGTTAAGGTTTTAAATATAACAACAGTGGTAGAATTATATATACCTAGTACGATAATGAGACGTATGAAATTTTATAAGAATTCATTTTTTTAGCTTCACGCTTTATTTGTATATTGCAGGGTAGGCAGAGGGAACTGCAGGAACTATAGGAACCTAGTGTTAAGACACTCCGTTGCTTAGTCTTTGCTTTCTCCGTCCCTACTTACAAAGCAATGCGTGTTGAGTGGCGGAACACAACGCTGCGCTTTGCCTAGTTTCCAGAGCGAAGAAAATGGAAATAGAAAAATCCATCTTCTCCAAATGGGAATCGAACCCACAAACCATCGCATTTACAGGCACACGCTTACGCCTCTGCGCCACGACGGTCCTCATATATAAGAATATTTGTTCCAATTTTATAAAAAAACTGCTGAACGAATTCAGATGAAATGATGCAGTATGTGGTTGCGACCTTAATTTAAAGCATAGGTTTAAAACTAGACTTTATAAACGTTAAAATTATAAAACAAGTAATATTTATTAAAATAAAAAAAAATAAATGAATTAAGTAATTAAATTATTGTTTCAATGCCATTTGTCAAATATGACGCAAGCATATACTATAGCGAATACGTGTCAAAGCGGGTCAAAGATATATCTCTTTCTCTTTCGGTAATTATTTTGATTGAAAGGTGACAGATTGATAACGTTTAATATTATTTTTATATACGAGATATTTAGGTCTGTGCCTAAATTAGTTAGTTTCCAGTGCCTAGTTCTTGATTAGTTTTTTGTATACAGCCTTGAAATGTTTTAAACTAGATTAAAAAGACAACAATTTCTATATAAGCGTATAACTTACCCTCTTATATTCATACTTGGCGTCATGGTACTTCATCATGAGAGCTACTGTGTTGAGGACGATGAAGAAGAATATGAAGTATTCAAAGCGTTGTGACGTCACAAACCACCATGTCTTGTATTGGATGCGACGTTTTGGAATGTATCTGTAAGAATAAATAAGTATTTCGTAGGAAATGGGAATATGGTGTCGAAACATTGTGTTCTCCGCTTTCCATTTAACCAATCAAAATACTTTTCTGTATGCATGCCTGAAGACAAAGATATCTAATAATTTTTATATATACTTGGTTCAGGGCCGTCGTGGCGCAGAGGCGCAACGTCTGCCTGTAACGCGACGGTTACTGGGTTCGATCCCCAGTCGGAGAAGATGGATTTTTCTATTTCCATTTTCTTCGCTCTGGCAACTAAGGCAAAGCGCGGCGTTGAGTTCCGCCACTCAACACGCAATGCCTCGAAAACGGCGGAAAGTGGGGACGGAGTAAGCAGGGACTAAGTAACGGAGTGTCTTAACACTAGGTTCTTATGGTTTCTGCAGTTCCCTCTGCCTACCCTGCCATGTGCGGGATAAAGCGTGAAGCTAAAAAAAAAAAAAAAAGCAAGCCTAACTTAAACGTGTTTGACTGGTATTTACACACTTGCCAGTAGATACATTCAAAATAAACAATCAAATACCCTGTGATTTGCCAATCGTAGCAGTTGCTCGTAGGCAACGGCCCGTACTGGAAGGGAACTATAAACCCTGAAGTGCTGTTATTGAATGATTTACGTCATTTCATGTAATTACGAGGAATCTATGTCCGAGTGTACTCGAAATTTGTGATATATGTGTGTTTCGACGTTTACCTTTTAAAATTAACTTTAACCACTTCTGTGTTTTTACCTAACAATACAATAATGTACTAAGACTTAACATTTATTCATTAAAAACAAGATATACCTTCTAATAGGTTTGGCTTTCAAAGCGAACTCTATACAGTTTCTCTGATTCTTATCAAGTTCGCAGTCCTTGAACTCTTGCTCTCCTTCCTTCTGGAACGTTACTATGACGAAACCTACGAATATGTTTACCTGGAAATTAGAGCAATATCAAACAATATTAGATATTATTAAGATTTTAAACGTTTAACACTTTAATTTAATAAAATTAATAATTTTATTTTTTTCTTTAATAAAATTCCTTAAAGTAAAAAAAAATAAATTTTGAACGTAGCGGGATTTGAACCCGCGCATTTTCGGAAGCCGTATAAGCATTGTGACCACTATATACGGGCTGATACGTGCCCTATACACCCTTTGTTGATAATTGATAATTGATAGTTGATAATGAATGTATATTAAATAAAATAGATTGATAAAAGTTCATATGCTTGATAATTTATTTGCTACTACGTTGATACAATTTTGATAGTTTATTGATAGATGATATTTGCTAAAATGATAAGTTGCTAATGATATCTCAATCACCGCGCGTGCTCACGGGTTGAGACCCGCGCGGCTGCTCTTGCGTACTGAATTATAAACTATTAAAAGCGTATAAAATAAAAGCGTTGTAGCGTGAATTGCTGACGCTACAAATCAGCGTATTAGCCCGTACACACTAAGTCATACGTTCTTCATCATAATGCCTCGAACTTTTTATATGCTTTGTTCAATTTTGTGTCTTTATTATACTAAAATAATCTTATAATTTATTATAATTCAATGAACATATCTTTTGTATATGAAATAAAACTAGAAATAGTAATTTTAGTACATAAAGATAACCTAGTGTCAAGACACTCGGTAAATTTACACACAAAATCGAAACTATGGGAATTGAACACTGTACTTTATGAAATAGAAATAGTTCAACCTCCTTACTATGGGACCAAAAATCAATGCACCATATTAAATAATATGTTGATTACTATTAAAATATAAAAAAAGCTCACCATGAAGAAAGCTATAACAATAATGTAGCTTATGTAGAAAAACGCGACCAGTGGTCTGGAATTCTCAATCGGTCCATGTCTTTCCTTGTTGGAATCCATAGACACTGATAATAATCTGAAATAAAATATAATACATAATAAATGCTAAAAAAATAAAAATAGAGATAGATAAAGATGGAAATATATATAAGAAAGAAGATCTAGACCTATTACTTTGGTTATTTGTTGCTTAAAGCAAAATTTCTAATTTAAATACAGTGGACAGTTGAGGATCGTCGTTGTGCAGAAACATAGCATCTACCTGTAAACGCGATGGTTAGTGGGTTCGATTCGCTCTGGCAACAAGGCAAAGCGCGGCGTTGAGTTCCACCACTCAACACGCAATGCCTCGAAAAAGGCGGAATGCAGGAACGAAGAAAGCGGGGACTAAGCAACGGAGTTCTTAACACTAGGTTTCTATGGTTCCTACAGTTCCCTCCGCCTACCCTGCCGTGTGCTGGATAAGGCGTGAAGCTAAATAAATTGGACAGTGAGTGAATTATCACTAACTAATGCTTATTTTAGAGTGTAGAGGGTTTAATTTTCCTAAAAAAAAATTAAATCACTATAAAAGGCTCACCCAGGCCACCCTTCAAACGTAGACACGGTGAACAATGTGAGCATGCCACTCAGCACGTTGTCGAAATGAAACTTGTTGCGAACCCACACTCTGTCTTCTATCTTTAATTCCCCATTCTCATATACGAGATAGGATCCGCTGGAAATTTTGGATTTTTGATGTAACAATTGTTTTTTTCTAACCCAATGATGAGATTGAACCCATGACCAGTTTATCAGGTTAGGCTGTTGTTATTAATAATGATATTTCAATAAATGAAAATTTGTATCAACTCAATTCAATTTAAATGGATTTTAAACAATTAAGTGGTTTCAAAATTATTATCCAGATACCGTAATCAATGAGAGCTTCATACAAAATACTTACTTATTTATACTATATAGTCTTTTAGTTTAGCGTGCTATCACGAAAGCAATGGTTGTAGGTGAACCCACACTCTTTAAACGTAGCGTTTAATTTCACCACTTAACATGCAGTGACATAAATTGAGGATAAATTGAATGAAGAAGAAGAAAAATTTATTGATGTAAAAAAATTTAATTTAAATGACTGTATGGTATAAAAATATAAATTTGCATAAAATCATGAAAACACATACATTAATACACGCATACATACATATACATATATTTATATTTTAGTTATAACACTTACCGACATTCATCGCTCGTCATCTTAGTCACATCGGTACATCTAAAGAATTTTCCCTGAAACCATACTCGTCTTAAATTTAATTGGGTAACATATATCTATATCAATATATCAGACACTATGTATATATATATATATATATATATATATATATATATATATATATATATATATATATATATATATATATATATATATATATATATATATATATATATATATATATATATATATATATATATATATATATATATATATATATATATATATATATATATATATATATATATATATATATATATATATATATATATATATATATATATATATATATATATATATATATATATATATATATATATATATATATATATATATATATATATATATATATATATATATATATATATATATATTTATAAATACATATAAATATATATATATAACATATAATATGATAAAATCACCTGACCTCGCCTCTTTTCAATAGGAAAGCTAAGCAAACAATTAAAAGACAGTATAGTAATCACAACAATGCTATTTAAATACAATGACGTAAAGCAATGCTCTAGTAGCTTAGGAGAGTATAACAGGTTCAATTTCAGTATCATTTACTAGAAATCATACGTTTGTGTTCTATATACCTTGAACAATTGTATGCCGACTACAGCGAACATAAATTGTAGCATATGGTTTATAATCAATATATTTCCAATGGACTTTATAGATGCGAACACACATTTAACCACATACTGTAAACACAAATTGATATAACATAAACACAAAACGAACACAAACACAAACAAAACACACACAAACATAAGAACACAATATGTTAAAACAACAAAAACAATTACGTTACCGAACGTGTTCAAGGAATTCCAAATTGTGTAGTTGTGTACGTGTTGCGTGACATTTTTGTGTAAAAAAAGAAACAGAAGGTGTTAAAAATGGGAGGCAAAATCCAAAAAATATCCAATGCCTACTTACATTGCGTTAGTTCGGTTTGTAACAAAAAAATCATAAAATTATAAAAAAATATATGCCAGTGTCCTGATCTGACTGTACAAAATCAAACACAAAATATATCAAAAAGGGGTCAAAATGGGTCAAAAAATAAATAACAAGTACCTCACTCCTAGATTTCAAGTGAAAATGTCCAGGTAGGGGGTTTTGATGCAAAAAAACACACGAAAGCTCAAATATTTAAACACAAAAAAGGTTTTTTTTTTCATAACAAATGGCACACAACACCTTTGGGCTAAAACTTAAAACTAGGGGTGAAAGAAAAAAAAACATGCTGTATAAGCTGTATAATTTCGGTCTAAGCCAAGCAAAACTCCAATGTTAGTACATTTGTCCGAGCACGTAAGCACACAGAAACGAAATCAGATGATTTTTCTCTAAATTTCATATAATATGTAAAAAAAATGAAATGTATATGTATGTATGTATATATATATATATATATATATATATATATATATATATATATATATATATATATATATATATATATATATATATATATATATATATATATATATATATATATATATATATATATATATATATATATATATATATATATATATATATATATATATATATATATATATATATATATATATATACATATACAGCAAAACTATAATACTTACTGTATATTTAAATAACGATTGAAACCCAAAGGTGTCGTTGATATAAATAATAATATACATGTATAATCATAATTATGTTTTTGTATAATCCTTGTATATATGTAAATGTATAACTCGTATGTATTTGTATAAAATCACCCTACCTTGAACATTTGCACCCCCATAACCGCAAACATGAATTGTAGAAGATTTGTCACCAATAAAATGTTGCCTATCGTTTTTATTGCAACGATCACGCACTGTACTACGTGCTAGAAACCGAAAATTACTATTACTAACTATATCTAGTATATTTTTCTATTTTATATTAGACTGTGATGTATTTAATAAAAAAAACTTAAAAAAATATATTATTACTATTGATATTTCTATAGAAAAATATATACTATATAAGCGTTAAAAAAATTACAAATTATAAAATAATAAACTTTTTAACATCACTCTATATAAGAAATATTATACATAATGTTCACAAATATTTAAATTTAATATTGTATTTAATATTCACTAAATACCACACAGTCTTAAAAGTTAACAGAATTCAAACTGACCTTAAGTCCTTTAGCTCTGTTGATGGCCCTCAGAGGTCTCAACACTCGGAATACTCTCAATATCTTTATGAAAGACACGTTGCTTGATCTGTTCATATAAACATATAAATTGACACACTTTTATATATTATTATAAGAAATTAGAAAATTATTTTAGACAATGTATAAAAACTTAACATGGCGGACTCGAATTTGAGAAACTAAGAAATTTAGAGGGATAAGGTTCGAATTCCGATATGTTAGATTTTTAAAAGTATTATGCAGTAATAATAAATACTTTATACCGAATTGCAATGTTTCTACATTCATTTTTCTAGGTTCGATTTTAATTCTGGGGATTAAATGATACAATATTTCCGCTTTCTTTTTAAATTCTCCAATTTCTTCGTCTTATCAATTGAAAAATCTCGCAGTACATTCAGTCATCAAAATCTAAATAAGCATGTCCCTAAGAATTTGTAAGTGCCCTTAATAAACAATAATACCTTTTAAAATTTACTAACTTTGTTAATTAATTGTTGTATTGAATTTTTCTTTATTACCTTTTATATAGAAAATACATGAAATTAAGCATCACAATAGTAATAAATTCGAATTCCACTTAAAGCATATTTTTTAGCTTTTAAAAAAAAAACATAATATTTACTCACCCACTGGCAGATATAAGTGAGACAATAACAACGAGTAAATCAAGCAAATTAAAAGCAGATCTGCAGAACGCGTCTTTGTGTAGAATAAAACCGTATGTAACTAGCTTTAGTAGTAATTCAATAGTGAACACTGTTGTGAAGAAATAGTCGATTTTGCGGAGAGTCTGAAAAAGAAAAAAAAAGAAAAAATGGAGCACGCTGTATAGAAAAATATGTAAAGTTTGTATGTATTAATGTGTTTTCTACGATTTATGTATTATTTATTTTTTGATTTAAGTTATTTTTATTTTATTTAACTTATTTAATGCATTAAGTCTGTCTTCTCGCAACTTATTGTTTTTACCTACTTTTAGAGATTAGCTGGAATCTCTTATAGATATAAGTCCATCCTTGACTATATTTCTATATATCTATTCCATGTTTTTCATAATACAATAAGCAATATATAATGCAAACATATAAACTAAGCAACGGAGTGTCTTAATACTAGGTTCCCACGGTCCCTGCGGTTCCCTCTGCCTACCCTGCCATGTCCGGGATAAAGCATGAAGCTAAAAAAAAAACAAAAATTCTATCCTTAGTATGGAATAACACTTAAAAAAAATAAAAACAAGCGTACTTTTACTTTGTACGTTTACTTTGTAACAAGCGTATAGAACCTAAGGTAGGCAAGGGAACCTAGTGTTAAGTCGTACATCCGAGACATTGCATGTTGGGTTGCGGAACTCATCGCCGCGCTTAGTCTTGTTGAAAGGACAAATTAAATTAAAATAATTCATTCTTTTTAGTAATAATCGAGGCAACAAGCGTAGCATTTATATTTGATTCTAGCATGACGGCTTTCCCGTACAGTTTTTGTTTTTTTTTTTAATTATTTGACAAAAAGTGCAAGATTGTATCTAATAGGAATAAAAAATCTTATATACTTTACTTTTTATATACTAAATTATTTGACAAAAAATACAAAAAATTAGGTTAATCTCCATCCTAACGTGATTGCTTCGAATAATTATCTAGAAAGACCATGGAGTTCAAGTTAAGATCGTTTTTATATACATATTAAACTTATTTTTAAGTGTAAATCCACACTTAGGAATCCCAAACTCGAATTAAACCTACACCTTAATTAGTAACAAATATCCTAATAACTGACCTCACTCCAAGCCTCACTGGCTTTCCCTCCCACGGGGTCTTCCATCGCCAACATGAGGGAGGACGCGAGAATACAGAGCAGTATCATGTTCTTGAACCACGAGTTGTTTTGGGTTTTGTAGCATGTTACTCTAAACCTGAGTATAGATATGTACAAATATATAATTTAAATAGTTACTGTATATAAAACTTATATACATATTATGTCTTCCAATTTTTCAGCTTCACGCTTTATCCCGCACACGGCAGAGTAGGCAGAGGGAACTGCAGGAATCCTATGAACGTAGTGTTAAGACACTCCGTTGTAAGTAACGGAGTGTTTTAACATTAGGTTAGGTAATTTCCCTCTGCTTTCTCCGTCCCCGCTTTCCGTCTTTTTCGAGTCATTGCTTGCTGAGTGACGGAACTCAACACCGCGCTTTGCCTAGTTGTCAGTTGCCTAGTTGCCAAAGAAAATTGAAACAGAAAAATCCATCTTCCCCAAATGACAATCGAACTCTTAAACTATCGTGGCAGAAGGTGCGCCTCTGCGCTACGAGGGTCCTAATTTTCAATTTTTTTTTAAATTTAATTAAATTAAAATTTTCAAATAAATATAACACTGCCACACACACACACACAACTGCCTTATGTTGCTATGGCAACGTGTAAACATTCCATGTAAAAATAAAAACGTAAATGTATAACACAATAAAGTTATACAACAAGAAGATCAGACCAGTAAATGAGGTCTTACTCTCAAAGCAGCGGTTAAGGGTTCGATTTCCACTCTGATAGTCTTTTTCGGTATTAAGTTTAATTTTTATAAAAAATGAGAAATGTATATATAATAATTTAACAAACGTTTACAATTTTTATATAGAATTCAACATAAGTATTTACCAATTCGTCTTAGAGAATATGAAGAAGCTGCTGCCGTCTGGTATGGGCTTCTCCTGCGTTTTGATCTCCACTTCGGACAACCGCCGCGGTCTCGCCGATATTGTGGGCTGACGTTTCGGTGGTGAGGGCTCTTTCTTTATATCACCTTTAGTAAGATATTATTTTTTAATAAGTTAAGCTGGAGTCGAGAAATTTAAACTCATTTATACTAATATTGTAAGCTAAACTGTTTGTTCGGCTGAACGTTTTCATCTCAAGAACTATTGTTTTGAATTTCAGAAAAAAAAGGTACATAGACTATATATTACAAACTGCGATCAAATCTTTATTTACTTCCATTACCCTAAATAGTAAATTGCAAGTAAAAGTACATACCATTTTGTTTCTTATCTTCAGGTACCAAAGCGTTGTTTGCGTTATCACCTTCTTCTTGTTCGGCTTCTTGTTCTACATCCTCTTCTGAACCAGTCTCTTCGTATTCATGTTCCGATCTGTTTGGAAAATTATATATTATTAGTTCAGTTAAGTTCAATTCAGTTCAATTCAATTTAGCTCAATTAAGTTCACTTCGGTTCAGTTTGGTGCGGTTCGGTTTGGTTCTCTTATTTTAGCCTTCAATTCGTAGAAGTTGAGCAGAAATAACTTTGCCAAGGTCATGTAGTTTGTAGTTATAATATATAAATTAAATAATAATATTATGATGTGTACCGTATGTTACAAGTAGGGAGAGAGCAACTGTTAATAATTTTAACCCATCGTGTTAATTTAAGTTAAGCTAAAACATTGTCTCCTTTTTATTGTACATAATTTACACATATTTAAAAATATAACCAATTTAAAAAAAATGTGTTTTTGTAACGTACCTTGCAACTCTTTTATAAGATTTATACTTTTGGCTGCATGTAAAAAATACATAATAAAGAATTTTAAACAACATTTATATTATCTTTTATTATATACTAAGTACATGTGCATTTGTATCGGTAAGTGCATTTATGAGTACTCTGTGAATGTTTGCACAAATAGTTGAGTGCTTTAAGTACATGTGCACTCTTATTGATGCTTATATGAGTACAATGAGTGCATGTGCACTGGTACTATTTCATACTGAAGTGTTTTTAGTAATTTTTAGTATAGTAAATATTGTTTTAGTGTGCTGTAATTTTTTAAATCAATTCATGAATTTAAATTTTAAGCTAAGCGTTTCGTTTTCAATAATATGTAAATTTCTTATTTAATTTTATCTCACCCTTCACTAGAGTAACCTTCTTCTTCGTTTACATATTCATCATCTGTCTCTCCTCTCTCTTCATCTAACTGAGGGTTACCAGCTTCAGGGTTATTAGCATCCTGGAAGTTAATTTAACAAATATTTGACAGCTTACAGATGTGATGCAATGTGGTTGGCCTATCCAACCTATAAGACTAAATGCTATAAATTTTAATGAAAAAATATTATTATATTCAAGAATATATTTTAAACTTTTTTTTCCTTTATTTTTTTCATGTTTAATATTCAAAACTGTTACCTAAAAGATACCTTCTAAGTACCACAAAAATAAATATATATTCAAAGTATTTTATGAGAAAAAGTATATTTCGAAGACAGTGTCTTAAATGCTATTTTTAGATTCTCATGTTCAAAAGAAAATTAAAATATTAAATTTTACTCATAGTAAATTATGCACAGGGAACTGTGGGTAGAAGAAACCTATTGTTAAGAAAATTCATTCCCCCATCCCCGGTTTTCGAGGTATAGTAAGTTGAGTTGCGGAACTCAACGCCGCGCTTTATAGCTACAAAAAAAATAAATAGTACAAGAAATACTGATAACAATAAGATTTTGAATTACATTTCTTAAACATTTGTATCTATTTTCATTTTTTTCATATATAATATTATTCTTGATTTAACACCTCTTTATAATTGTTAAAAAAAAACATTTTTAATATATTACAAACAAAATACCTCTTTCTCTTTAGTGATCTCCTCCGCGTCCATCTCCTCAGCGTCGCCGAGGTTGTCCACAGCGATAGCCAAGAACACGTTCAATAGAATATCTTATAGTTTGATGTAAGGATATTTTAAATAAATCCTCTTTTCTCTTTTTTTCACTCTCCGCCATTAAATTGACTATAGCTTTGAAATACCTACTTTAAGCAAATACTCTAAGAATTAAAAGAAAGAACGAGAAATATAACTTGCATTATCCTATTGCGGATCTCTTTTTAACCGCACTATATCCTTTGTTCTTAATACAATATGGCGTAAAATTTTTTTATCCAGATAGCATAAATATTTTTTATTAAGATACAATACAATAAAAGTATTATATTATATAATATATTATATTTAATTTAAAATGGCCGCCTTAGATTTTACAAAATGGCGGATATGAATGATGGGATTTGACAGTAAAAGACAAAAAATGAACATCAGAAAACAGACGGAATACTATTATTAAAAAATATTTACAAATAAAACTAAGATATCAGTTTCCTACAATGAAATACTAAAATAACTATTAAATGAAAACAATTTAACCCATCTTAATGTCGAATTTTCAAAAGTAAAAAACTGTCATATATGAGTTGTATAAAAATAAATATATATATTTAATAAATTTAAGCTTTATAAAGTAACAATTTAAGTAAGTAAATTTATGTAAGTGGGGACGGAGAAAGCAGGAACTAAGCAATGGAATGTCTTAACACTATTTTCATATGGTTCCTGCAGTTCCCTCTGCCTACCCTGCAATATACGGGAAAAAACAAGAAGCTAAAAAAAGTTTATGTATAAATATGATTTTTTTAAGATTTTACTATTAAATATACTTTATATGGCAATTACAATAAGCATATCGCGTACAATTACTTCGAAACTAGCCTTCGTGTATTAATCATAAGAGCATTATTTTAACAAGTGTTAGTGAACCATATATTATATAGGTTCCCACGGTCCCTGCAGTTCCCTCTGCCTACCCTGCCTTGTGCGGGACAAAGCGTGTAGCTATAAAAAAATATATATATATATATTGTCAACGACATTATTCTTTATGTATTTCGTGCAATATAGAATATAATAATAAAAAGGATACAATTGCCACAAATGAATATGACAATGAAGTACAAAGAGGCGAGCATTCCAGGCGTTCCTACGCCGCCGTACGCGTTGATGCCGTGGTACATCACTACGTTCCAGTCTTCTCCTGTTAGGATCTTGGAAGAGATTTATTTTTAATTTTTTTTATGTCTTCACGCTTTATCCCGCACATGGCAGGGTAGACAGAGTAAACTGCAGAGACCATAGGAACCTAGTGTTGAGACACTCCGTTGCTTAGTCCCTGCTTTCTCCGTTCCTGCTTCCCGCCTTTTTCGAGGTATTGCGTGTTGAAATAAAAAATCAATCATCCCTGAGTGGGAATCGAACCCATTAACCAACGCGTTTAATGAATAACTATAAAAAAAATTAAATTAATTAAATTCAGATAAAAATATATTCATAGTTAAATTTAAGTATTTAAATTTGATTATCTATTTAAAGAATATAATACTTTAGATTCATCCCATAAAAAAAATTACTGATAGCTATATCTACTAAAAAAAAATAACATAGTTAAAAAAAAAATACCTGAAACATAGTCAACACAGCTTGCCAGAAAGAGTCGAAGTTGTGTCTCTCTTTCTCAATCTCGCCAGCGTAATCAAATCTGCCTCCAAATACTTGCATCCCCAACAACGCAAAGATCATGATAAAGAGGAAAAGTAGGAGAAGAAGGGAGAAGATGGACTGGATGGAGTTGAGTAGAGACGCTACCAGGTTGGATAGAGAACGCCAGTATCTGTGAAATTAAGAAGTTGTATAAAGAACGCATGGCTTAGTGGTCAGAGCGCTTGAACGGTTTGCAAGAGACGCGGGCTCAAATTCTGTGATGTTTAAATTCTTATAATTATGTTTTGTTTAAATATTAAATGAAGAAGATTTATTTGTTGTGGAATATTAATTATGATTATTGTGACATATGTGATAATTATCAAGTAATTAGTATTAGTACTGACTTCACTATGTTGGGTTTAAGATTATTATATTTAAAATAAACAAAAATAATATAATTTAAGTAATTAAATAGTGTATAGTATTTTTAAAATATTTAATAACAGTTTATCTTAAAATGGAAATAATTCCAAATTTGAAATTTGACTTGTTAAAATTCTTTTCGATTCGACATTCGAAATTTAAATAAAAATAACGTTCAAAATTCAAACGTTTTGTAAAATCAAATCAAATCAAGAAAACGCATAGGTACAAATTTTAACCAAGCGGGACTAAAACCTGCTTGTCTTTATTAAAAACCTATATTCTATAAAAGTTAAGAATATGTTCTTAACTTTTATAGAATTTATGATATTAATTATGTATATATATGTATATATATGGTTGCCTGTAAAGTCGGTTTTACGGGCGAAGATTTTACGTGACGTCTTTTTCTCGGTAGAGTATTTATTGATATGAATATTATTAAATTGCACAATAGGAACAAGGAATTGAATGAAAATAAGAATTGCACAAATTTTAACTATAGAAAATATATTTTGTTTACTAAAACATTGTACATGTGTCATGTGATACGCGCGGCGGACCGATCATAGTCCGGTGACTCATCGTAACGTTACCGGGCGTTACACTTTTTCATGAGTGACTCCGAGCCGCAACCTAATTTAAGGTCACGTCAAAATGAAATAAAAACACAAATTACGATGTGAATTGTTACATTTATAACACACTATGTAAGTGAAATTGTATTTCTTTTTGACAATAAATTCTTAAAACATTCAATATATAAAAAAATATTATATATAAATAAATTATATAAAACCAAATAAAACCAAACCAACCAAACCAACCAAATAAACCAATAAAACCAAATAAGTAATAACTTACTTAGTAACTTTAAACACACGCAGCAGTCGAACACAACGCAACACAGAGATGCCCAGCTGTGGGATCGTGTCGCTCAGTATCAACGCCAGCTCCACTATGGAGCACACCATCACGAAGCAGTCGAAGCGGTTGAATAGTGACACGAAGTAGCCCTGGAATAGATATATGTATGTATATTTACATTTACAAAGAATTGAACACATGAGTGGATGAAGAGAATATGATACAATTTGCAAATGTGAATTAATGGATTTTTTTTTGTTAAATATGTACATAACTGTTTGCGTCAAATTGTAGTTAATATAATGAAATACTAATATGAAGTGTAAAGATAATATAAAGGTATACGAATTAGTACTTATTAAACAAAATATGTACCAAACTCCTTCATTGAGCATAAAAATTCGGTTTTTACAAAAAATGTTACATAAACCCTTCATCCACTCATGTCTTCAATTAGTAAAAAAATAAGGAAGGTAAAGTATAGTGTTTTTATATTATTTTCTCTTTTTATGATTAATGGTATTGGTTTATAAAACAAATATCTAAGTCTGTGCGTCTGTTTGTGATAAACTCGAAAAGTAAAAATGAAAATAATAAGCAAATCGATTGCTTTCCTCGTATATGTATGTAACAGTGATTGGTGTGTGACGTATGTCTCTCTTCTAAGTAAAACCAATAATATTATAGAATGAAGGAAAATATTCTTATAAACCTAATATTATCCTTAAACTATATTTATATATAAAAATTAGAAACATGCAATTCCATAGGTATAACATTTCTAAAGCAAACGCGTATTATATTCCTAAATAATTTTATTTCTTTGGCCATTTAGTAAAGAATATCTTATCTATATAATAGTAATAAGTTTCTTTGCTATACTACTCATTTAAAGCACCAACAAAATGAAAAAAAAATACATATTAAAATTAAAAATTGCATGACTGTTAGGGCGCAGAGGCGTTACGTCTGCCTGAAAATGCGACGGTTTGGATTCGATTCTCACTCGTGGAAAATAGGATTTTCTTTTTTTTATTTCCTTTGCTCTGGCCATTCGAGTTCCACCATTCAACACAGCAAGGCTTTGAACGTAGACGAACGTAGTGTCTTTACACTAGGTTCCGGCGATTCACTCTGCCTACCCTGCTATGAGCGGGATAAAGCGTGAAACTAAAAAATAAATAGCTTACTTGAAATCCCAATGCGTACATCTTGACCAACATCTCCATAGTAAACAAAACCACGAACAAATTGTTCGCATGGTTTTGGAAACGATCTAGCCACAAGTCTTGGCTGGAAAAAAAATTAAATATGTATTATACATTCTCCACTTCTTCATTTCTCCACTTCATTCTTCACAAAATTATCCGGAAACTCATTTTCTCGAAAATATCTTACGAAATAATTTATTAAAAGACTATGTCTAAAATAAATTTGCATTCTTTGATAATTATATAGATAACAAAATATTTAAGGTCGATGTGGATCAGTGGAATTATATATGTAAGGGGTTGTAGATACGATTCCTATTTTCGTTTTACCACTTCAATTGAACAAAGTGCGGCGATGAGTTTCGTTTTTTATTATTTAATATAACTCTCTCTCTCTCTCTTACTCTACCACTACTCATATTTTATTTGGGATCCATTAAAAAAATGTTTGCTGTAAAACCATTGGCTTTACTTAATTTTAATATCAGTATTTTAGAAGGTAAAAATCAATATTTTAGAAGGTAATAATTAATTATTAGAACACTAGTAAAAACATTATTTGACAAAAAGTTTAAAAATAAAAAAAATATTCAACTACGTCGCCCATACTTATAATGTTCCGATGCAAGTACTGATGTGTTCAAAAACACGAGCACAATGATCGTCCAATAGAAAGCCTGGGATTTGACAGCTTTCCTACACGCCCTGCGCATGCGTCGATTTATCTGTAATTTTTACATTACATATTTATAGATTTAATCATAGCTGTTAAGTAAGGGTTGTGGATTCAATTCCTTCTTGGGGTAAAAACTATTTTATTTCCTTTACCACCCAACCACTGAGTTTTACCATTCTTAACATTAGATTCCCTCTTTATTTTTTATTTTCTATTAAATTCTAAATACACTGGGTTCCTATGGTTTCACTGTTCCCTCTGCCTACCCTGCTGTTATATACAAGATAAAGCGTCAAACTAAAATATAATAAAAAAATAATGCTTAATGTTACCAAGTAATTTCTAGACAAACAATGAATAACCGAAATTAGAGTTGTAAATTCCTTAGGTATCAATTAAATATCATTGGAGAAGAACTGAGAACAACTAGATTTCTAAATATAACTGACCAGTTCATTTTCAACTCCAATTGTTCTTCAATTATAGTTTAAATGAGAATTTTTTGTTGGCATGTCCTATCATCTGTCATCCAAAGCAAGCACAGAAATAGCGCTTTATAATTTAATTATATTTTTACATAACGTTAAAACGGGCAAAATGACCTTTTTTCATAGTAAATCATATTCGCCAATAAATTGAATAAATACCAATTTATTCATATCGATAAAAAGAAAAACATAACAGCAAAATAAGCTCATTTACCATTTTCCATTGCACAAATAATTTATCCAATAAATTGAATAAATATCAGTTTCCAATATCGTAATATTTCCTATAATAACTATAAATGTAATGTAACTTATATTATGTTATTTATACTACTGCAACGTCTGCCTGTAACGCGAGGGTTTCTGGGTTCAATTCCCACTTGGAAAGGTGGATTTTTCTATTTCTATTTTCTTCGCTCTGGCAACTAGGCGAAGCGCGGTGTTGAGTTCCGCCACTCAACACGCAATGTCTCGAAAAAGGCGGAAAGCGGGGACGGAGAAAGCAGGGACTAAGTAACGGAGTGTCTTAACACTAGGTTCGTATGGTTTCTGCAGTTCCCTCTGCCTACCCTGCAATATGCGGGATAAAGCGTGAAGCTAAAAAAAAATCAAACAAAAAGTTATAAGTCACTTACTTTATCAAATCTCCTACAGTATACTTTACAAGTAGTGGTCTGCGGCGGCTCTCCGTTTGCGTTCGCATTGTTTTGAGTTTCGTCGTTACTTCGCCTTTCTTTTTTGTTGCCTGTTACATTATTTATTATTTGATTTATTATATTATTTTTAACTGGCAATGTTTAAATTTTTCTCCTTTTTGTGTTCTCCATCCAACGTAATAATCGAAATACCAAAAATAAAGCGAATATGTAGGATTAATTGTGATGATGGTTACAGGTTCGATATTTATTTAATGAAATGAAATATATTCTTATGAAATATAATAAATAAATAAATAAATATGAAGTAAAAAATATAAAATATTGACAATAATTTTATTTATTATCAGTTTATTTCTCAAATAAGCACTTCACAATAACAAATAGGTAGTATCTTTACACATAAAGATACCTTTTAAGCAAAATCTACGATTTTACAAATTAGTGTAGTAAGTTACTCAAGTATGTAAAAAAGTTACTTGACTTTTCAATATATATTTTCAAATAACATAGTTATATGTTGTTTTACTGCTACATAGAATAATAATATATGATCTTCTATAATACCTTGGTTATCCTGGTCTTCTTCCTTCTGTCCCTGATCGTTCTCCAGATCCAACTCTTCAGCTACCGTGATCCAGTTCAAGTAGCCTTTTAGATCCTCCTCAAACTGCTGTCTCTCGCGGGATTTTTGGAAATCTCCGCGATTCTTTGCTTTTTCTCTTTCTTTGGAGAACTCTCTGTGATTATACAAATGTTTAATGAACAAACGGCAAACTGCATATTAACATGGCTGGGTAGTCATTTTACCCCTACTGGATTCCTTGTGTA
Organism: Dione vanillae; assembly: GCA_037178615.1. NCBI lineage: Eukaryota > Metazoa > Arthropoda > Insecta > Lepidoptera > Nymphalidae > Dione > Dione vanillae. Next base: position 793,686 of record JAZFAU010000261.1, read on the forward strand.
CCGTCATGGAAGGAGTAAGAGAAAACTCAAAACGCTCAGTTTTCTAATGCTCTCTGCTTTCTAATCATATTTAAGGTAAAGTTTTTCAAAAGGTGGAGCTCAACGCCGTGTTTTGTCTTTCATATTTAATTCATTCGTAGAATACGAACCCTTAACCATCGCCGTCATTGTATTACAGTAACCGTCATTGTGCCATGATTTTCTAATACTTTATTATATATATATATATATATATATATATATATATATATATATATATATATATATATATATATATATATATATATATATATATATATATATATATATATATATATATATATATATATATATATATATATATATATAAGTGATATAATCAGTATAATAATAAATATAAATTTTATTATTGCATTTTTATTTTTCATTTTTTAACTTCACGCTTTATTCCGCACCCCTCTCCCGTCCCCCGAAGGATGAAGGGGATGCGTAATGGCATTTTTTCCCAGCGACAAAAAAAAGGGTAGGCAGGGGGAACTGAAGGAATTATAGGAACCTAGTCCCTTCCCCCCTTCCCCCCTTTTCGCCTTTTTTTCGAGGCATTGTGTGTTGAGTGGCGAAACTTTGTCTAGTTGCGAAAAATATTAAAGTAAAGAAATCGAAAATACATCTTCCCTGAGTGGGAATCGATCCCATAAACCATCGCGAACTAAAACAAAACTAAAATGAAGAATCGATAATTCATCTTCATTGAGTGGGAATCGATCCCACAAGCCGTCGCGTTTACAAGCAACCTCTATGCCTCGACGGTCCTAATTATTTTATTTAATTAACAATATAACCTTACCCAGACAAAACACCAAGAATTAGGTTCATGACGAAGAAGTTTCCAAATATGACTAGCGTTACGAAATATATCCACACCCATGTATTGCCTTTGACGTCAGCTATCTGGAGATTAAAAATTTAAAAATTTACATGAATTAAATAAGATATGTTTATTCAAAACCTTGTGATTTTTTTAAAAAGGATATTGTTAAATATTTTTATGTTTCTTAAAGTGTGGATTAACTTATACCTTATATCACACAATTTTTATCCCCAGTGTGGATTAATAGTTAAAAAATCATGAATATATTTAATAAAAATAGCATTCTCTCTCGCCAAACGATTGATCTTTGTAATGGTCTTTGGGTAGCGGAAATTTGTAAAAATCTCCCTACAGAGATGCTAACAACGACATACGGTGTATAAAGTATAAAAAGAGTTTCGACGCAACGTGTTGAAGAACACATGGCTTAGCGGTGAGGGCGATGCATGGCTCGCAAGGGGGCGTGGGTTCAAATTCCGCTGCTTATAAATTTTTATGTTTTCTTTAAGGATATTATTAATTTTTCTAGGCAAAATGAGCAACATCGCGTCTTATGCCCCATAACAGGGTATCTACCCTACGGTAGGATGGAGCCCTACTATTTTTATAGAGATAATCTAGTACTAATAACACTCGTAATATCAAGATAATCATGTCTACAATCGGATACTATCCCACTGAGCTATAACAGCTTTTATGTGTTTAAAAGTTGTTTCATATATTTTTGGTATAATTGGCGGTTAATCTGGAAAACTCTTTAAAATATTTTACTAACACACATGAAATTAATGAAAACAGTACACAACCCATGATGCAATCTAAGTACCCATGAGAGTAACTCTACTTTTCTCTACTCTACTCTACTAAAGTAACCGCAGCTACAGTTGGTAGCATTGAAACGATTTTGTCGACAAATAAAATATTTTAATTTACAGGCTTTTTTATAAATTCCTGTTGTTCCTGAGACTAGAGTAGTTAAAGAAACAAGCCATGATGATGATGTTTAAAGTGTTTACCTACACTGAGGATAGAAAAATATTTAAAGAAAACATATAAGAATGAATTAAAACGCAGCGGGAATTGAACCCGCGCCCCTTTGCTAACGCCGTATCGATATTATGTGCGTTATACAACTTATTTGGTTGTTAGCATGTAGGTAGATTTTTACAAATTTCTGCTATCCAAAGATTATTATAAAGAGAAAAATATTTAAAGAACATTTTCACATGTTTTCTTTACTCTTAACTTACCGCATACATAATATCCGTCCAGCCTTCTAAAGTAATGCACTGGAACACAGTAAGCATGGAGTAGCCGATGTTATCAAAATTTGTGATCCCATAATTGGGTCCCACCCAGTAGTCCTTACAAACGAACCCTTCCTCGCATTGGTTCCCGATGTCCGCGTCACGGGAACATGGCTTAGGATCGTTTATCATGTCGTCTGAAATATATATGAGTAAATATATACTAACATAATATTATATATTAGATTTTATCAGCGGCTTCGCTTGCATTTCAATCAAGTAATAAGTATTAGAGATCAAAAAAACCGGTCAAGTGCGAGTTGAACTCGCGTGGAAAGGGTTCCGTACACAATATAGTGAAATATTTCCCCTGAAAACGTTTTTTTCCCTAAAAATATTTTTTATCGAATTTACCATTTTATTTTCAATTTATGAAATCCTTATAGGTTTTCCTGTAATCTACAAGCCATAAACTATATTCAGTAATTTTTTCAAATTTTTCGGCCAAGTAGTTTCGGAGATTAGGGGGCATTATCAATTTTCGGCTTTTTTCATGAATATCATCGAAACTATTTATTTTAAAAAATTTAAAAAAATATATACGAGATTCTGATAACAAGCCCTTTCATTTGATATATGACTCAGTAAGGTTCGCATTTTTTTTTAATTACCTAAATTATCCCCCAAAAATTACCCTTATTTCAAAAAATATTTTTAACGTTACACATCTGTGATCGGGCCCTGGCCCTGGCCCTGAGCCTTACACCATCCTGCCAAATTTCACCTGATTCAGTCTAGTAGATTCAGAGAAAATTGTCTGTGACAGGCGGACGGACAGGAACACGAGTGATTCTATAAGGGTTCCGTTTTTTTATTTTTGTACGGAACCCTAATATTGAAAAAGAAGAAAAAAAGTTGACAAACGATGTTTTTATCTTTGTATATTACTAACTACCTGTTAAGTAAAAACTTTTTTTTTCATTGAGAAATACTGTAACTGTAACTTGTAATAACTCTAAAAGGGTGTGTACAAAGTTTTATAATGACCGATTGAGTAGTCTTTGCGTGAAAGCTTAACACACAAACTTACGTTCGCATTTATAATATTATATAGTAAGAAAGATTTAATCACGCTTTACTTTAATTAGGTTTTAAACCCATTTTCGAGACGAGAGTTGAGTGGCGGAAATAAAATAAAAATATATTTTTTTTAGCTTCACGCTTTATTCCGCACATGGTAGGGTAGGCAGAGGGAACTGCAGGAACTATAGGAACCTAGTGTTAAGATACTCCGTTGCTTAGTCCCTGCTTTTTACGTCTCCGCTTTCCGCCTTTTTCGAGGCATTGCGTTGAGTGGCGGAACTCAACGCCGCGCTTTGTCTAGTTTGCCAGAGCGAAGGAAATGGAAATAGAAAAATCCATCTTCTCCGACTGAGGATCGAACCCAGAAACCGTCGTGTTACAGGCAGACGTTGTGCTTCTGCGCCACGACAGTCCAATTTGTCTAATAAAAGTAAAAAAATGTTAATAATTCACACAACTGAGTAGAACTTAAAATGACCGTGAGTATAAGACACTAACTCTCTTCTCTCTGCTCCATCAAGAAAAAAGCCTTACACCTAAAAAAAAATGGTTGCCTGTAAAGTGGGTTTTACGGGCGAAAATTTTACGTGACAACGTCTTTTTCTCGGTAGAATATTTATTGATATGATTAATAATTATAATATAAATTGCACAAATTTTAACTATAGAAAATATATGTTGTTTACTAAAACATTGTACATGTGTCAAGTGATACGCGCGGCGGACCGATCATAGTTCGGTGACAGTTGACACATCGTTACGTTACCTTTTTCATATGTGACTCCGAGCCGCAACCTAATTTAAGACGTTGTCACGTCAAAAATTATAAATGCCTTATAATATTACTACTACTTACTAGTCCCATTCTTAAAACACGTGTCGTGTAGTGCTCCAGAAAATAACTCCAACCCTATTATGGCGTAAATAATAATGACGAAAAGTACCAAGAAAGCTATATGGAACAACGGTACCATGGCTTTCAGGATTGAATTCAGCACGATTTGAAGACCTGAAATATTTTAAGAAATATTATTATTTGTTTAGGGAAATTAAGGTGTGTAGATGGTTTGTAAGATTTGTTTGTGATACGATAGGTCTGGCATAATCTTTATAGATAGAATTAAAAAATATATGTATATATTAATCGGATGAGGACCATCGTGGCACAGAGGCGTAGGCGTCTGCCTGTAAACGCGACGGTTTCTGGGTTCGATTCCCACTCGAGGAAGATGGATTTTTCTATTTCTATTTTCTTCGCTCTGGCAACTAGGCAAAGTGCGGCGTTGAGTTCCTCCAGTCAACACGCAATGATTCGAAAAAGGCAGAAAGCGGGGACGGAAAAAAGCAGGGATTAAGCCACGGAGTGTCTTAATCCTAGGTTCGTATGGTTCCTGCAGTTCCCTCTGCCTACACTGCCATGTGCGGTATAAAGCGTGAAGCTAAAAAAATATATATTAATATGAGATTACGCCCTATAACGTATATGACAGGGTAAGTAGAGAAAATAGTAAGTGTCAAAATACACTAGTAAGTGTCGAAATGGGGCTCAATCTCCTTTGTGTATTTTCTATTAAACGTGACATTGGCGAAGTGAATGGTTATCTACTGGTACCTGGAAGCTCCATTAATAAAGAGAAAAAATTATCTTTAGGTTGGCACGTCGTGTTATTTTATGCCAGAAAGAAGAAATTATAAAAAAATAATAATTTCAAATGAAAATTATACAGTGTGTATCTGACACGGCGGCCATTATCAAAACTACTTATAGATGAAAATATTTCGAGGCTATATATAAAAAAATATTTAATAATTATTAATAGTTTGGGTACAGCATCATTTTTTCCATTTCACGATATTTATACGTACTGTGTAATTCGTGAGGTAAACATCATTAATTACGAATGACGTACGACGAAAATACTATTAAACATTATCAATCTGTGAGCTTTCATTCAAAAAAAATAACCAAAATAAAGAGATATATCTCTGTCCCGCTCTAACAGTATAGTGTACGCTTGCGTCATATTTGACAAACGGCGTTTTATTTCGGACCAATAATTTAAATATTTACTTTGTTTGAATTTTTTTATTTTTGAAAATTTTACTTCTTTTATAATTTTTCCAAGTATATAAAGACTAGTTAATACTATGCTTGAAATTATGGTCGCCATTACAGCCACACCTGTATATAAGCATTTCGTTTAAAATACTACACGGTAGAAAAAAATATATTTATTTTTAATTTTTCATCTGCTATAAATATAATTATTAAAATTGTTTTAATATTTATAATAGATGAACCTTTTTTGAGCATAGAAATACTTAAAAGATCTCTTTTTCCATTTAAATCGTTCTTCCCATTATAGTCACTATATTAGTTATACTTACTTGGCACTCCTGAAACTAATCGCAGAGGTCGTAGCACTCTGAACGCCCTCAAAGCCTTTACGTCGAACAGATCCTTGGAAATGTGCTGGAGAACTTGACTTACTATACTGTGGATAAAATATATGACACATATTTCATTTAGATTGTTTTAATAAAATATAACGAGGACCGTCGTGGCGCAGAGGTGTAACGTTTGCCTGTAACGCGACGGTTACTGGGTTCGATTCCCAGTCGGGGAGGATGGATTTTTCTATTTCCATTTTCTTCGCTCTGGCATCTAAGGCAAAGCGCGGCGTTGAGTTCCGCCACTCAACACGCAATGCCTCGAAAACGGCGGAAAGCGGGGACGGAGTATGCAAGGACTAAGTAACGGAGTGTTTTAACACTAGGTTCGTATGGTTCCTGCAGTTCCCTCTGCCTACCCTGTCATGTGCGGGATAAAAGCGTGAAGCTATATAACAGCTAGCTTAGATTTTTCAATTTGTCCAATGTACAGACGGACTTGACTTGACATTTTTTTTCTTTTTTAGCTTCACGCTTTTATCCCGCACATGGCATAGTAGGCAGAGGGAACTGCACGAACTGTATGAACCTAGTGTTAACACACTCCATTGCTTAGTCCCCGCTTTTCCCCTTTTTCGAGACATTGCGTGTTGAGTCGAGGAACTCAACGCCGCGCTTTGCCTAGCTTCCAAAGCGAAGAAAATGGTAATAGAAAAATCTATCTTCCCCGAATGGGAATCGAACCCACAAACCGTCATCTTTACAGGTAGACGTTACGCCTATGCGCTACTACAGACTTGACTTCTATTATCGATTATATTAACCAACCGACTTTAATAATCTGTCTGTGTTTTACGTGGCAGTTGTAATTTTTAGAGAGAGGGCAATTGTAGTTTCTTTGGCTATTTAAAGTGTTAGCCCGCATTGTGAATAGAAAAACACCTAAAAAAATATATAAATATTTGGACGCTGCAGGATTTGAACCTACGCCTCGTGGAAGCCGACCAAGTACTCTAAACTCCAGGCCATATGTTCCCATCGAGCTACGATTTGTCACGCTTATGATTTAAATAATTGAACTAAAAACCATTAATAAGATAAATTACATTAGAACTTATATTTATAGACTAATAACAAAAAAAAATAAAAATTTAAAGAAAAAGTAAAATATCCCCTTGCCCTATAAATACCTTAGTTTACTTACGTCATAGTGTAATTAATGGGGTCATTTGAGTAGCTTTATATTGAGGTTAGTGAGCTTTGTTCTGCAGTGCCTTTGTGTTATATAGGTCGGTTCACATAACGGATATTGAATTGATTGATGTAAAGTGTAAGGAGATGGTCGTAGATTAGAAATTAAATCCTTTCTTAAGTTGTAAAAAAACTTATGAGAATATAAAATATGTTTATTTAGTCATTATTATTATTTTACACTAACATAGTCCCTTAAAATTTCATTTAAATATATTTAAGTATAAAATGAACTCATAATTGAGGGCCGTCGTGGCGCAGAGGCGTAAGCATCTGCCTGTAAACGCGACGGTTTGAGGGTTCGACTCCCACTCGGAGAAGATGGATTTTTCTATTTCCATTTAATTCGATCTGGAAACTAGGCAAAGCGCGGCGTTGAGTTCTGCCACTCAATACGCAATGCCTCGAAAAAGGTGGAAAGCTGTGACGGAGAAAGCAGGGACGAAATAACAGAGTGTCTTAACACTAGGTTCATATGGTTCCTGCAGCTCCCTCTGCCTACCCTGCAATATGCGGGACAAAGCGCGAAGCCAAAAAAAAAAATTAAAAAAAATGCATTTGTAGTAGCTGTCATCTTTAGAAAAAAAAAATAATTAAAACAAATTTTACTCACATTCTACATTCTCTAATTCAACTAGTTCAAATTATTGTATAATCAATAATTAGTAAAAGTTTACACTTAAAATTTTTAGTTCAAGAGGTTAGCGCGTTTAAACAAACAAATTTAGCTTTATAATGTATAACGTAAAAGTATATATATATATATATCTTAAGCTGTTATAATATTATGGCCCATCAATTCCACAAAGTACTTTTCTATTTGAAACGAAGGACGCATATTTGGCAACTGTAGACGAGATAGGTATCTTATCAAACGCGTAATTGTTTCCACACATTTTATTTAGTATCTATACACTAGGTAGAGGCCGTCGTGTAGTATAGCTTCTGGTTGTATACGTGACAGTTAACAGTTCGATTCTCATGAGAGGGAATTATATACTTAAAAATTGTTAATAAAAAAAAATTAAATTACAATAATTTAAAAAATGGTTGCCTGTAAAGTGGGTTTTACGGGCGAAAATTTTACGTGACAACGTCTTTTTCTCGGTAGAATATTTATTGATATGAATAATAATTATAGTATAAATTGCACAAATTTTAACTATAGAAAATATATTTTGTTTACTAAAACATTGTACATGTGTCAAGTGATACGCGCGGCGGACCGATCATAGTTCGGTGACAGTTGACACATCGTTACGTTACCATTTTCATATTTGACTCCGAGCCGCACAACCTAATTTAAGACGTTGTCACGTCAATAAAAATCTCTTGGTCAGCCAAGAAGTCCTGCAGCTTGTGTACAATTGCAATCTATAGTGACAATCTCCCGGTCGGGTATGAAGTCCTGGTACCTGCCACTTGTATACAATTGTACTCTGTAATTCTCTGTAATTCTCAATTGTAAGAATCTCGGTAGGCTATGAAGGCCTGGTACCTGCCACTTGTTGTATACTAAATTTAGGTAGGTAGGGGCCAATATTCTTTAGTATTGTAATTAAAAAATATAATAATAAAAGCGAAGCTGCAGTAAAATGGTAGTATTTTTATAGAGTTTTCGTTAAAACCGGTCGTAATGTCAACCATCTTACACATCTTAAATTTGTTAAACGGGTCAAGACCGTTTATTTCTAATTTTATAAGACAATGTGACAAATATTTTCTATACTTTATTCATAATTATTACAAGGTGTTCTATTGTTATTGTACTACATTTTACATTGCATTTACTAAAACAATTGATTAATATATGTATTGGCTTTCGACATTTAAATATGATGGAAATCAAACTCGCTACCTTCTACTAAATAAGGTAACTACTATACGAGCAGATCAGAGTATTTTATAGAATTTTTCTTCTAGATAAAGCTTTTTGCTTGACCCTCTAACCTGTCATTATAATAATACTTTCTTCAATAAGTCAATAATACTTTCTTATATGTTAAGTTCGCATTACATTCAAGACACCGTATTGTGGCTTTTGTTTTAAATTTCTTATTTTTGTTTCTTTATAAATGCAAAGAAACAATGGTGGAGTAACGTACAGAGCACAATCGTCAGAAGACGTGAGTTCAAAACTTACCAAAGCTTTTATGATTTGATATGGAGATACACAATATATCCTAACGATGTCGTCATCTGTCACCCGTCATTTGTTATTTGTTATCGGTCATCTGTCATCCGTTACACGTCACACATGATATTTAAAACTCATATATATATTTACAACTTATTCATGGATGTGGAGAGACGTGATGCTGCCGGTAACAGAATGAAAGCGTCGTTGCACGTTTGGCCGTACACAATGCAGTTTAGGTTACGACGTTCTTATATGGTAGTAAATCGTGGATATTACAGAAGAAAAATGAAAGAAACATGAATACTGTGGATGTGATCTCTTTGAAGGATATGCGGCAACAGCTTAGCTAACCTAATTCACAACGAAAAGGTACACAGGATGGTAGGTACCAGCGAGGATGTCACAGTGAGAATGAAAAAGAACGCGCTCAGATGGTTTGGACACGTCGAAAGAATGTGTGACGAAAGAATGGTAAAAGAGATATATGACGCAAAAATTAGTAGTGAGAGAGATAAGTGGAGACCTCGATTGACTTTTGAAAACACAGTATCAAAGATACTGGGAGAAGAACACGGAAAAAGCATGCGGGGAGTCTGAAGAGGTTAATGACAGTGGACGAGGCGAAAGAGGTATGTCTAGACCTCAGCATTTGGCGCTCCCTTCTCTCTGACTACCCCATTAGGGATAGAGCGCGAAGATATGTTTGTATGTATCTACTTCAAATGTGTCATTAACAAAATGAATCAATGGAAAATTATTGACCATTTGAAAAAAAAGTCCCGTTGAGTTTCTTACGCCGGTTCTTCTCAGGTCTGAGGCATTAACTTTAGCGAACCGGTGGTAGTGGTTTTGACGTTCAAAAAATGAATCATGTATTCTTATTTAGAATAAAAATATTTGAATTTGTATGTATGTATTTACATCTAATTACTGTAGTTACTTATTAAATATTCAGAGCGCTTTGATGATTTAGTCGTTAGTCTTTTATATATTTTATTTACTTTTCTCCTGTATTCCATTGATAAGGAAATGATGAAAATTATCTATTCAATCGAGTGGGAACCGAACCCAAACCACTTTGCTTACAGACTAAAGCTGCCTCCTTGTGGTCATTATCTTCTGAGATTATATAGAAATCTAATTTTGCATTGTACTTACCCTATAGTTACTATGGTAAAATCAAGACTGTTCCAAGTGTTTCTAAGATACGCGCCAGGATGGAAGAGGAACCCATACGCGATAATCTTCATGACACACTCCGCAGTGAATATGGCCATAAATATCCATTCGACTTTTTCCTAAAACACAAAAATAAATGCAACTATATTTTATTTACTTTTAACATTTCGTTATATTACGATGAAAGCATAATAAAAATTATATATGGAGCAAAAGTGAATAGTAAGAGCGGTGAGGGGAGACTTCGGTTGACTTTCAAAAACACAGTAACAAAGATACTGGAGAAAGGTCACGTTAATAGCATGAGGACTTTCCGGAGAGCATGTATGAAGAGGTTAATGGCAGTGGACCGCAGCGATTGGTACCCCGTACTCTCTGACTACCTAGCTAGGGGCAAAACGTGAAGATGTGTATATATGTGTTTGTATACATAATACGATTGGCTTGAGCTTGAAATCTTTTTGGCTATTGAAATTGGAAATCATATTAGATTAAATTCTGCATACAGTAGAAATGGTACAAGGAAAACCTAGTGTTAGATCACTCTGGTCTCCGTTGCCCGACCAATATCCTAAATAAGTAGTGGAACAACACACGCTTGGTTATGTCACTAGAGCGAGAAAAATAACAGATCCAAAATATTGACAATCAGATGATATATTCCGTACAGTATAATATGTAGAACCCTGAAGCCCCTTATTCTAGAAATTTATAAACCAGATAAAATAACATCGTTATCAACTATTGATTTTTGTGTTGTTAATTAGATATCGTTTGTTTTATATTTGTCATTTATGATAGTAGAGTGGTCTTGGGTTCATATCAATGTGGGGGGGCTGTTTATATATTATTTATTTATATGTTCCCTTCCTTGTTTGAAAGGAAAGTAAAAAAGAGGAAAAAAAATAGAGAAATATGGAAAAAAGGAGAAATTAACATAATAGAAATATTGAAGACCGTCGTGGCGCAGAGACGTAAGCGTTTGCCTGTAAACGGGACGGTTTGAGGGTTCGATTCCCACTCGGAGAAGATGAATTTTTCTATTTTCTTCGCTCTGGAAACTAGGCAAAGCGCGGCGTTGAGTTCCGCCTTTCAGCACACAATGCCTCGATAAAGGCGGAAAGCGGGGACGGAGAATGCAGGGACTAAGCAACGGAGTGTCTTAACACTATGTTCATATGGTTTCTGCACTTCCCTCTGCCTACCCTGCAATATGCGGGATAAAGCGTGAAGCTAAAAAAATATTATTAATATAGAAAAACTTACCAATATTTGATTCGTATTATTCGTGTCGCTCGCCGGGTATGGTGTGAACACTGCTAGTGCTATACAGTTGGCGAATATCGTAGTCAATATCATGTATTCAAACGGCCTGTATTTGTGTTAAGGAAATATCATACATTATAACTTAAAAAATTTAACTCTTGTGTTTTTACCTAACATTCTATAATATTTTTTTAATATAACATTATTTCTTATAAGGACCGTATTGGCGCAGAGGCGCAGCATCAGCCTGTAAACGCGACGGTTGTGAGTTCGATTCCCACTGGGGAACATGGATTTCTTTACTTCCATTTCTTCGCTCGTTGAGTTCCGCTATTCTGGATGGAATGCCTCGAAAAATGCAGAAAGCAGGGAACAGATTATCTTAACACTTCCGGTTTCTGTGGTTCCTGCAATTGTATCTGCCTATCCTGTCATAAATCGTCAAGCTATAATTTTTTTTTTATTTGTTTTATTTACATACTAGTCAGAGAATCGTAAATTTATATTGATCAACCAAGTGGAAGTTGTTTATTAAATCATACTTGTATATACACTTGTTACAATTTACTTTTGCCGTCAGCGTATCTATATGGAAATTTTACAATTTCACTATCCAAACGTTATTTGTAAGCATTACTATTTGACAATATAAAATTTATTAAATATTATTGCTTCGTTTTAAGCTATAAAATTTTTTAGAGATGGTTACTTAAAGTTATTAATACTTTTTTTAAAGACAGAGATATTGACTGACAACTGGCTAACGTGTAGAATTTGCTTAATCATTTATCAATTGTACTGTACAATTTCGAACATCTGCTATATTTTTCACCAATCCGCCATTTCGAGATCTTTAAAACGGTACCAAAATTAAAATTCTTGATCAAAAACTCGCCTCACGCTTCGACAAGTAATATATTGCGATAATGAACGTTTTGCTTAATATATGATACCTGCAAAGTGGGTAAAATATAAAAAAATAATGTTAAATATATAAAAGGATACTTCCACTCCACTATATCATAACACAATTTTCGTAATGGATTTTTCAAACTTAGACAGAATAAACTCCTCTTAGGTCTCTCCGGTTGTTGCTTGCCTCTAGGCCTGGCCTGCTTCTTGGGTGGAGGTTGAGCTTGACCTGTATCGGGGGCTTCTGTCTCGGGCGTCGTAGCACCCGTTACCTCAGCTTGTGTTGCCATTTTACCCTGGAAAATAGAAAATTATCAAAAATAATTATTTGTGGAGAAGAATTATACTATTTTGTTATTAGTACACGATATTAGATTTCTTCAGCTGACTACGATGATGATATAATAGAAAAACTGCAATTTTAGAACAATCAAACATATTTACAATATAATGATTAAATACGTTCATTAAAATACCTAAGCGTAAAAATATATATTTATACTAAAAATAGGCTTAAACTTTGTTTAAAACGCTTATAACTAGATTTCAACGAGTCCGCAATTCTTTCATAGGGCAATGTGTACTCTTTTACAATAGGATCTCAGAAAATGTCCAACAATCTAATCAATTACCTAATTAATGATTTTTTTAAATGATAACACACCTTGGGAATGAAATGCTCGCTCCAGTCTGTTTCGAGCGGGTCATTGTCAAATAGAATTAGTGTAAAATTCTACGACCATTTAAAAAATATATATTGCTGAGTTTAGTCTGCCGGCTCCTATCAGGTCTGGGGCATTCACTTTAGTTAACCGGTGGTAATGTTACTCACGTTTAAAAACTAATAATGTATTCTTATTTTGAAAAAATAATATAAATTAAAAATGTAAATAATTGTTTTTTTGTAGCTTCACGCTTTGTCCCGCATATGGCAGGGTAGGCAGAGGGGACTGCAGGAACTACGCGAAACTAGTGTTAAGACCGTTGCTTGGTTCCTGCTTTCTACATCCCCGCTTTCCGCCTTTTTCGAGACATTCCGTATTGAGTGGCGAAACTTTATGCCGCGCTTTGCCACAGCGAAGAAAATGGGAATAGAAAAATCTATCTTCTCCGAGTGGGAATCGAACCTTGAAAAACGTTTCAAGGTTCGATAGTTACAGGCAGACGTTGCGCCTCAGCGTTACGACGGCCCTCAATTTTTTTAAATGATTTTAATTTGAATATCTTTTTAAGTATGGTTACCTATTTAATACATTCTTATTTGCACGTAATTCGATAACTGTAAACAAAGAAGGGGCTAAAACAAAAAAACTTTTACCACCATCCAACCCAGTCGTGTAGCAAAATAAGCGTATGAGTGTATGAACATTGAGACCTCATTACTAAAACCTTGAGGCTCTCAAAACATCATAAGTGCCTAATGATCATTTTGCAATATCTTTAATTGTATATGAAGCAGTCATAAAATGATTAACGATGGGTGGAAGTATGTATTATATAGAAATAGCTTTTTGAAACACGAACCAACACCTAGCATCCAGTCCGACACGACCCAATTGCGCCATGACAGCATCTCTTTTACATACATCTATATAAGAGTGATAAAAGAATGGTAATAAAGGTATATTTAACAACTGAGTGGTAAGAGAGATAAGGGTCGGTTGACTTTTGTAAACACAATATCGAAGATAGGAAAGTATGGAGAGGGTAATGCAAAGGACAAGGCGAAAGAGGTATGCAAGGACCGCAGCGTATGGCTCTCCGTTCTTTCTGACCACCCACCTAGGGTGGTCAGAAAAATATATATACAAGTGTATCTTACACGGAGGCCATTATCAAAACTACTAATAGAGGAAAATATTTCGAGGCTATGTACAAAAAACTATTTAATAATTATTAATAGTTTGGGTACAGCATCATTTTTTCCATTTCACGATATGTATACGTACTGTGTATTGCGTGAGGTAGACATCATTAAATACGAATGACGTACGACAAAAATACTATTACGTTACGTTGTCATTCTGTCACCTTTCATTCAAAAAAAAATAATAAAATAAAGAGATATATATGTCTATCCCGCTCTGACGCTTGCGTCATACTTGACAAATGGCGTTTTATTTTGGACCAATAACTAATTTATATATTTTGTTTGAAAAAAAATATTTTTTTTATTTTAGAAAATTGTCGTTTTATTTTAGTACAATAATTTAATTTATTTATTTTGAAAAAAAAAAAAAAAAAATATATATATATATATATATATATATATATATATATATATATATATATATATATATATATATATATATATATATATATATATATATATATATATATATATATATATATATATATATATATATATATATATATATATATATATATATATATATATATATATATATATATATATATATATATATATATATATATATATATATATATCGAAAATTATCTACTACTATATTTTTATGTAAGTTAAAGTGACATCAACGATCGAAAATATAATAGCTCGTAAAAGATTATTCGAGGACAGATAACGATTTGCAAATTTACGGTGTTTTGAGATTCACTCGTAAAAGTTTTGATATAAACAACATGACTGCCGGTTGCCCATTTTTATATATGTAAATCTTTATTTAGTATGTCAGCATACTCCTCTTATATGTCTGAAACTGAAATTTGGATAACTCTTTACTTCAAAGTGAAGTAAAGGACTGTCTCGGCCGGTATAGAACTATTACGTTACATTGCATACGGGGTACATACACCTCACCTCCCTCCCTCCCTCCATTGCCCACTGTCGTTAGTCTTTTACCTTAGATCATACGTGATATATTCTAAGTCAGTTAGTCGTATACAACAATATTTTTTTAATGTTCTTAGTTTAAAAAAAAACATATGGCTTAAAGGCGACTGTTACAGTTAATTGTCTCCTCGGTGTTATCGTAAGTCTTTGAAGTTCTGGTATATATATATATATAAATATATATATATATATATATATATATATATATATATATATATATATATATATATATATATATATATATATATATATATATATATATATATATATATATATATATATATATATATATATATATATATATATATATATATATATATATATATATATATATATATATATATATATATATATATATATATATATATATATATATATATATATATATATATATATATATATATATATATATATATATATATATATATATATATATAATGTAATCGCTGATTTATGTATATTTATAGTTTCAATACAAATAAGACGTATAGAATTGCTTGGACACATATAGAACCTAGTAACGTCACTGGTACCGTCTATTACGCACGATCGATGTATGTCAAAATAAACTGCTTTTCACGTGAAACAGAACACATAAGCGAACGAAGTGATTAGTCACTACGTCTTTAGTAAATATTCAAAAATAGAAAGATTTTCTGAAATTTCATTTGTAAATTGGACAGAACTCCTTAGATTTATTACAATTAGGTTTAAAGATAATTAATTTTCAAACAAGGTAATTTGTCACAAAAAAATACAACTATATTTACATTCTGTATTATTTCTTAAGAGATTTTATTCTGCTACATTTCTCAACATATTTATGAGATAATAGTCTTCATACAGACCATATAGAGCGACTGGTAACAAAATGGCATATAAGGGTTCAGGCTTTTTTCTTTCAGCACTGTATTCCAATAAACACAAACTTTCTGTAGAAAATTTCCTGTTAGACAACCTAGTATTAAGACTCTTCCTTGCCCGCTTTACAGTTATTGTGTATTGATTCTCAAATCGTAATCGAACTCATAACAGCCTTTACAATCTGACACTGTGCCACTCCGTTATCCTTTTATTAGATTATCATACAAATAGCCGTCGTAATTATAGCCTTGTTCACAAATAATCGATTAAACTTAAAATTTGAAAGTTTAAAAAGCTGAAATGCTTGAGCCTAATGACCATAGAATAAATCAAAATTTTAGGGACTATTCAATTCAAAGTTATAGTAGGTACTATTTTAGAATAACGTTTTTAAAATAGCTGTAAATAAACAGACTCACACTATAAATAGAGTTATGGTAATATTTTAGAATAACGTTTTTAATATAGCTGTAAATAAACAGACTCACACTATAAATAGAGCTATGGTAACATTTTTTATGAGGCACACAATAGGTTAAAGTATTCAGGGAATTAATTAGTTTTGTCGTTCTTGTGCAAAGAGAAGACGCGGCGTTGAGTTCCGTCAACAAACACATGTATAAAAAAAGTATTTTTTTATTTATAGCTTCACGCTTTATCCCGCACATGGCAGGGTAGGCAGAGGGAACTGCAGGAACCATACGAACCTAGTGTTAAGACACTCCGTTGCTTAGTCCCTGCTTTTTTTCCGTCCTCGCTTTCCGCCTTTTTCGAGGCATTGCGTGTTGAGTGGCGGAACTCAACGCCGCGCTTTGCCTAGTTGCCAGAGCGAAGAAAATGGAAATAGAAAAATCTATCTTCCTCGAGTGGGAATCGAACCCAGAAACCGTCGCGTTTACAGACAGACAGCTTACGCCTCTGCGCCACGACGGTGGCGTATTGTAGGTATCAATATTGAGTTTCCACTGTCTACAGAATTATATACCAGAAAAATTGATAACTTATTTACTTAAAGAAAGTATAAAAAAATCTGTAAGGCGCGATTTCACCCAGATTTAATTAAATTTTCATATATTTTATTTAAGCATTTTTCTTTCTGGTGTGGATTGTCACGTAAAGTAACAGTGACTTGAATGTAATCTAAATCTATAGCCTTATTTATACATCTCATACACCAGTTGCCATAAAAACATGAAGTAACTCGATCGAGAATCAAACCGCAACATCCGGCAGTTAAATAAAACAGCGATAATCAACAACAGCTTTTTATCACACAGTTAGCTTAAAATTTCTTACGCTTAAATTAGAGTTTTAAAAAAGCTAAAGTTTTAAAAGGTTAAAAAATTCGTTTTTAAAAGTTTAAAAATGTCTGATTCGTATTCATTTATTATAAAATACCTTACTGAAATATTTCGTAAATAGTTTTAATTGTAGAAATTAAAATAAACAAAAATAATTCATAGTAATAACTATAAACAAATCCATAACACTATACGTTAGATAAAGTTACCTTTAAGGCAAAGACATTGTTGCTCTCAAAATTTGAAGTTAAATGCACATTTTATTAGTAGCTTCACGCTCTGTCCCTCACATGGCAGGATAGGCAGAGGGAACCGCAGGAGTCATGGGAACATAATGTTAAGACACCCCGTTCCCAGCTTTCCGTCTTTTTGGAACGGAATGACCAGTTGCCAGAGCGAAGAAAATGGAAAGGGAAAAATCCGTCATTTCCATCTTTTGAATATATGATCTAGATACTTACAGGTACTTCTAGGGTGATACTTTTACTATATATTTTTATACAAAAAATACATAGAAGAGGAAACAAACATACAAGTTTAGTCACTCAGTTATTACTACCAGCATCAGCATCATAGAAAACAAATAACTTTCTATATAACACTAATGTAGCGAGTAGCGTCGTAAAAAGTTAATTATACATACAGTGTTTGTAAAACGCCTACAAGAGGTTCAACGTGCTACGCTTACATACATACAGATTACATATATACATACGTACATACAAACGTGTGTATTAATAAAATGCAACGTTGACTAACACTGCTTATTATGAAAATACGCTATTTGAGAAATTTTTGATGTTGTTTCTAATAAAGGGAAAAGCTGTTATTTAATTTATATTTTACTAAAAATCTTATTATACTCTACCTCTTGTTTCATTCGTTCGTTCTCTAGTTCCATTTCCGTTGTCCAATAGAGTGACAAAATAAATATAGAGCAATTTTTTGAATGGGAATCGAATCCTAGTCCTATTGTGATGAAACAGCTTCTTAATGTATAGTTAAGAAAGAAAAATATCTAATATTAATATTTATACACAGCTCTATTGTTTTGTAACCAATTCTTTTATTTTTTATGACAGGACAAATAAGTATATTAACAATAATTATTTTTTTATATAAATTCTTATTTACCAAGAAAGGAAAGAATCGTTCAAACGCGAGTTGTACACGCGCATCTAGGGTTCCGTACTGTTACATGGAGTTCGTAGAAAAGTTTTAAAAAAACACGTTTATTGTATGGGAATACCACAGATTATTTTTCACAGATACCACGTTTATTGTATGGGAATACCACATATTATTAGTAAAAGGGGCCCATTTTGCCCTTTAGGAATAGAACCCTAAAAAATTAAAGTGCTATTATTTTTTTTTGTTTATTGAAATATTTAAATTTACTTAAAGAAATATATAATGGTATTTGAACCGCGCCTCATGACAACCATCCAAACACTCCAACTTATCATTAATTTCCACCAAGCTTTATATATAGAGACTGTGTATTATATAGGCATATTTTTTTTTTTTTTAGCTTCACGCTTTATCCCGCACATGGCAGGGTAGGCAGAGGGAACTGCAGGGAACCATAAGAACCTAGTGTTAAGACACTCCGTTACTTAGTCCCTGCTTACTCCGTCCCCACTAATAGGCATATCTAATATTAAAAAAAATCAAGACAAATAAAAAGTCTAGACGAATGAAAATAAAGCGTGCCGTAAATCTATAAAATTGAGATAAAATGAAAATAGAAAAAGCCTAAGCTTGTGCTTAGTTTAGACGTCATGTAGGGCGAGTATTATCAAATGTGTGCTTAATGCACTTATTGAGTAGGATTTAAAAGCTTTTTGTTGTTAATAGCGTATAAGGGACACAGACAAAGACGAAGTAACATAATATGTAAAAATATAAACTTATATATGTTATCTTTTTCTTCTTAAATAGGAAATAGAAAAAACAATATCTTAACACTATGTTCTTAAATTAATGTAATTCGGTTCTGATCATAGCCTTAGTTCTAAATAGCAATTATGATAATATTAATACCATTATAGAAAAAATAAAATAAATACACTATGTTCTCTCCTTTTTTCTGTTTTAAATAAAAATAATAACAGTCGTGACGCAGAGGCATAGCGTCGACCTGTAAACGCGACGGTTGGTGTGATCGATTCCGACTTGGGGAAGATGGAATTTTTTATCTCCATTTTCTTCGCTTTGGTAACTAGCTGCCTAGTTGCCAAAGTGAAGATAAGTTCTGTCACTCCACATGCAATGCTTCTGGTAGAAAAAGGACGAAAAAATCAGGGACAACGCAACGGGGTATCTTAACACTAGGTTCCTGTAGTTCTTGTAGTTTCCTCCGCCTACCTGGCCATGTGCGGAATAAAGGTGGAAGCTACAAGAATAATAACACAATAAAAAATATTTTAATCCTGAAAATTATAGTATTTTAAAATACGTTGGCTTGAAATGATTATATCAACTAACACCAATATTCAAGGTCCCAGTACTGACAGACAACCAAGTCTATATCTACATTTTCCATCAATGTATGTAGAGTGTCGGTACCATACAACGCATTAAATATTACCAGATGAGGAAAACAAAAATATTTAAACTGACTCATGGGGTTTATTAACACTATAAAATTAGTGGTAAAATATAGAAAAAAACAGTATTTATATGAAGATTTCAGTATACAAGAGGTACGAGGACACTTTGATTGACCTTCGGGAATACAGTGTCTAAGATATTAGAAAAAGTAATAGCATGTGGACACCTCTGTGGGGAATATATGACGAGGTTAATGACAGTTGAGGAGGCGAAAGAGGTATGCAGTAATAAAAAAATACCTGCTTACCTATATCCAAGTTTATATATTACAAAAGAAAAACATTTCAAAAGAACTTATTGATACTTCAGAAAAAAAGAATAAATATTCATATTAAATAAACATTATGTCGTTGGCCAAGTTCACTCGCCGGTCACGCGGGTCGTCGTCTACAATGCAAATTCGTGCTTTCAAATTTCATTATATAGAAAGCTTAATTTACGTAGCATGTGGCAATCCTTTAGCTTTTTACTTTACTTAACATTATGACTTGTAGCTAAACTAAGGATAGTTTAGAGTACTTTAAACTTCAAATGTCGAAGTTGTATGATGAAAATTAATAAGACATTGGTTTTGTTTCGGTTTCTGGGTTCGATTCCCAATTGGGGAAGATGGATTTTTCTATCTCCATTTTCTTCGCTCTGGCAACTAGGCAAAACGCAGAGTTGAGTACCGCCACCCAACACGCAATGCCTCAAGAGGCGGAGAGTGAGGACGGGGAAAGCAGAGACTAAGCAAACGGAGTGTCTTAACACTAGGTTCCTATAGTTACTGCAGTTCCCTCTGCCTACCCTGCCATGTGCGGGATGAAGCGTGAAACTAAAAAAAAAACATAGGTTTTGTGGTTGACGATAAATTGAGCTTCGAAATTGATACAAAATGAGAAAAGGTTTCTATCGTTTCTATAACTTATAAAAAAATATATAATATAATTCTAATGTTAAGTATGTTCCTATTTGATTTATTTTTAATAATTTTGTCAAGTAACCAAATAAATATATATATATATATATATATATATATATATATATATATATATATATATATATATATATATATATATATATATATATATATATATATATTTAGAATTTAATTTAAATTATGTTTTTCTTTTCGAAATCACGATATTTGTTAAACGCTGAAGTTCACCTGTGCATGTTGACAAAAAGATAGGTATTATCTAGGTCGTCTAGAATGTTCCTTACTTCCATCGTGACGGTGACGTGTGATACAACTATTGCTTCGGAAAGGTTGCATATAGCACAAAGTGCAAAAAGTACATTGACGAACATATATATAATTAAAGATATTATATGTTGATTGTCGGATCTTAACGCCGTACCTGAAGCAACTATACCAAATCATTTATCAATTTTTGTGTGTATGTGTGTGTGTATGTATGTGTGTGTATGTATGTGTGTGTGTGTATGTGTATGTGTGTCCCATCAACAGCACTTCGTTGATACCGCACTCTAAATGAATTTAAAATTTTAATGAAAAATAGCAAAAGCAATCAATGGAGTAATCCATTATAGCAAAATTTAATTAGAAAACTCCGTTCTTTATGCGATAGTGGAAGCTGTATGAAATTGATTTAGTAGAGGAATAAAAAAAAGCTCTATGAGAAAAGCTTCCCTGTTTTTATACCTTTTAATATATGTTTTTAGCTCCAATCCACATTCCACATATAACAAAAAAACTATCAGAAATTAGTGTTAAAATTCTCTATTTCCCGTTTTTCGCCTGAATTCAAGTCGCCGCGATGATTAGCGGAACTCAACGCCGCACTCTGTTAAAGTTATAAAAGCGAAATGACAACGATTTATTCCTTAGGAAATTTGTCGCTTGGAAATGCACAGTCGTGTCCTACTGCAGTAGGACACAAATGTGCCCTACTGCAATAAAATTGTGCCCTACTAATGGTGCTACTGTACTAATATATTCCACACATCCCTCTCCATTTATTAAGGTGTTGCAGATCGCTATGACGAATGGTTATAGAATCAATAATTTCAGTATATGCTCCCATGTCAGGATGGCCGAGCGGTCTAAGGCGCTGCGTTCAGGTCGCAGTCCACTTCTGTGGGCGTGGGTTCGAATCCCACTTCTGATAAAATAATTTTTTATTAAAAAATAAATATTTTGTTGAAACTACAAAATATTATGTTGAAATGATGTTAAATTAAAACATTGATATATTTTTTTGATCTTATTTATTTAATTTACAACTTTTGCTTTGACACAATCAAACGTTTAATGTCATGTGATACAGAACAATGGTGTTTGTATATAAAACTCTTTCCATAATAATTCAAGGCCAGCCGTCATGGCTCAATGGCTAAGAATGTAATATATGCGATAGTAGTAGTATATACATGTAATGTACGCGATAGTACTAGGTTATATTTAAATTAATTTCTCTCTTACTTTTTCTAATCAAAAAAGCGCAGCAATAAATTTTGACACCTAACAATAAATGTTTCGAAAATTGGACTAAAAGTGAGGACCCGAATGACTTAGCCTCTCCAAATCCCCCTATCTACCTTACTATATGTAAAAAAAGTAATATGGGTAGAGAAGTACTAAGAACCTTTCCAAATTTTCTGTAAGCGAACAATGGGAGGAACGTAGTGTCCACGTTCACCTACATGTAATTGCGTCATACAAGTCGTTTACTATAACTTAACAAATTGAAAAATGTGTAGTGACGTGTCACTATATTCTTTCGATTAATCTTTTTATTTCAAATCTTTGATAAAATACTAGAGACGGTGAAAAAAGTAAAACGAGAGCATTTGATCGATTATAAACCCAATATAACAATACAACTTAAGGAGGCATACAAGTAACTACACCAGTGGTATTTAAAATACATAGTTTTATTAGAGTGCCATAACCGGTGGTTAATCGACACCAGCTCTTAAAGTAATGGAAAGCAATTATGGCTTCTCCATAAATTTGACTAAACTTAACCTTATTTATGTTTATTAGTATTAAGATGAAAAACATTATTATAATAACATTTTTGAATTTCGCGATTTTTATACATTTTAAATTAAATAATTTAAGCAGCTTACTCATGTCATTTTTCTTTTATTTTCAGAAATCCAATGTTTCGAATACTTTGCAGTAGTTTAGCCGTGAACACTACAGTGTTTGAGACGTCAATTTTCCAAAAACAAGATATACTCGTATTTATATATATATATATATATATATATATATATATATATATATATATATATATATATATATATATATATATATATATATATATATATATATATATATATATATATATATATATATATATATATATATATATATATATATATATATATATATATATATATATATATATATATATATATATATATATATATATATATATATATATATATATATATATATATATATATATATATATATATATATATATATATATATATATATATATATATATATATATATATATATATATATATATATATATATATATATATATATATATATAAGCGCAGTACCTATTAAGATTCACTACTTTTAGTGATTGCACTTGAATTCAAGCATAATGTAAAGAACGGAGAGTGTGAACACTATATTCTGCCATAAGCTAAGAATATAAAAAAAAGATACTCTAAAGTCAATTCCATTACAAATGTAATGAATAATTTAACAGGAAATCACAACAATATATAAAGATGCACTACACATGGCTGTAAAAACCAATTTGGTATAATTTAAGTGATATACAGACGAATCCAGGTCACAAGTGTATACATATACGTTATATATAAATAGATTTATTGCATTCCTCTTATAGTAAAACAGGCGTGGTTATTTTCAGAATAAAATTACCTTCTAACGTTTCGTTGCTAGTTCGCTTTCATATGATTTCATGCAGTTTAAAACACATACATGTAAATTAATATACTGGTAACTTTATTAACTGAAATCAAAGTAACGTTTGTAACAAAAAGCAAATGTTTTTTCTTTTATTAACTTCACGCTTTATCCCGCATATGGCAGGATTGGCAGAGGGAACCGCAGAAAGCAAAGGAACCTAGTGTTAAGATATTTCGTTCCTTGCTTTTCGCTTTTTTCGAGGCATAGCGAAAATTCAAGTGGCGGAACTTAACGCCGCGCTTTGCCTATTTGCCAGAGCGAAGAAAATGGAAATAGAAAAATCCATTTTTCCCGAGTGGGAATCAAGCCCACAAGCCCCCTTGTTTAAAGGCGGACGCTACTTCTCTGCGCCACGACGCTCCTTTTTTTGATAGTAAACTTATTAAAAATATGTTAGAATAAAATAAAAGCAGGATTCGAATTCACGTTTACGTTAAAATTCATCGTTAACGTCTCCGTGCAACGAGCTTAAACTGTTCCTAAGAGTGACCATTTTTTTTTAACCTCACGCTCTATTTACCCTGCAATATGTGGGATATTGCAGGGTAGGCAGAGGGAACTGCAAGAACCATCTGAACCTAGTGTTAAGACACTCCATTGCTTAGTCCCTGCTTTCTCCGTCTCCGTTTTTCGCCTTTTTTCGAAGCATTGCGTGTTGAGTGGCGGAATTCAACGCCGCCCTTTGCCTAGTTTCCAGAGCAAAGAAAATGGAAATAGAAAAATCCATCTTCCCTTAGTGGGAATAGAAACCACAAACCGTCGCGTTTACAGGCAGACGCTTACGCCTCTGCGCCACGACGGTCTGACGGTAAGAGAGATCATTATTTCCAAATCATGATTTCCAAAATTATAAATTGAAATAAGAATTTACAATTAAATGCCAAAGTTTTTATATTTCCGTAAGTCCCTTGTGGTATAGCTAGTCACTATAAACGCGGTGACTTTGCAAGTATTAGTTTGATATCCTCACATCAGTAAGAAAATAAAAAATGGCGGTATTTTTCACTAAAAACACAATAAAGCTAAAACTTTTAACTTTCTAAATGAACTCTAAAATGAACTCAGTGGATGAGTTATTCATACTAAGTAAATATTTATAATAAAAAAGTTGTAAAATGTGTAAATATATCTTATTAAACATATGATTATACATGGCATAGCATTACATATGTTATACATATAGTATATTTCAACAAGGTCAATCTGTCGGTCGGTGGGTCATCGCGCTTACAAACCAAGAGGCCTGACTCGTCAAAGCTCGCAAGCCGAAAGCTTATTAAGCTCGATGGGAAAAAAAACTTAAAATTGCTTCTATCCAATTTCGCTTTATACGTGACATCAAGGGAAATGGATATGTCGTTTCAAACGACCGAGGACACAAATATCTATCGTATCGTAGTATTCTTAGCTATTGGTCAACGTATACTGTGGGTTTGTTGCAAAAGGTTAATTTATTGCTATTGTTACTATAAAAAACAGTAGTTACTCAATGGAGCAGTAGGTAAACTTGACGATGGTTAAGAGTTCGAGTGCTTGTTGTTAGTATATGCATATAAGGAGATTTTTACAAATTGCCGCTACCCAAAGATACAAAGAACAAGCGTTTGGCAAAAGATAATGCTATTTTTATGAAATATTTTATGATTTTTATAGTAACAACACAGCAAGTATAGAAGAAATACTTATGGACACGTCTAAAGCGCAATAAGTTGTATAAAGTGTATAAGAATTTCGATGCAGCGTGATGAAGAACGCATGGCTTAGTGGTCAGCGCAGGTCATTTTTTTTATATATTTCCTTTAAGTGCTTTTTCTATTCTTAGTATGGATTAACATTATAAAATCATAAAGATAATAGAATACGAAGAGTATTGTGTTGAGTTATTGGAAGTTCAAACGCGATTACAGTAGGTAATTCAAATCAAAGGAGTGGTAAGGAAATCATGAAAAAACAAACAGAAGAACAGAGAGTTATGATACTTTTTGTTCCATCTGTTTACTTTACGAATATTAATTGATGACAATATTAATTGATTGACACTTTTCAAAGCCTAACTAGAACATATTATGTATATGAATTTGTAATGAACCGTTCAATGAGTTATATATATTACATAAAATATATATAATATATATTCTCGCAGGAACACGTGTAAGTATCAAGATGTAATTATTATCAATTAGTCAAGTATACAGTCCCTTGGGGTGAATCAAAATCGAACTCATTACTAATTACAGGTTTTATTTACTCAAATACTTACTTACAAATAAGTATATGTACAACTAGTACCTACATAGGTATGTAAATTAATTTATAAAAATATAATTTATTTTAATATTAAGTTTTTATTGAACTGTCGCATATCTCGCTTATTATACTTATCTCAGAGATTTAGACATTTGGAGTTTCAAGGCCCTAACCAAGTGGCGGAAATAAACGCCGCACTTTGTCTTCATTTATTAAAACGAAAAAGTTAAGAAAACAATACCATATCTCTATGGATAGATAAAAAAATGTGTACGACGATCGATGAACATTACAATTACGATAATGTTCGCTTGATTAGATAAGCGGCGAGTGTGGGAGGCTTCAACTGTTAAGAGATAGATTTTATTTCAATATTCTGGTGCTAGTGGAGAATTCCACTTGTAGCTGGTACCGATTGATTAGCTTCTACTGGGAATACAATTAAGTTTTACTTAATATTGTAATTTTTTTTAGAGGACGCCTAAAAGAAGACAGTGTTCGTTCACTCCATTTTTCACTATCTACTATTTTTTCATCATTAGTCTCAAAAGAGTGTTTTTCTTATTTAAACTACGTCATATAATTAAAGTGAACTAAACTACAATAACCTTTTTTGTATAAATAGAGGTTCTTGATCTAAACCATAATATTCGATAACAAAAATATTATTTCATATGTATAGATATTTATATGTATTCGTTAATGTATGTAAGTGTTATATATGTATATATGTATGTTAAAGGCTTTATATATCTTTAATATGTACTTATAAGTACTCAGTGAACCTCTTCTCATTTTTATTTTACACTTTATCTCTAGCAGGGTAGTCAGAGAGAACGGGGGCTCCGTTCTGAAACAATACTTTCCAAACGCTGCAATACTCTTTCTGCGGTGCTGCATACCACTATTGTCTTGTCCACTGTCATTACCCTCTTAATACATGCTCTCCGTTGCCGTATTTCGAAAGTTAACCCTTACCTTTCTTACCATTCACTTTTAATTATTGTCCCAAAGGTTGTCCAGTAGAGATCACTTTCTTAGCGTTAAGAACGTTAACGTTTTTGTACAAATATTATAAATCTGTGTAACTTGATATACAATACACAATATTGATTGATTGATACTTTTCAAAGCCTAATTAGAACATATTATGTATATGAATTTGTAATGAACCGTTCAACGATTTATATGTGCTATATAAAATATATATTCTCGCAGGAACACCTTTAAGTATCAAGATCGTCTAGTTAACTTCTTTTATTTTATTTTTTATCTTTTCATGTGTTGATATTTAATTTAAGTTCTGCAATAAAGTATATTTTCACATCTAAATATCTGATGCAATTGCTTTACTATTTTTGGCAATGTACGTTTATTTTTAGGTATTTGCAAGTAACCAATTCGAAAATTGCACGAAATTAGGCGAAATTAATAAACGAGGCAGATCAAAAAGCCTTAGGTATCAAAAAATTTAATTCGATTTTTTTAAATTTTTATATTACTGAATACATTTTAATAAATATTCATCTGAATTAAAGATGATTTAATATTAAATCGATCAGCTAGTAAAAAACGTTATAAATTTTGAAATGCATACCAGTATTACACTAAGACAATCTAAATAAATTAAGAAACTGCTTAAAAATAATTTAATACAGACTGATTTGAATTAAATATTATTTGTCATAGATATTAGACTGTTAGCTATAATTGATTTTAAGTTTTTTAATAATTAATTTATCTTAAATGTCATCTAAAATATAACAAGTTTTGAATTCAAATTCCAAAATCCAAAATGTTTTATGTAGAGCTCTAAAATTATTAAAATTTAGTTAAGTTAAAAAATTAAGTTAAATTTAATTAAATCCCCGATAACAAAGTGTCGTCACATTAACATTAGTTCTACTGACCTTTTTAACACATGAACGATGCTACATCTACGTTCAGACAGAAATTGACAGTGTTCCAGATTTCTCAGTAAAACAGTGTCCACAGTAGTTGGTTCGGCAAAAAGGTATTTTTAGCAGATTTTTGCTATGGAAACGGAGTTGCTGGGATTAAAAAATGCTGAAACCTAACACCTTAAATACTTCTTTGAGGTACGATGGAGTGATAGGTTAGTATAAGATAGTATAAAGAAGAGTATGAGAATGTAATTCTCCACGTTTTTTTTATGTGATCATACTTTCTCAAAAAAAAAAAAAAAACAAGCTATTAAATATAATCAGATGGAGAGGTGAAGGTAAAAAATAACAGTCTTCCAAACATACAAACTTTAGACTTAGTAAGATTAATAGACAGCTCAAAGTACCGCCGTTTCTAATGATCTGTAAATTGGAATTGTCAATCGCTCTATATATATAATTTATCGAGTGAGTCTAACAAATATTGTATTCATCATCGACCTCTGCCGAGAGTGTACTGTCTCTGAATTTTCGTACATGTTTTAGTCACGACTCGTAATGAAGGCTTCTAAGGAAGAAGGAGCGGCTTTTGAGAGTGTGCTACATCAGTGTACCTGGTAAGCATCCAAAAGATATCTGAATCCTATTATTTTAGAGTTCAAATGTCTTTTTGGGTTTAGTATATTATTCAGTGTACTGCTAGATACGGTCTCGGCCCACATCAAACACCAGCCTCGGTGCCTTATGATACATGCCGATGACGTAGACTTGTTAGGCACGACTAATACTGATGTGTAAAATGAACACCTGGAAGGGTACGCTTAAGCACAGTTGTCTTATATTAAATGTCATGAATACCACGCTTACTGCTACCTGTTTTCGAATGCGATTCATAACAAGTTAGAACCGGCCATTCAGTCGGAGAAGTTTAAGTATTGGGATTCCGTTTTACATGATTTTGGAGGCATCGACCATGACGTCTATTCCTGTATAAGCGCTAGATAGCGCAATAGTGGAATATCGAACAAATTCAAGGAACTGATTTACAAGGACATAATCCAAACAGTTCTTTTATACGTAGAGTAAATGTAAGCTAGTTCAATATCGGTATACTTAGAAACTCTCGTCATGAGATGAAGATGCTGAGATAAATATGTGGCCTAATACGGTCTGGCTGCAGGCACAACATTTTCATAAGAGGTAGTTTATTGTGACGGAGCAGAGTATTTGGCCAAGTTATAAGCCAGTCTAAAAACTGTATTGGAAAAAATACCCTAGAAAGGTCAGTGCTTTTATAGATAGTCTCTGGAGTAAGACCAGGATATCGTGACACAAGACACAAAAGCTCACAGATTGTTAAATAAGAAAATTTAAAACCAAGCAAATTGGGGTAGGCTTAGTCGAAAGACAAATCCTGGGAACCGAAAACGCGATTAATGCCAAGAAGATAGAAAAAGAAGCAAAGGCAGATTTAGCATTGACGTATCTACGTACAGATATATGTATATATTATATACAGACATAGACATAAATATTTACTCCTGTCAATAATCGAATTGATGACCTATTTACGTCCAGACGCTCGTCAAAAACTAGTTTATAAATCCATAGTTATTTATATTTGGCAACGTGTATGATCAACTTATTCAGAAATATATAAAACATGATTTTACAATATTGATACAAAATCTTAACAATCTGTTGAAATAAAAAAAAAACACATGGTAAATATATATATATATATATATATATATATATATATATATATATATATATATATATATATATATATATATATATATATATATATATATATATATATATATATATATATATATATATATATATATATATATATATATATATATATATATATATATATATATATATATATATATATATATATATATACATATACATATATATATATATATATATATATATATATATATATATATATATATATATATATATATATATATATATATATATATATATATATATATATATATATATATATATATATATATATATATATATATATATATATATATAGTTACCATGTGTTTTTTTTTTATATATATATATATATATATATATATATATATATATATATAAATTTGAAAAGGTCATAGTCTATTATATATAGAGAAAAGGAGAATTTTTAACGACTTTACTTTCTTACAATAATTTTATAATATTATAATATATTATAATCAACATAATATTAAGGCTTCTGCCTTTAGTTCAGTAGGAATACTATGAATATAAAATTTTTCCTTCAAAAACTGCAACTCAAGGCCATCGTGTACAGTCGAATGCATCTCAACTAGGCTACAACGATTTCATCGAATTAGTGTTTTAGAAAGTGGGATGTTGGCTTTACTTTCTATAAAGGTGAAAATTTTGCAAATTGAAAACAAGTTACCTAACGAAATTACATATAAGACAAAGCGCGGCGGGGAGCTCCGCTATTCAACACACAATGTCTTAAAAAGTGGAAAGCTGGGAACTGAGTGGCTTAACACAAGGTCTCTACAGTACTTACCTTTTACTACCCTGCTAAATACATTATACAGAGTGAAGTAAAAAAAACTTATTGTACTACAAAAACATACGATGAAAGACACAGAATTTCTATATTGTCACTTTACATTTTACCGATTTCAAAGTATTAATTTAACTTAATAAAAAAAAAGCTCATAAAAAAGCTCTTTTTTAAAATTTTAAGGTTAACCTCAAGCTTTATTTAGCAAAGTACGCAAAAAAACATAACACTTTCTACTTTCACACCAAATTCGAGATTTTACGTATCCAGTGACGTAACTTAACGCCGTGCGTTTGCATATAATATAGAAATATAATTATTGTCAAGCTTAATTTGAACCCATTACCATCGTGTCCACATTCACACACTCTTTACTGAATCATAACATAGATTAATACATATGTTGTAGACATAAAGTGGACGTAAAAATATAGAAAAACATTTATTTTAATCTTACACAACGTACAAGACTAGATCCCTCGCTTCCTCTTAAATCCGACTCAGATAATCGATAATATACATATGTATATAGCATTCAATACACTACAGATTCATACATGTTCGTATAACGTTAGATGTTAAAAGCGATATAAGCTGTTATGATGATAGAACGGTTGGTTTAAAGGGTCTTGAGTCGGTAGACGATATTTTTGTACTTACAAAAGTTGTTTACATTTACTTCATGTATTCTTCACAGGATTTTTTTCTACTATATTAAAATTTGTAAGTTTATAGTAAAACCATTTTAATGTATTAGTTCTGAAATATAGAGAAATCGTATATTTGATAATTAAGTTTAGGTGTTTTTTTGTAGCTTCAAGCATTATTCTGCTCATAGTAGTTGCTCATAGTAATATCTAGTATATATTACCCTGAAAAACGTAAACGAACTATTGCAGATGGCTGTTTATATTGACCTGTCTGTGTATATATTCAAATGACTTCTCTTACTAGAATCTCCAAGAAATGACAAATATATATATATATATATATATATATATATATATATATATATATATATATATATATATATATATATATATATATATATATATATATATATATATATATATATATATATATATATATATATATATATATATATATAAATATAATATATATATATATATATATATATATATATATATATATATATATATATATATATATATATATATATATATATATATATATATATATATATATATATAAATATATATATATATATATATATATATATATATATATATATATATATATATATATATATATATATATATATATATATATATATATATATATATATATATATATATATATATATATATATATATATATATATATATATATATATATATTCAGTAACATTTCATTAATTATTTTTCCGGACCGAGAGCATCATTTAAATATATATTAAGCGAGCAAATATATATTAAGCAGGCGAATAAATATTAAGCGGGCAAATATATATAAAGCGGACAAATATATATTAAGCGGGCAAATATATATTAAGCAGGCAAATATATATTAAGCGGGCAAAGCCGGAAGCAGCAAGACTAGTCTGTAATATAATTTATATAAACAATTGTTTTTGCCAAATGATACTACATTATAACATTACATTACAATTCTTGTCAAGGCTAAGGACAGCTCTTGATATTGTTCCAAAACTGGCCTACTCTAGTATTTTTTGTCCTTGAATATTAAGAGAGAAAGAAATTGGGTAAATAATAGATTAGATCCCTAAATAGGTGCTACACTATGGTATAATCATGCAAATTATACGCGGTATATATATTATAAGTATTGAGTTCGATTCCCAGTCAGGTAGATGTAACTGAGTTTTTGTTGTGAGCGTGTGCATTTTTTTGTAACAATAGAATTTTTTTGTCTTTATTGAAAGAAAATCTAAGTTACTGCTATCTGATTATTCTAACTATGATAGTGATACTCTTCACATAATATGTGATATTTAAATTTAAAATAATAAGAAAACAGTATATCTTGACCACCTTGATACAGTGTGGAACGACGAAAAATATATATAAATTAAAAATCAGGCAAATTTTAATGTATAAATTTCTGAGGATAAAATTTAACTTCATATAAATTAAATGTTAGATAGTTAACTTACAAAATTAATTTAACTTCATGTTAAAAACTAGCCATGGATATGATAAATTAAATGTAAAGGCACCAGCTAGCAGGACTACATTTCACCCTATGCTATAAATATTCAACAAGCATTACATGCCAACGCGACCCACCCTACATAAATGTTCATAACAATGAGTTATTTCGGGGCGCCGAGTAAAAAGTTGATTATAACATATATATATATATATATATATATATATATATATATATATATATATATATATATATATATATATATATATATATATATATATATATATATATATATATATATATATATATATATATATATATATATATATATATATATATATATATATATATATATATATATATATATATATATATATATATATATATATATATATATATATATATATATATATATATATAATATATATATATATATATATATATATATATATATATATATATATATATATATATATATATATATATATATATATATATATATATATATATATATATATATATATATATATATATATATATATTAATTACTTGTATCATTGTATAAAACTAGGAACCGATTGAACTTCTTTGTAATTTGCTTTTGTACGAAGCCGCGAGAAACATAGAGCCTATAAAATATCCTTTTATAAGTGAAAGCACGTTTATTTAGTAATACGTTTGACTTGTTAAGTTGTAACATTATTATCATTTTCTTTATTCTGACTACAAGACAAAACTGCGTCGTTGAGTTCCGCCACCCAACACACAGTGTCTCAAAATGCAGAAAACGGAAAACGGAGTGTCTTAACACTATGAACCTTCTACCTATGGTTCCCTCTGCCTATTGAGCTAATACTAAAAAAATATATTATAACTATTCAAATCAATCGTCCGAAAGAAATCTCAAGAAGTTACTCGTAGCAATTAGAAAAGATAAATGCTTTAACTGTTTACGCGTGTCTAACATTAGTTCTTGTTTCACGGTACAAGAACGAATCGAAGTGAGCAGATCTCGCCTCCTAATTATAATTACATACAGTATATAAATTCTATTATATTTATAGAATTTCTTATATATCTTAGATTTTTTGTGAAAAATCG
This sequence comes from Dione vanillae, assembly GCA_037178615.1. NCBI lineage: Eukaryota > Metazoa > Arthropoda > Insecta > Lepidoptera > Nymphalidae > Dione > Dione vanillae. Next base: position 827,432 of record JAZFAU010000261.1, read on the forward strand.
ATTTTTTATTATGTAAAAGTATTTCTAAATCTAATCGTTATTCGTTTGAAGATATGTTTATTTAATTTGTCAATTGTTTGCGTCATGATGCATTTTGGATACCATATAATATTTATAGTAGTTTAAATGGAGTAAAAATTCGTATAACTATAAGTTCACAAGACCTCCACAAGGCGTAATGTACAACAAAAAGATCGACGTGGTGTAGGTGCGCTTTGGTAGAAAGAATTATTTTATTTCCATTTTCTTCGCTCTAGTAATATAAGGGTGACGGTGAGTTCCTCTAATAAACATGCAAAACCTCGAAAGTAAGACGGAAGGCAGGGAACGGAGTGTTTCAACACTACGCTCCTACGTTTCCTGCGGTTCCCTCTGTCTACCCAGCTAAATGCGAGAGTAAGCGTGAGGCTAAAAAAAATTCACTTTCATATACATTTCACTTTTAACAAAGTAATGTTAATTCAATTTCTTAACAATATATATATATATATATATATATATATATATATATATATATATATATATATATATATATATATATATATATATATATATATATATATATATATATATATATATATATATATATATATATATATATATATATATATATATATATATATATATATATATATATATATATATATATATATATATATATATATATATATATATATATATATATATATATATATATATATATATATATATATATATATATATATATATATATATATATATATATATATATATATATATATATATATATATATATATATATATATATATATATATATATATAAAAGTAATATACTAACAGTTCAGTTCAGTACAGTTTATTAGATTCGAGCGTGCTTGTTGAACATTACTCATGGACGGACTGCATGAAGACTGCTCAGTATAAATGGAAAGTTCAAAATGTATGGGATTGACCTGAATGAAGTCAGGTCAGCAGTAAATACTACTTAAAATGTGTTATATATTTAGATTTTTATATTTATTTAGAGACCGTTGTGGCACAGCGGTAGAGTATCTAACCGTAAACGTGTGTTATGCCTTTGATTCTCGCTCGGCAAAACCTAATCATTTACATTTTACTTAAAAAAGGGTAGGTAGAAAAAAATTTGTGCTAAGACTCAATTTTCTCCGCTTCCCACCTCATTTTGAATCATTCCATATTAAACACCTACAACAGAATATTGCATTTTGAATAACTGGGATGAATGAAATCGGATTCGAGTCTACGACTATGGTTAGTCTTACGGAAGACAATATCTAACACCGTTGTACCTAATAGCAATAATTTAGCTTCACGCTTTATCCCGCACATGGCAGGGTAGGCAGAGGGAACTGCAGGAACCATATGAACCTAGTGTTAAGACAGTCCGTTACTTAGTCGATGCTTACTCCGTCCCCACTTTCCGCCGTTTTTCGAGGCATTGCGTGTTGAGTGGCGGAACTCAACGCCGCGCTTTGCCTTAGTTGCCAGAGCGAAGAAAATGGAAATAGAAAAATCCATCTTCCCCGACTGGGGATCGAACCCAGAAACCGTCGCGTTAGCCGCGTTACAGGCAGACGTTGCGCCTCTGCGCCACGACGACTTAGGGTTAAATTGTCTTGTATATTGTAGGTCATATAAATTTCAATATTTTATATAATCAATTAATCAAATTAAAATAAAAAAGCCTGAATAATAAATAGCACATATGAATTTAAAACTAACAGCACTCTCTCAGCTCTCTCAGCTCTCTCTCTCTCTCTCTCTCACCCAATTTTAAATAAAACCGTCCACCAACTACAATGACAATTTTTATAATGTTAATGTTGTTACAATATCGTATAAATAATCATAAAACATGGAAGGAATTGAACTATATCACAATAATTGGAGGTTCGATTTGTCAATTTCTCTACACATTTTAAAAAAAAATCAAAGCTATATGCACCAACCAATTATACACACTCGTTCTCTATCTTTTACACTCTGTTCTCTATTTTTTAACTCATAGAAATTGGATAAAAGATAGAGAAAAGAGTGTCTTCACACTAGGTTTCTTAAGTCTTCTTTCATTTTAAGACACTCTCAGTTTAACCGTCTAATGTGAGATAAAACGTGAATTTATTATAAACGCTATAGCCGGAAGCTTCATTGTTGTATCACTATTTATATTATGGATTGTTGGGACCAGAACCCTTACTCAGGAGTTTATTTTTATGTACGTAATGAGCACACAAAAAAAACAAGAACAGTTTAAAAATAAATTTATGTAAGTAAAGATAAAAATTGCTACCGCATTTTGTTTTCTTTCTAAATCATTTTCGTAATAAAAAACAAATATGAATTATAGAAATAGCTTTTTTATCATATCATTCTAATCCAGGTACAGACGTTTCTTTAGTGCATCGTAATAGCCGATTTCAAACTCGAAACCAAAGAAATATACACGAAAATCGTAAAAATTAAAAATCACATAATCACACATATGTATATACACGTCATAAGAAAATACTACTACGTCTTCTACCTCCAAAATCTACCTACAACATATACAATTTCGTGACATACCTTAAACGAAAATTATATCAAAAAATACTAAACGACGAAAGAGCTTGAAATATTAGAAAATAGAAATAGATGAAGGCGAATTTAGCTTATTGACTAATAGCTTTTAGTATACTAATGTATAAGACAATATTATTTTTATTTTTTTTCCAATTTAATTCAATTAAATTGAATATTTCAATATATATTATCATTACCTTATAATAAATCTAGAAATAATAAAAAACCGACAAACCTCATATAATTTTCAATCCACGCACCAAATGACACAACACAACACTGTCAAAAAGACCGCGAAAAACGTCGAGGTCGATATGTCACCGAAATATCTGTACACTATTTATAACCATAATAATTCAACACGAAATCAAAAACTTAACTACTAAAATTAATAAAGACTTTTTCAAAATTCTTATAAATATGTAAAATTAACTAAAAACTTTGGCAGAATAATGTGAAGTTTTACGTCGAATGTTAAAAAAATATAAGTTTTATTTTTAAATTAGCGCTGGCCGGGCGCGTCCGCGGAAAGCGAAGCTCGAAATTCGAATTTAGGTTAGAATCCGCGGGTTATGGCGTCACGCACACATGCGCAATGCGCGCATGGACAAAGACTAGACATTGTATAGATGGTATTAATAAAACGTACTAGGTATTCAGCCCATCCGGCCTGTTAATTGAGCGAGCGCGGAAGCGGTACAATAAAGACACTTTTTGAAGCGAAGCTCTTATATGTTATTATTTCTCAAGGACATGTCCGATCACAGTTTTTTATATATGTTGGCACTCCTCATGACCACAGTGATCGTTTAAAACAAATCCGATCAAAATCGGTTCAGTGGTCTAGGAGGAGTTAGCGAACAAAAAATGCATAGACCCCCACTAACAGAGAGCTTCGCTCGTCGCTGCGCTCCTCACTCGCTCAAAAATTAAAACATGTAACTAATTGTTTTTTTTTTTATTTTTCGCCACCAAAAAATAATGAAAGCTATTTTATATTAAAATTCTATCCATTCCAATGTAATTCTACAAGATATAAAGATTAAAAGATAACTGTTAATTTCGCAGGTCACATGTAAGCCACCGTTTCTTAGTACAAAATTTCAATAGATAAATATGTAATATACATATACTACATACTTTTACTGTTAAATTCATTATAATATACATACCACAAGTATGTGTATTGGGCACGTCGAAAGAATGAGTGACGAAAAATGGTAAAAAAGATATACGATGCAAAAGTGAGTGGTAAGAGAGGTAAGCAGAGACCTCGGTTGACTTTCGAAAACACAGTATCAAAGATACTGGAGGAAGGTCATGTAAAAAGCATGAGGGCTCTCCGGAGAGTATGTATGAAGAGGTTAATGACAGTGGACGAGGCGAATGAGATATGCAGAGACCGCAGCGTTTGGCGCTCCGTTTTCTCTGACTACCCCGCTAGGGATAGAGCGTGAAGATATGTATGTAGTAGATAATATATGAGTTAGTTGTAAATCTAAACGAATAAGATATTTTAAGTGTGAAACTGTTTCAGTACATCAGTTTTTTGGTAGAAATAATTTGTTACTTATTTACCTTTCTTTATAAAATAAATAAATGTCCAATCTTTGGAATAATAACTTATGATTACTATGTATTGAAACAAACATTAAAAAAATAATTACAACAAAATACTTATCCATCACGAATATCACGAATACAACACAAAAAAAAACAAAACAAAACAAATGTAAATAAAAAAATCACAGTTCCAGACCCTCCCAGAGGCGAGGGCGCCGTTCCACTACTCCGTGCCTGCACACATGCATAGCCACGCGCTCTGCTGGCAGACTCGCCGGCGTTTACGTAGATCGCACTTACAATATCACTGAAGTCTGAAATACGCCCAGATGTATCGCGACTCGTAACCAAACGTGACTTACGTATATATATATATATATATATATATATATATATATATATATATATATATATATATATATATATATATATATATATATATATATATATATATATATATATATATATATATATATATATATATATATATATATATATATATATATATATATATATATATATATATATATATATATATATATATATATATATATATATATATATATATATATATATATATATATATATATATATATATATATATATATATATATATATATATATATATATATATATATATATATATATATATATATATATATATATATATATATATATATATATATATATATATATATATATATATATATATATATATATATATATATATATATATATATATATATATATATATATATATATATATATATATTATATATATATATATATATATATATATATATATATATATATATATATATATATATATTATATATATATATATATATATATATATATATTCAGGTCTTGCGAACTGTATGTATAAATGTCATGTAAATATAGTGTCTATTCTATATTAATTTATATAGTAGTAAAAAATGTATATACGGTATTTGAAGCTAAAGTGAGTAGTAAGAGATATAAAGGAAAACTCACAGTATCGAAGATACTGGAGGAAGGTCACGTAAAAAGCATGCATGAAGACTCTTCGGAGAGCATATATGAAGAGGAAGAGGTATGGAGGGACCGTAGCGCTTGCCGCTTCATTCTCTCTGACGTGAAGTTATGTTTGTATATATGTATTGTTGTAGTATAGATTGTCTGCTATGTGCGGACTTCTTGTAAAAAAAAGCGGAAAGCGGAGAGTTTTATCACTTACTTCTGGCTTTTTTGCAATATAATTGATGAGGAGATAGAAAAAATATAGTACAACTTAGTTAACGTTTGAATAAATAAAATATATAGAGTTTGAGAAATCAAAGCTCTCACTTACATAATTCTATTTATATATTAATTAATGAATCGCATCTGAACGAGAATAGATACTACTAATGTTTGTTTGTTTGTATGGACTTCACGTAATATATACTTTTTCAGTATCGTTGCTATTTCCATTTTCTTCGCTCGGGACACTAAGCAAAGCGCGGCGTTGAGCTCCGCGTCTCAACACGCAATGCCTGTAAAAAGGCGGAAAGCAGGGAACGGAGTGTTTAACACTAGGTTCCTATGGCCCTTGCAGTTCCCTCTGCCTACCCTGCCATGTGCGGGATAAAGCGTGAAGGCATAAATATATATATTGGGCCTGGTTTTGCAAATCTAATGTAGATCGATACTGAATCAGTACATCGGGAACTAAATGCAATAAACAGCATTTGTTAGTGTTCCGCCACCGCGTGATGACGTCAGCAACCGTCAATTGAAGATAAAATTTAGGAATCAGCTGATTCGGAACAACAATCTATTTTTATTTCTGTGTAAATAAGTTCGAAGTACTTTAGCATTGCTGCCATCCTATAGCGAAGTAGTCATAGAGATAGTGGTAAGGCTCTCCATTCTCCCTTTTAAATTTATATAAGTAAAAATTAATCTCCGTTTATTTTTGTTATTATCATCATTTTACTATCAGTAAAGTATATAATTAAGTAAAGATATTGTTCAAAGCAAACCAATTGTAAATACAATACATACAGAATACATTAAAGCATTATTTACTCAGTTTTAATTTTAGATGTAAGCTTCATCCAGTGTGTATGTTAAAAGGTAAGCTGAGATAGCTTAGTGTTAAAACACTCCGTTGTCGGTTCCACCTACATTGGATACCCTACGAGAGGGCTGGTGCAATGTAGTACCGTATTTCGACTTACAATGCTGGAAAATGTTAGCACTCTTGATTGATTGCAGATTGTAAACACTTTTTTTATTCTTTATACTTTTTTTATTCTTTATTTTTCTGTTAGGATGGAACTGTAGGTTAATGAGTATGAACCCAGTGTTAATATTCTCCGTCCCCTACTTTCTGCCATTCGAGGCTTATGGGTTGAGTAATAGGACTCAACGCCACGTGTTGTCTTGTTATAATTCGTTCTCCCCGAGTGGGAATCGAACTCACAAACAGTCGCGCTAAAAGACACTTTGATTGTTACATTAATATGAATAGTATAGGTTTCTTACTATACAAAATTAATTTAAGTGGTCATACTGTACCGCTTATCAGTAATCACCATTGCAATTCATTGGTGGCACAGAGGCATAACATCTACATGTAAACACTATGGCTTGTGGGTTCAATTTCCACGCGGGGAAGATGAATTTTTCTATTTCCATTTTCTTCGCTCTGGAAACTAGGCAAAGCGCGGCGTTGAGTTCCACCACTCAACACGCAGTGCCTCAAAAGGGCGGGAAGGAGAGATGGAGAAAACAGGGACTAAGCCAGGAAGTGTACAAACGCTAGGTTCCTATGGTTCCTGCTCATCCTGTTGCCTACCCTGACGATTTATCCTCTAAAGCGTGAAGACGTAAAAAAAATTCAGCTGTCGCGATTTCCAAAGGAAAACTAAGTAAAATTACTCAATTATTTTTGTTAAAATCAAAATCAAAATCAAAAATCATTTATTCATATATGTATAACAGATACACTTATGCACGTCAATATTTATCTACTACCATTTCGGAAAGGTGCGTTGTCGTGGAGGAGAAGAAATGGCGAAAGCAACTCCTCAGCACATCTTTTAAATAAAAAAAAAAAAAACAATTATACATACAACAAATGTGTTACAAGTATCGCCTCGACTGAGCGGAACTGGTTGCAGAACTGATTAACTCCACGCGTCTTTGTCATTGACATAGTCATCAACCCTATAATAACCTTTGCTAATAAGTTGTGCTTTGCCCGTTTTTTAAACAATTCTATTGGCAAGTCGCGTTATAGACACAAGTTTATTAAATTATTAATATATAATGGAGAGTGCTTGTTTTTCTATATTGTTCACGAGTATAATGCGCTAAGTATTTAAGATATGCATATATGTATATTTAACACTTACAATTTAACTGTGGTACAAAAATTTATATACATATGTATGTATATAAAGAAAAACAGTTAATAATAAATTAATAGAACAATATGAAGGCTGTATTTAGTCCTTAATTTGAGGGAAATTGCGTAGTTGAACTCCGCAGTTACTCAATGTCTAAAATTTAAGCAATATACGCTGTCCACATATTAGGTTATTACTACCGACTTTACTGTGTACATAACAAAGCGGAAAGCTAAAAAAAATTCAAATATAAAACTCAACTACAATCTATTCAATCTGTATCTTTCAAAGGTTTAATACAACTACTTTGTAAGTTTAAGAAGCGACATCAAAGAAAATGTCCCCTTGTACATCTTATACATCTTTATAAGTATATCTTTGACAATTTTCCTCAATAGAAATCACGTTTCCGAATAACTTTGACTGTATTTTGTTTCTCTATTTCAATGATTTAGGGTCAATTTCACTGGTAAAGTTTCAAAAGCTTGTAGCTAATGCTATCTAGAATAAAGACGGATAGTTTAAATATGTCTTTATCAGCTACTTATTTTTATCTGAGACTTGTAAAACTAAAACTCGTACGTCAAACGAGAAATTTGTGTTATTTTTTATCAGCAAGTGCTGAAACCGTTCTCTTTTATATGCTATATATATATATATATATATATATATATATATATATATATATATATATATATATATATATATATATATATATATATATATATATATATATATATATATATATATATATATATATATATATATATATATATTGCGTTTCGTTCGCGTTGTCAGATAAGGGTAATATATTTCAAGGCTATATACAAAAAAGTAGTTAAGAAATATCAACAGTTTGTTAGTTTCCCATTTCACTATATTTATACGTGCTATGTAACGCAAAAGGTAATCACTATTAAATACAAATGACCTGCAACATTCGCACTACAAAAATGCTTAAACGTTGTCAATCTTTCACCTACCGTACACTCTCCTTTGTGTGTTCTCCATTCACCGTGACATTGGCGAAGTGAATTGTGCTCAACTGGCACGCTCGGAACGCCACAGTTAAAGAGAAGAAGAATCCGTCACTTTTCATTTAAAAAAAAATTACTGAAAGAGAAACCGATATATCTCTTTCCCGCTCTGACAGGATAGTGTGTTAGTTTGGAACAATATTTTATTTATTTACTTTGCTTGAAAAAAAAAATATTTTTTAACATATTACTTGTTGAATAATTTTATCAAGCTAATAAACGCTAGTTACTATTACACTTTAAATTAAAGTCTCGGTTACAGCAACAATACCTATAAATAAAAATTCATTCATAGAGGACCGTCGTGGCGCAGAGGCGCAACGTCTGCCTCTAACGCGACGGTTTCTGGGTTCGATCCCCAGTCGGGGAAGATGGATTTTTTTATTTCCATTTTCTTCGCTCTGGCAAACTAGGCAAAGCGCGGCGTTGAGTTCCGCCACTCAACACGCAATGCCTCGAAAATGCAGAATGCGGGGACGGAGACAGCAGCGGGAATAAGCAACGGAGTGTATAGTAATATATAATGGAGAGTATTTAAAAACATAATAATACGCATCCTACCTTTGATTTATTTACCGCATTACAATAACTTACGAACACTTGAGGGAAATGCATCTGAAGTCGTTCCTCAAATACCAGTTTATAAAGAGAGCAAATTGAAGCAATAACTTAAAACGAGCCTACATTATAAATAAAAGCATCTTAATGTGTGAGGCTTATATTTTTTAAAAAAATCATACAGGTAAAGATTATAGCCATAACTCTCCACTTTTCGCTTTCCGCTTTCCGTTGGAAAATATCGTTTTGTACAATATAGAATATCATAAGACCTAAAAACATTAATTGAATAATATATTCATATTATCGTTATTATTAATAATAATTAGATATTGTTAATAATAATAGCAGTTTGAGGACCGTTGTGGCGCAAAGGCGTAGCGTCTGCCTTTAAACGTGACGACATTGTGAGTTCGATTCCCACTCGGATAAGACGGTTGTTAAGACGATTTTTCATTTTCATTTTCTTCGCTCTGGTAACTAGGCAACGCGCGGCGTTGAGTTCAACTCAACTGAGCACGTGATGCCTCGAAAGGCGGAAAGCGGGAAACAGAGTGTATTAGCACCAGGTTCTCTTGGTTCTTGCCTCATGCATGTTCCCTCTGCCTACCTTGATGTGCAGAATAAAGTGTGAAGCTAAAAAATAACAATTTTAACATAATGAGTATTGCTTGAACGTTATCCAAAGGCGGCAGTAGTAGAATCGTTTAAAATTTGATTTGGTAGTGGGAGGAGAATCGGGACGGTATGCATTTTAAAGCACCCCTTTAAGCCAACACTTGGGTCGCAAGTGCCAAGAGCTGCTCGGAGCTCCTCTTCCTACAACACGATGGACATCCGCACGAATCTATGGACTGCTAAGTAGCTTCATGTATTCTCGTTCACTTTTCTATCTTTTCATCTGTTATAGTAAAATATGCCTTCAAATCATCAAGTGGTGTTGCATTTTTATTTTTTTTAACTTCACGCTATTATCCCGCACATGGCAGGATAGGCAGAGGGAACTGCGGGAACCATAGGAACCTAGTATAAAAGTAAGACACTCCGTTGCTTAGTCTCTACTTTCTCCGTCCCCGCTTATCGCCTTTTTCGAGGCATTGCGTGTTGAGTGGCGGAATTCGACGCCGCGCTTTGCCTAGTTGCCAGAGCAAAGAAAATGGAAATATAAAAATCCATCTTTCCCGACTGGGAGTTGAACCCAGAAACCGTCGCGCTACAGGCAGAAGATGCGCCTTTGCGGCGGTCCTCTCTGTTTTTAAATAAAGTTGCCAGTAAAAAATCGATTCAATATAAGTACATTGTAACAGCATGGGGTAGAAACCACAATAAGTCTATGATTACAAATTATAGTCGTTTGCATTGAAATATAAGAATTTTTCCTCATTCAGTTATTTGCTTACATTATTTTTGTTTTCGTGTATCTCGTATTTCGTGTATCACCGACCGAGGTCATCGTGGCGCAGCGGTAGTCTGAATGTAAGAGCGAAGGTTTCAGGTACAGTTTCTTCTCGAGAAAATTTATTATTATAATTTATGCTACCTGGTTTTAAAAGTTAGTGCAACAAAGGATTTATCTCAACACATTACGAAAGTGGGTAATAGAATATACCCGCATCGGGTACCCTGATATTTAGGTTAGAGGGAACCAATTCTAACACGTGATGTGCGGGATAGAGCGTGAAGCTAAAATAGACTAAAAAACATAGGATACTTGAAAAATCCAAAATTGTTAAAACATTTTCATATTGTTTTAATAAAAGCTAACTGGTACAAAATGGTGCTGTGAGTCGCAACCACGATTTATTAAGTGTTCTTTGCCGCATTCGCTGAAGAACTCAAGTAACAACACGTAATACTGCGATAGGTATATTATGCAAAAATTATTTAATTCATTCTGTGGTCGTTGGTTCGAATCCCGTCCATCGTCAATTTTGTATTGGATTTTTATTCTGTTTTTAATTATTTTATAATATATTATTTAATTTTTAATTTTATTCAACAGTACAAAGTAAAAAATTCTATTAAATAAAAAAAAAACGAAATAATAATAATGTACCACATTGAACTGAAAAATAAATATAATTTAAAAAAACTAAAAAACACACTTTTTAAGTATACCAAACTAAAAAGTAAACAATAATTCTTAAAACAAGTAATTAAGTATGGTGGCAGCGGAGGATCCAAAAAAAACCAAATATTTAAAAGTATTTATTAAAAAAGTTACAATCTAACTTATAACTAATTGACGACTTGCTTGTTCAATGTTAGAAACAAAAGAGTACCTTAATATTAAAATTACGTATTAATATATATTTGAAATTATACTGATTAAAAGAATACATGGAAAATGCCTTTGAGTGTTAAATTACTTGCCGCTAAAATTCTCCGATCTAATGCAATATTGGACAAGTTATGTGAAGCCTGACTAAGCGATCCCAGGGTAGTGTGGGAATGTAACAAAGTTAAAAACAGTAATGATTCGAAAATTACTAATATTATTGTGAGAAAGCGTTGCGCGCTTTGTGCCTTATTTACCTATTGAATTGGTTATTCCTTTTTCCTTACCCTACATACACAACCTCTGTAAATATGCACAATATAGTGTCAGTTGCTTTATATACGAAAAATATGGCACAAAGCGCCCCACGCTTTCTCACAATAATATTAGTATTTATCGATCATTACTGTTTTTAACTTGTTTTAAGAATTATTGTTTACTTTTTAGTTTGCTATACTTAAAAAGCGTAAGTTTTTTTTAAACTATATTTATTTAAATTAAAATTGGGTTTAAGTAAGACTTTGGGTAAAGCCCATACATATTTTCAACCATTACACTCAGTTAGACCCACTGTAAGTTACGAGGTAACGGGAGTGTTTTATTATAATATATACATGCTATATGTAGTATTTTTTTTAGCTTCACGCTTTATCCCGCCCATGGCAGGGTAGGCAGGGGGAACTGCAGGGACCGTGGGAACCTAGTGTTAAGACACTCCGTTGCTTATTCCCTAACTTTCGAGGCATTGCATATTAAGTAATTAATACTCTATTTTATGTCTAATATATATATATATATATATATATATATATATATATATATATATATATATATATATATATATATATATATATATATATATATATATATATATATATATATATATATATATATATATATATATATATATATATATATATATATATATATATATATATATATATATATATATATATATATATATATATATATATATATATATTTATTACATTCATAAGGGTAATGGATTTGTAACTTTAGTTTTACTTGTAGGTTGAGTTTGTGTATTTTGTAAATACCAATAACCGGGTCAGGTCACGCTGCAAAGGTTAAAGGTCACAAGATATTAATGAAGTAACTATACTGTACTGAAGGACGTTGTCGGTTTCATTGTTTGGCTTGATACCTCTAAAGGAAAAAACTAACAACATATAGGATAGCTTTATTTTTTGTCCGTCTGTAAATTTAAATTTATCGTCTCTCCAAATCTATGATTCTATTTCTCTCTAAAATCTATTTTTTTTTTTTAACTTCACGCTTTATCCCGCACATGGCAGGGTAGGCAGAGGTAACTGTAGGGACCGTGGGAACCTAGTGTTAAGACACTCCGTTACTTAGTCCCTGCTTTCTTAAAATCTATGATTATCAACTTTGTACGGAACCCCTCGTTGCGCGAATATCACTCGCACTTAACCGATATGCTTTATATGTTACATATTAGATTTCAAACATACTGACACATATTGTACAATAAATCGTATTACATAAATTTAAAGTCGCTCTAAAAAAGCTTATTGCTCAATATTTAATATTAATTAGTTATCAATATATAAAACTAAAGTTATTTAAGTTTTATAACATGATAGTTACTATTGTAAATGATGAAGTTGTAACGCTTAGTGAAAACTTCAACTGTTCAACCTGTAACTGGTTTTTAGGGTTCCGTACAAAAAAAAAAAAACGGAACCCTTGTAGAATCACTCGTGTAACTGTCCGTCCGTCTGTCACAGACAATTTTCTCTGAATCTACTTGACCGAATCAGGTGAAATTTAGCAGGATGGTGTAATACCCTGACCCGGACACAGATGTGTATATAGTGGATTTATTAAATTGACCATTTATTAGGTTTTAGATTTTTTTCTAAGTACTTTAGTATTTTCGCGTAAATATTTTTCACCCAAAACCAATTGGCTAACGTGCAGAATTTGTTAAGTCAATTAACAATTCAAATAAATCAAGTTCGAGCATCAGCTATATTTCTCAACAACCTGCCTTTTTGAAATCTTTAAAACAGTACCAAAACTAAAATTCTAGATTTAAACTCGTCTCTCTAAGTGTGTACAATTAAAACGTTTTCACAAACAATTAATATAAAATGATTTTTTTTTCAGCTTCACGCTTTATCCTGCACATGGCAGGGTAGGCAGAGGGAAGTGCATGAACCATGGGAACCTAGTGTTAAGACACTCCGTTGCTTAAGCAGGGGCTTTCTCCGTCCCCGCTTTCCTCCTTTTTCGAGGCATCGCGTGTTAAGTGGCGGTACTCAACGCAGCGCTTTTGCCTAGTTTCCAGAGCGAAGAAAATGGAAATAGAAAAATCCATCTTCCACGACTGAGAATCGTACCCAGAAACCGTCTCGTTACAGGCAGACGTTGCGCCTCTGCGCCACGACGGTCTTCATATCATATCATATCGTATCCACGACGGTCCTATAAAATGATGTTGGTTGTATATAGTTGTTGGGACGTGTCTTACTAGAAATAATTTGTGTAGGTACTATTATATACTACTGTTATATATACTGTTATATATATAATATTATATACTACTATTTTATGTAAAAAATACCATCAAAAGTGGGACAAATTGTTTTTAAATTTAAACTGATTTTTTTAATAACTTATTAACAAAAATTTCGAGTTAAGTGATCATCGATTTTATGAGTACAGCTATAATAATCGATTAAGAAAAGATATGTAAATAATTAAAATCATTAGATAAAATATAGTATAAGTGACATCTATCTAAAACACGAGAAATATTTTTATTCAAACTCCGTTGTCTTTACAAATATGAAGTATGAAAGTTTCGTCATGTAAGCTCCATCTACAGCACCTGCTTGTAACTAGTTTTGCATATAGACGATAGATGGCGTTTTGCGTCATAAAGCAATTGAATTTTCCCTTCTATATCATAAATATATAAGAAAATATAATATTAATATGAAAAAAACAAATGTTTGAACTAAAAATACAGGCTATGTGGGACTGATATTAATTAATTGAATTATAAAATTTGCGTCCCTATTCGTCGTAGGGTTATTTTTCAACTATTACGACCGTGTAAAAATTGTAGAGTGGCAAAAATGGAGGTGAACTTTAAATAACTTTTGATACTAAAAAGCTACGGTATCGGTTATCGTCTCAAAAGTTTCTCCCTTAGTTAGCTTGTCCGTAACAATCAACTTTGCAATTTATTATCAATGTTAAAAGCTCGCCTTCATTTATTTTATTTATATATTTTCTAAAGCTTTTCATATAATTTTGTGCAATTTTTATTAAAATAACTCTTAATTATGTATTTATCTATAAATAAGATGGCTGGGGGTTCGATTCCTACTCGTATAGAATGCATTATTTTCATTTTTCTCTCTATTAACAAGACAAAGAGCGAGGTTGAGTTCCGCCACTTAAAATGCTATGGGTATGGAGTGACTTAATATTAGACTCCCTCAATAAAAATAATTATTAAAAAAAAAAACTATAGTCCAAAAATATCTTCTTATACACAACTAAGTATTGTGAATTTGCTTTTTCTCAAAAATTTATTTTGATATTGAAATTGAAAATTTAAGGTATATATTTAAAGGTTCACAATTTCACTACCATCTAGTGCCGTATATAACGTAAAATATATTAAAAATGATACACTTAAACCAAATTTAAAGATGAAAATTAATATATTTTTAACATTTTAGAATCAACATACATATAGGAGTTTAAATAATCATGACTTATCATAAAATCATGATGACACAGCTACGTATAATTGTAGTAGTTGCTGATATTCAATACATCAGCGGAAAACTTATGTACTAGCCGTTTAGGAAAATAACATTTCCCTCAAAAATTTATACAAATATGCAATAAATAAAAATTAAGAATACATATAGGTATGTATGTAAATATCAACTAAAACATTGTACTGAATTATTGAAAGCTATTATTTTACTATTATTATTAACGTAAAATATAGTCTATAAAATGGGAAGTACATAGAAAATTGGAAAAAAACATTTTCCAATAATATTCACAATTAAATTCCCATTCACTTACAAATTTCGACAATAATAGCTGTAGAACCAAAATAGGTCAGCTCGATCAATGCTAAATAAAAAAACGTAAAAGCTTTAAAACTTCCCAAAGCTCAAAGATCAAAAGCTTTTGTATTATTCGTAGTAATGTTTATATATAAATAGAAAGTGAAATATATTTTGACATGATTAAATTGACTGCAGTAAATATGACTTCTTAGCTGCATTGCGCCAAACCACTGTGCTCCACCGTAAAGCTGTTCTGCCTACATTACGCCCGTGCGAATTTCTTGGAGTAAAATATTTTTATAATATAAATAATTCTCTTAGATAATAAAGAAATAATAATATTTAAAATAATATTTATAACAGAAAAAGCGTATTTTTTTGTTTATAAACTATAAATATTATATGCACCTATGTCTAAGTGTGTACGGTATAAGGGTAGCCATAGTTGTCTGACTTTAAGCATCTGGAGTTTCAAATTCCACTTATATTCTTATTATTATAGGATTTTTGTAACTTTAATTTCTCTGCCCATTTTATTCTCCAATTTTTGTGAGAATAGAGTTCAGCTCCATTCTCGCAAAAATTGGAAAAGAAATTAAGGATATATTCAAAGAATTTTGTGAAAAATACAGTATAAACTACAATCTTTGCTATCAAAAACCAAATTGCATTTTCATCCAATTTAATTCGTTGCAAACTTATACAATCAACGTGCATATGTATGAGGTAATAATACTAGTACAAATATACGTTTGAATGAGAATTGAACTCAAAAACTCTACATTACAAAATTAAAGTTATTTTAATAATGACAATGTAAATTCAAAATAGGTCTTATTATTTTATTCTGTATTTTTTTTTAACTTCACACTTTATCTCGCACATGGCAAGGTAGGCAGAGGGAACTGCAGGGACCATGGGAACCTAGTGTTAAGACACTCCGTTGCTCAGTCCCTGCTTTCTGCAGGCATTACGTGTTGAGTGGCGGAACTCAACGCCGCGCTTTGCCTTAGTTGCCAGAGCGAAGAAAATGGAAATAGAAAAATCCATCTTCTCCGACTGGGGATCGAACCCAGTAACCGTCGCGTTACAAGCAGACGTTGCGCCTCTGCGCCACGACGGTCCTCATTTTTTTTTTGATTTGTACAATTAGACTAGTGAGGTCAATATTGATAGTAGATATTTATTTTGTTTTCAATTCATAAATCATATTAAAAGCTCTCAATGTGCTTTGTCTTAGCACAAGACTCGATTTTATATATGAGATACTATGTAGAGGTTACAGACACTACGAGGCATCTTTCTAGGAGCTGTTTCCAACGAGAAATCAGAAAAATTAAAATCATTATAGGTTTGTAACAATAAAAAATATTCATATAAATATGCAATATACTTATATAAAAATATTATTTCGTATATATTTGTATATTTTCACTCAAAATCGAAACCTGGAATCGATTTAACCCAAATACATATAAATAAACAACAAACGATGTCGAAACACTATAAAATTCGAAAAACGAACACGAAATACCAATATTGATTCCATTAGCGAATCGAAAATGAAGCTATAAAATCGATTGATACCCAATTCCGGGTAATCGCCGACACGAATGTCACTTTTCGCGCCGAAACGTCAACGTCAAAAATGAGAAAGCAACGAAACTATGGTCGTCTCTTTCTTTATTATGTAATACGGAAAGAAAGTGAGCGACGGGTGGTAGTGGCGAGTTCCGCATGCGGGCACGTCCTAGGGGTTGGTATTGATTTGTCGGAGTTTGCGGCAGTCGCCCGACGAGCCGGTGCCGAGCGCGAAAACACTTGCGCCTCGCGTTCACGAATTGAAGTAACAAAAATTATTATTTTTCACATTTAATTTGTATTTGAGGCGGTTATTTTCGCAGTTTTGTGCTTTAGTGCGCTGGGAATATTACTTCGTAAGTATATTATTGCTTGTATATAACTTAATATACGCTGTGGGTGTGCAAGACGGTCATACCGATGGAGTGTAGCTTATTACGCGTGAAAATCGATCATAATCAGCTGATCGTTGAGAAACGTCAAATTTACTATATTTTGCGTACAAATTATTACTATATTACAAAAGCAAGTTAATTTCTATTAAAATTGAATTACTTACCAATCTGTCCAGAGGTATATTAGTTTTATACACTTTAGTTCTCACTGTGTGATATACGTTCATTTTGTTTGGCTTTTCTCTTTTTTTTTTAAAGAAACCCCAAAATTTGTCGAACGATGGGGCGCGTACGGGAAATAAAATTAAATTGCGGCTGGTGATGTGTGCCAGGCGTCTTATCAGAAGACTAAGAGAGCGTTCGCATGGTGACGTCACCGATCGTTATATAGATGACGTCATTTGTCCTTTAGTCCTGATTATTTAAAGCAATAAAGCCGGAACGTGGGGAACGTTTTAATGGCATCTTGAGATTGCTTATATATATCTATCTATATAGATATATATTCTATGTATATATCTATATCTTTATATAAAATTAGTTGCCAACAGTTCATTGACTAGATTTTTTTTGTATTGGTAATATAAAATTAAACGCTAGTAAAAAGTTTAGTCGAAACGTTTTGTATTGTTACTCGAGTGAAAAAATGTCGAACGATGTTTGGTTATTTTGTGCAGGAAGATATTTCAAGTTTCTTTAGCTTTAGAAGCCTTGTCTTTTGCAAATAAGGTTGAAAGAACTTTTACTTCAACTTTAACTTTAAAACTGCTGGCTTACAGAACACCAACTGTATCCATATTTATATATACAAAATATAGTTTTTTTTTGAGCGGGATTAGAACTCACTATCATATATCAAGTTATTCATAACACATTTACTATGATAGTGTCACAAAATGTATCAAATTTTAAACTTAAATTTTTTAGTTATTTTACTTGAAAGTACGTCTAGAGCATTTATTTCAAATAAAAAAGTTATTTATAAATACATATAAGCGCAATTTAAATATTTATTACATACAGAATTATCTTTTTGACGGTACATATAACATAACATATTTACTAAGTTTATCTAGTATATTGGAATTTTGAAAATCGAAAAAGATAGAATAATAGGTTACTAAAAAGAGCACAATAAAGGTGAAAAAGATATATGAAGTATTGTTTAAGCTTTTCACACAGTTTGCTACATATGGAAATATTATGTAAGTGTATATCTACAGATGATAACACTGAACACTATCTATGTATATATATATATATATATATATATATATATATATATATATATATATATATATATATATATATATATATATATATATATATATATATATATATATATATATATATATATATATATATATATATATATATATATATATATATATATATATATATATATATATATATATATATATATATATATATATATATATGTATATATATATATATATATATATATATATATATATATATATATATATATATATATATATATATATATATATATATACATTCCCTAATCACAAGGTTGTCTGGAAGAGATCGTTAATTAGCAATAAGGCCTTTTACGCTCCTAATATCTAAAGTCAATATAATTAACTTTCTCACCATCACTATATTTTTACTTACTGCTCTACAATAAGGTATAATAAAAAACCATATATTGATATATTTTTAACAATTTAAAAACGAATTTAACTCAAAATAAAAAAAATATTCGAGCAAACACAAAGGTAATGTTTAACAAAAACATCTTACATTAGAAGATTACAAAAGCAAAATAGATAACAGAATGACCTACCAAGTACCTACCACACCCATTCTAGCCACGTGCAATAAAAGTTTTACACGCACGTATCTAGATACGAGTGGATCTGTAAGTTGGAGGCAATTCTATCGAGTAGAGCTAAGGGCAACTCTATAGACGAAGAGGTCCTAGTGTTAAAACACTCAGCTCTCTCAGTATTGGACACCAATTTAAGAAATTACTTAAAATAGAGGTAAGTTTTTTAATATTAAAAAAATTGTATTGTTATTGATTTCACAAACACGTTTTTTTAAATTTTTCTAAGATATTACAAAAAAAAACGTGACCTATCGTCGCAAGTATCTCTTATAAAATTGATAAACCCATTGTTTATTCTTAAATTTAATCTTTAATCCTTACAATTATCATTTTTAGCTTGAACCTATTGCATTTGTAAACCCAATAGAGTATATGTAATATACTATGAAGGATATACATCTTGATAGTATCTTAATTTAAAATGATTTATTAAAAAAAAAACTTTTACAGCACTAAGGAGTGTCTTAACACTAGGTTTTACGCCCACCCGATTATATATATAGGGTATAGCGTGAACCTAAAAAGCTATATAGTTATTAAATAACTTTGTACTAAAGTCTAGAAACTAGAATTACACCGGCTTCTTTCACAAAGCATTGCCAAACAATTTTTATAGCTTCCCAAAACCAATTACGTTACCAAAACGTAGACGTTATGACATAGAAGTGCTGGAATTTTCTCGATCATCGATACGTATTAATGTGATTCCATAGGTTTTAGTTTCTTTTATCTTGGCATATTTCTTGCATTGTGGGTTCTTATATTTATATGTAATGTAGGTTATGCATATATGTATGTGATTCTAGTAATTATTTAAAAATAAATATTGCTTTCTATGTTTTATGTTTATACAAAGCAAAGCGCGGCGTTGAGTTCCGCCACTTAACACGCAATGATTTGAAAACGGCGGAAAGTGGGGACGGAGAAAGCAGGGACTAAGCAACGAAGTGTCTTAACACTAGGTTCCCATGGTCCCTGCAGTTCCCTCTGCCTACTCTGCCATGTGCGGGATAAAGCGCGAAGATAAAAAAAAAACAAAGTAGAGATTATCTCGTTGAAGTTTCAGGAAAACCTGCCTATATACCAAACTTCAGGTTGTGTCTGTTCCTGTGTATGTAATATGTATGTCGGCGTTAAGCCAGAGCATTGCTATTTAGAATCCATTTTCCGCAACAAAATAACAGAGTAATATCAATTAATTTTTCTACAAACAATGCAGCAACTGACTTTTCGAAAATCATTTCATAAAGAACTTTTTTTATTACAAATAGGTTTATTTATCGTGTCATTAATTATTAAATAAATAAGTATGACTTTATTTTCTATTTTATGTTTAGATAATAATAAAGTAGAGTTTTCTTCGTTAAAATTATAGGAAAACCTCTCTATGTACCAAATTTCAGGCTCTATCAGTTACTTCATAAACGTATATTGTACACCTCGACATTATTATAGCAATTAGTTTATCCCACATACAATGTGACAACTGAGATTTCGAAAATTATATCACAAAGAACTTATAATACAAATAGGCTTATTAATAATGGAATTTTTTTTTTGAGGACCGTCGTGGCACAGAGGCGTAAGCGTCTGCCTGTAAACGCGACGGTTTGAGGGTTCGATTGTCAGTCGGGGAAGATGGATTTTTCTATTTTCATTTTCTTCGCTCTGGCAACTAGGCAAAGCGCGGCGTTGAGTTCCGCCACTCAAAACGCAATGCCTCGAAAAAGGCGGAAAGCGGGGACGGAGGAAGCAGGGACTAAGCAACGGAGTGTCTTAACACTAGGTTCATAAAGTCCCTGCAGTTCCCACTGCCTACCTTGCAATATTCGGGATAAAGCGTGAAGCTATAATAAAATAATAAATTTAATATTTAGTTTTTTTTTTAAACTATTTCATGAATTAATTTAAAATTACCTCATTTACTAGATAAGTTATAAATTGAATATTTGATGTATAGTGACATAACTTATATAATTTGTTGAAATAATATGTCAATTTTAAAGTCAAAACACTTAATTCTTTTATTCTTCCACATTTTAATGATTCTGTTTTAAGTAGCAGTACTTTATTTATGTTTATTTTTTTAAATTAGAATAATTTATTGTATTGCCTAAAAATCGAACCTGTAACCACTGAGTGAAAGAGAGTGGTAAGAGAGGTAAGAGAAGACCTCGGTTGACTTCTGAAAACACATTATTGTAGATACTAGAAGAAGGTGTCGTAAAAAGCCCGAGGACTCCCCAGAGAGCATGTATGAAAAAAGAGAGAGGCTAAAGAGGTGAATGCAGTGACCGTAGCGTTTGGCGCTCTGTCCTCTCTGACTACTTGCTAGGATTAAAACGTGAAGATATGTATGCATGTATATAGTAACAAGTGATCAAAATAACGTAACTTTACAATTTTTTCTTTTATATTCTGGGACTTTGTTATAACGGAGTGAAAATCAATATTTATTCGATTCTAAACTTTAATTGCAAGTCTTACTATAGAAAATTCATTCAAAAATGTCCAGTCCCATAAAGTTTTTTTTTTTGCTTTATCCCGCACATGGCAGGGTAGGCAGAGGGAACTGCAGGGACCGTGGGAACCTAGTGTTAAGAAACTCCGTTGCTTAGTCACTGCTTTCTCCGTCCCCGCTTTCCGCCTTTTTCGAGGCATTGCGTGTTGAGTGGCGGAACTCAACGCCGCTCTTTGCCTAGTTTGCCAGAGCGAAGAAAATGGAAATAGAAAAATCCATCTTCTCCGACTGGGGATCCAACCCAGAAACCGTCGCGTTACAGGCAAACGTTATGCCTCTGCGCCACGACGGTCCTCGTAAAACTTTATTCACGTTTGTATTTCGCTTTCTCCCAGAATATGTGTAATATTACAGTTAAACAACTAATAAATTCTTAATAACTACCCTCAGTAACGAGTACGTAACATCATAACAAGGCCATTACAAGGTTGCTCATTGGAATAGAGCCATTAAACATATGTTATGTCGGTTTTATTATGAAATTTATATATGTATTATATAGTTAAATTAGAAACAATAATATATAATAACATATACATATATAGAATAGCTTAGTTACACACCAAGATAAAACAAAATAGAAATTATACAAAAAAGAAAAATACAAATAGACATAAAGAACGTGAACAAAGGCGGTCTAAATACATTTATATTAACAGAATCTGCTGTGTATATTTAAGCACGACTGTTGTGGGTTCGATTCCCGGTCGGGGACAATGAATTATTTAGATGAGTTTCATGCTATTTCGAAATGTGGAAAATGTCATATAACTTAACCATACCCTGCTGCTGCTGCTGGCATATATATATATATATATATATATATATATATATATATATATATATATATATATATATATATATATATATATATATATATATATATATATATATATATATATATATATATATATATATATATATATATATATATATATATATATATATATATATATATATATATATATATATATATATATATATATATATATATATATATATAGTTAAATTAGAAACAATAATATATAATAACATATACATATATAGAATAGCTTAGTTACACACCAAGATAAAACAAAATAGAAATTATACAAAAAAGAAAAATACAAATAGACATAAAGAACGTGAACAAAGGCGGTCTAAATACATTTATATTAACAGAATCTGCTGTGTATATTAAGCACGACTGTTGTGGGTTCGATTCCCGGTCGGGGACAATGAATTATTTAGATGAGTTTCATGCTATTTCGAAATGTGGAAAATGTCATATAACTTAACCATACCCTGCTGCTGCTGCTGGCATATATATATATATATATATATATATATATATATATATATATATATATATATATATATATATATATATATATATATATATATATATATATATATATATATATATATATATATATATATATATATATATATATATATATATATATATATATATATATATATATCTATATATATATATATATATATATAAACAGAAAATTTAAACGTTATAAAAAATGAAATACTAAACGGAAATATCGATTTTTTTATAACATTATAAGATGAATGTAGAAATATAATATATATATATATATATATATATATATATATATATATATATATATATATATATATATATATATATATATATATATATATATATATATATATATATATATATATATATATATATATATATATATATATATATATATATATATATATATATATATATATATAAGGGCGATTATAAAGTATGAGAAAAAACGGAATCCTTATAGGATCGTTCTGTAGTCCATCCGCCTGTCTGTCAAGACCATTTTCTCCAAATGACGTAGAGAATCCTCCAAATGTTCTTGTTGGGTACAGTAAGCACCAAACTTCTAAGTCAACACAATCAAATGATTTACGATATTACGCTTTTTTTATATCAAAATCATCGTGTAATCAAAACTTACAAAATATTTCCCGACGAATTAGAGTTATAAAATTTGGCATCTAGCACCGAGGTATTATAGAACTACCATATGGCAACAATCTGAATATTGAAAATCTGTGGATATACCCCAGAAATAACAATGGAAACTTATATTTCTATTACACTTGATACAAAATACATACAACCGCAAATATAAGTCTGTTTTTTAACGTTATATTTTCCTGCATCGAAATACCTATGATTAGGAAATTGGTGCAGAACCCTTTAGGGCGCAAGTATTGCTCGCACTTACTCATACTTATATTCTATATACATTTAGTCTAGTCTTCTATTTCCATATCATTTAATATACATTTTTAAAATCACTATTTTAAATATTTATTCTAACTGAAGGACTAAACTGACAAACCTTAATATAAGATTTCAAGCATTTAACTATTATTTGTAGTTATTGATGCTATAATATTTTCTTATTTATGAACCGATTGAAATAAAAGTTAAAAAATTGATGTGTCGGTTAAGCTGTTAACAAGATAAATGTGTTCAAGCGCATAGACTTACTTAAATAGATAGGATTCAAAAAATCGTCAAAAATAACGTGAAATCTATTTCATTTACAAATGTCATATCAACAATAGCTTACTAAAAATTTTATAGACAACAAATGCCCTAATCAACAATAGTTCACTAAAAATTTAATAGACAAATAAAGCTTTTAATTATTATCATTATTATTAGGCAACAGACACTAGGATTTTTAGCCGGATTCTTATCTTTTGTTATTTCCTTAAACTAGACTCAAACTTATTAAAGTCAAATCAAGTCAATTATAAGTTCAAAATTTCTTACATGATAACACAAAAATAATATTACACTACATCCATAATTGAATTTACTAAGATTTATTCTAATATTCTGAGTATCACACAAAATGTTTATTAAACAGATTATAAAATCGTTTAAAAAGTTCAATTTGACATGATTTAATACTCCCTAAACCACTAAACGGTTGTGCTAATGTTATATAGCATAATATTTCGTGTATTAAGTACATCGTATATCATTTTTTTAATATTTTCATTTCCCTAAATAGGGTAAGGGGAAATAGGGTAAGGGGAAATTAAGATGAGGGAAAGCTGTCAGGCAAAAAGCAAGCTTAATTTTTTGCGTACTATGTTTTTTTTTATTTGCGATAAAATTCTTTAATTTATTCTGTTAAAGGTACAACATTCTGAAGGACCAATCGGAAGTAATAATTAACTTACTTTGCGTTTTCCAAATCCTTGAGACCCTTTACAATTTGTATTTACTTTGGTAAATTTAATTTCTTCACTAAAGTTTCTTGTACAAAATCAAAAGGTTTAATTAAAATAATTTTCATTGCAAACCGCCGTGGCGCAGAGGCATAGGCTTCTGCCTGTAAACGCGACAGTTTGAGGGTTTGACTCCTACTCGAGGAAGATGGATTTTTCTATTTCCATTTTCTTCGCTCTAGACACTAGGCAAAGCGCGGCGTTAAGTTCCGCCACTTAACACGCAGTACCTCGAAAAACGGCGAAAAGTGAGGATGAAGAAAGCAGGAACAAATTAACGGAGTGTCTTGACACTAGATTCATACGGTTACCTGCAGTTCCCTCTGCCCTGCCCTACCTTACCATGTGCGGGATAAAGAGTGAAGCTATAAAAAAAAGAAATTTTTCTATCAACAAATAAGGGAAACTAGATATAAATCAAAAATTATCGAAAAAATTAAGTATCGAAATAATTTTCCTTGGTACTTCCAATATTTCTTTGTTCACAAGTTTCAAAACAATATCATACATATATTCACTTAACTGCTGCTCTTTGCATTCCTGTTTTCCATAGACATTTCGGGATGACGATGATGATGATGATGATGATGTTCACCAGGAACCTTCTGATGTTCCGACTCCTAAACCGTATCCTGACTGACTCCTCACACGTGTCACACGAATAACTGTCATTATATATTTTTGCCTTTTTTTGGGTATGTTATTGATTTATATTTGTTTTTTTTCTTGTTTATTAATTATATTTATATTTATATAGCACAATGAATTGTTGCATTAGATACAAATACTTTTTATTAAATTATTATTATTATTAAAAAATTCATGAGGACCGCCATGGCGCAGAGGCGTAGCATCTACCTGTGGTGACGGTGACGATGGTGACGGTTTGTGGGTTCGATTCCCACTTGGGGAAGATGGATTTTTATTCTCCGCTTTGGAAACTAGTCGAAGTGCGGCGTTGAGTTTTGCCACTCAACACGCAATGCCTCGAAAAAAGGCGGAAAGCAGGAACTCTGCCATGTGCGGAATAAATCGTGAATACATAAAAAAAATTACATAATCAATAAATTGATAATTATTTCTATAGGATTTTTTAGAATATTGAGTTGCATATTCCGTTACCCACCTAATTTCTTCACGTAATAATGAGGCTAACAAAGAGTATGGCTAGACACTTCAATTAGTGTATTATCATTTATCAGTTTTCTTTTTAACACAAAAAGATTATTATAAAGCAAGAGATCGCATGCTATTTCTAAAACTTTCACAAACTTACACAGGTTTAACGATCCAACTCAATAGCTTGCCATTATTTCTCTGATTATTAAAAAAACAGATTTATATACGTGAGCATACATACGTGTGATAAGCATTCTCTATATAATAAACATATACGTACAACATATAACATATAAAAAGTAAAAAATCTACCCTTATCTATATGCAGATTTCGCTCACCCATCCGTCCCTGTCAGTAACCGAACAGTGTATGTAAATTAAATTTACATGTTGATGTCCATTTTGGATCTCATTTTGTATACAATGATATACTATATTCAAATATTTCACGAGATTACAATTTTATTTATTTTATTTTATTTATTTATTTATTCTTTCTTTATTTAAATATGATAATTCACAAATGAGAAAAAAAAATACACAAAAGGCGATCTTATGGCTTAGTAGCCATCTCTTCCAGATAACCTTTAGGGCGAAAAGAAATATTTTACACTAAAAGAGGTAGGTAAGAAAGAACTATGAACTATTCCAAGTATATATAAACAAATACATGATACCTATAAGACAATAAATAAGATTATCTAGTATATTAATTCAAATTATACATAAATATATACATTACATACATATACATAAATATATACCTACACGAACATACATACATATATACATAAATACATACATACATACATACATACATACATACATACATACATACATACATACATACATACATACATACATACATACATACATACAATACAATACAAACAAAAGTATTCTAAGGACTTGTCGACAATTGAAGTAAATGATGTTTTACGGCCTTTTTAAACGAAAATAATGATTTTGCCTTACGGATATTTGTAGGCAAATTGTTCCACAATTTAGTCGCTTGAACTGTAAAAGACTGATCATATATTTTCGTTTTATGAATCGGAATGCGTAACGTTAAGTTGCGTGAAGATCGAACCGCATTCCCTGGCGCAGCGATAAATTCAAATTTATCCTTCAGGTAAGAAGGAGCAGTAGGACTGAATAACACACAGTACAAGAAAGTAAGAATACGTAAATTCCGGCGACAACGTATGGGAAGCCACTTGAGCTTTGAACGAAAGTAGGATACATGATCATATTTACGGAGCCCGAATATGAATCGAATAGCCAGATTTTGAATTCGCTCAAGTTTGTTAAGTTGGTCCTCGGTGACATTGGTAAAGCTTGCATCGGCATAATCAAGAATAGGTAATAAAAGAGAATTTGCTAGCATAATTTTGGTGGGTATAGGTAGAAAAGAACGTAATCTTCTCAATGATTTTAACGCCAAGAACGTTCTTTTGCTAATATAATTAATATGGGCTGACCACGATAGGGATTGATCAAAATACACCCCGAGATTTCGCACGTTACTACAGTAAGGTATGCAGACACCATTATAAGTAATAGATGGTAAAATTGACCAGTCAATTCTGCATATCAAGCCTGGACTACCCATAACGATAACTTGAGATTTGTTTGGGTTTACGTTTATGCCATAAGACTGACTCCATCTGAGAATTGCCTCGAGGTCGTTGTTGACGTCCCCAATTGCACTTGACAAGTCTTCAGGTTTACAATGCCGGTAAATTTGGATATCATCTGCATACATGTGGTAGAGAGAAGAGATATTTTGACTAATTGAGTTTATAAACATTGAAAAGAGCAAAGGAGATAGCACGCCGCCTTGAGGTACCCCGGCGAGGACGTCACACCAAGATGAGAATTTCTCATCTAAACGAATGCGTTGCCGTCGCCCTTTGAGGTAACTGCGAAACCATTCTATCACGGATGGAGATATGTTAAAGGAATATAAAAGTTTTAATAATATGTCATGATCAACGTTATTAAAGGCATTACTAAAGTCTAAAAGAGTTAAAATAGTAAATTTTTTATTATCCATGTTCCAGCGAATATCGTCAGTAACCTTAATTAAAGCAGAAGTCGTACTATGACCTGTTCGAAAACCAGATTGAAATGGACTAAGGAGAGAGTTTCTACTTAAGTAACGGCTCAATTGTTGGTGGATTAATTTTTCAAAAATTTTGGAAAGGAATGGAAGAATAGAAATAGGACGAAAATCGGAAGGGGTTTTCGGATTTCCATTTTTAGGCAAAGGGATTACCTGAGCACTTTTCCAAATATCTGGAAATTTGCTGCAAGTGATGGAAAAATTGAAAATGTGGACTAATATTGGACATACGGTATCAAGGATAGGAACAATCATACTACGACTAATGCAGTCATAACCGACAGCGTTCGAGGCCATAGATTGTATATTCCTTTTAACATCACATTCGGTGAAAGAGCTGAAGTAAAACGGTTTAAGTTGAGGAGAAGGCAATAATGAAAGAGTGTTAATTGTTTGCTTTTAGAAGCAGTATCGACCACATTGTATGCAGTAAAGTCGCTATTTAGGATATTAACATCAATGTTGACCGAAACTGATTGCTGAGATTTGCCAACTCCTAGTGACTCAAGAAACTTCCAAGTTTTAGCAGTGCCGCCGTTTTCGACAGATTTATAGATATGGCGTCTTTGTGCATCTCTACATGATGTATTGCAGCGGTTCCGAGCTCTAATATATTTTACGCGGTTTTCATCATTGTCATTGAGTTTAAAATTGTGCTTTGCTACATTTTTTTTATGCATTAGTGATTTTAAATCTGAATTGATCCATGGCGCAGGTAAATGTTTAACTTTAACTGGTTTAATGGGAGCATGTAAATCATAAAGTTGCTCCAAAAGAGAGTTAAAAATCTCGACTTTACTATCAACTGTGTCTGCTAATATTACTGGACTCCAATCTATATTTTTAGCATCGTCACATAGACGATCTCTGTCCATACCACCAAAATTACGTAACAGAAGTATTCTTGATTTAAATTTAGGAGGACGAATTTTGTAAGAGAGATAGATTAGATCGTGAAAAGAAAAGGCATCAGCAGGACATTGTCCATGCTTTGAGACGAAATCTGTAGAGGATACCATAATCAGGTCTAGAAGCGAGGGAGTACAGCCAGGGGAAACGTGGGTAGCAGAGAGGGGAAGTATACGTAAGTTGCAAGATTCTGTAATTGCTACCAGATTTTTACTACGTATGTCATTTTTTAACAGACAGGTGTTAAAATCTCCCATAAAAATAGAGTGACTGTATGAAGGTAGCATATTTTCTAAAAGGTTTTCTAAAGATGAAAAATAATTATTTGAGGGAGAGGGGCTATAGAAAACGCCTAAAAGGATTTTCGAGTGGGACATGAGTACCTCGATTAAAAGATGTTCAGTTGAATCAACGGGAGGAGGTTGAGCAGACGAGCTGACTATATTAAAGGATATATGAGATCGTAGATAGATCGCTACTCCACCCCCACCCTTTCCAATGCGATCATTGCGAATCAACTTAAAACCGGGTAATGAGTAGCTAGATGAAGGTAAACATGGTTTAAGCCATGATTCAGAAATGAGGATTGCATGAATATTGCGTGACTCAAAAGATGCAAGCATTTCAGGAAAATGGGCCGGAATACTTTGGGCATTGATATGAATGACATTGAAATTTTTCAAACAGGTTGAGAAGTAAGAATCAAGGGTTACATTAAGTGAAGGGATAGACGTACTGTGGACACTGTCACTACGAGATGAATTGTTTGACGATAAAGAATTAAAAACATCACTAGGTATATCACATAATCCAGACATAATAAAAATATATTAAATAATTTAAAGTATGTATCAATATATAAAAATGTACTATCTATAATATAAAATAAAATAAGAAAAAAACAATAAATAAACAAATAAATATACAAATAAAATAAGTAAATTAAAAAAATAAACTAAGATAAGCTAAAGTTATATAATATAATAAAATTAAGGTAATTATATTTATTTTCGACCCGCCAGTCTAATGGTTGTAAATTAAAATTATACAACAATATACTATAAAATATTAAAAGAACTATTATTATTAAAAAAAATATTAAAAGAACAAAAAAAAAAAAAAAAACAGAGAAAGTACAAGAAAAAAAAATGAAAAGAAAAACAAAAATAAATACATAAATAAAAGCAACCAAAATATAAACAAAAAAAAAAAAAGATTATACAAAACATTTTATGTAAGCTGTTGAAATGGTCGATGGAGCAACAACATAAGTAAATGTCAATGTCAATAAAAGTGACTACTCATTTATTTATAACAAATACATGTTTGTTGTTGTTACATTTTTATTAATAAGTTTTAAATTATAGAATTTGATTTGTGAATAGTCAAAAGTGTCTTTAGTATATAAACTAGCAACAATAATAAATATAGTTAAATATTCTTTCTTAAAAATAGTAAAAAGATATATATTTATATATATTAAATCTAATTAAATTAACCTAAATGATATTCAACAATATTAAAATACATATTATAAAAGAATCAATAAATAAAATTACTAAATTTTAACTAGAACTAGAAAAAGATATACAAATATAATGTGGTTTGCAGTGCAAAATTATAACCAAAAACAGCCTACATAAAAAGGAAATTTAAGAGGAAAAATAATTAAATCTATTTTTTTACAATTCGCTTAGGTCTAGGATTAGTTGTTTTGAGAGATTTGATAGTTGCAGCAGAACTTGACTCCAGAGGTGGTACATTATTACCAGAAACAGCCATTGGGATGGAATTTAACTCGGCCAATGTAGTAATGTGATGTTTTAAACCATCCTCACCTTGGATTATTATAGTGCCATTTCTTGTCCAGCACTTTGTGATGCCAAAACGTTGTCTAGCAGCCATAAATGTTCTATGTCTGGGTTGAGTTAGAAATTCAGACAATGTGAAGCCAGAACCTTTTAAGTTAGTTTTACTAGCCCACACTTTGTCTCTCATATTCTTATCTTTAAACTTCAAGAGAATTGTGGGAGGCTTACTTCCATTGGGATGTCCTAACCGATGGCAACGACTAAATGAACTGACTGAAATGTGTGGCACCTTGACATGATCAGTCAGCTGCTTACTCACACAATCAAATATCTCTTCATTTTTAGCTTCAGGAACACCATGTAGCAAAAGAATTTTATGTCTGGACCGCATCTCCATAGCATCAAACTGTTTGGATAATAATTCAACTTGCAGTTGTAAATTTTCTAAGGCTGTCATAACAAAAGAGCGGAATGAATTAAATTGGCTTTGAATATTTGATGTTGGACTTACTGTAGAAGGGCCCGAGCCATTTAATTGCTTCTGAAAATCTAACATCCTGGTGTTGAAGTGGTTAGTGAGCTCTTCCAGCGTGTTCTTCATTGCTTCCATGGTGTTATTGTGTAGATAAATCAATAATTTAGTACACTATTGTTTGAATTGCTTTAAAGGACAACTGGCAGGCAGAAAATTCTTAAAGGCACATATATAAATCAAATTTTACAGTTTTTATTGAAATTAAATATAGCGCGCAAAAATTAACGTGTTTTTTCTTTTTCAATGTCAATTTTATTAATAATAAATACATGTTTTTTGAAGCTTAAGGCAAGGTAGACAGAACGAACCGTGGAAACTATGGGAACCTAAGGCCTTAGCCAAGACGCAATTTGACAATTGCTTATGCTAACAGTTATGCATGGAGTTAGCGATAAGTCACGTGACTTAAGTCAACGTAAAGTAAAATGGTAGCCAAAAACAAAACATCGACAAAGTGATCGAGCGGAAATAGATATCTAATCGTCTCTACAGTGTCAATCGCTCATTGACAGCCATGTTGCTCATTTGACAATAGCTTGAAACTGTCAGTGTTAACTGTCAACGCTCATCTGTCGAAGTACGAAACCCTGCAGAAAACGCAAAAAAATTATGGAAATAGAATTATTCACCCTAATAATTACTAATTTATAAGTAAATTAGCAAATTATTAAGTAAATCGATTGTTTTATAATAATTTTCGTATTATTTTTTAATATTAATATTTTTGAATTCATCGGTTAATAATTTTAATTATTTTACTTTACTATTATCTACATTTTTTGACATATACTTAAATTTTAATTATCTATTTCTATTTATATTTGTCTGTGCAAGTGTATTTTTTTAATCTGTTTTAATCAAATTAGTAAACTTTAAATCTTTACACGTGCAACATTGAAATATGTGACGTTATAGTCTTCACTTTTAAAAAACGCAAATCACAAACAATATTATTTCCTTTGTGTGTTCTCCATTCAACGTGACATTAGCGAAGTGAATTGTGCTCAACTGGCGCGCTCGGAACGTCACAAATTAAGAGAAGAAGAAGAAGAACAATATTATCGATGTCTTCTATTGACACTGTAGATGAAGAGTCTGATGTTGACATGTGTTGATGGCTACCAAGTTGGCAAGCGATATCTATAATTTTTATGGCTGTAGCGCTTTTGACAGTACTTATGGAATTGATACGAAGCGTTTGGTTTTTGGCTAAGGTCACTAGTGTTGAGGCATTGCGTGTTGAGTGGCGGTATTCAACGCCACATGCCTAGTTGCAAATAAAGAATTTTGTCTATACAATATCTTCTATAACAACTATATAATATTACACACACTAACGATAAATACTTAAAGAAACCATTTAAACGCAATATTTGAAGTCGCGCCTAGTGGATACAGTGCAAACGCTATTACCACTAAGCCATGCGTTCTTTATCACGCTGTTTTGAAATTTTTATATGTTTTTTGCAACTTAGTTAACTATCTATATGTTTATACTATATGTGTATATGTAATGTATGAGTTGAAACTATAGATAATACCTTCACTACTATTTTTATTCCCATCAAAATATATCCTTTGTAAATAGGTTTTTTTTTTACCTTCACGCTTTATCCCGCACTTGACAGGGTATACAGAGGGAACTGCAGGAACCATACGAACCTAGTGTTAAGACACTCCGTTGCTTTAGTCCCTGCTTTTTTCCGTCCCCACTTTTCGCCTTTTTCAAGGCATTGCGTGTTGAGTGGCGGAACTCAACGCCGCGCTTTGCCTAGTTGCCAGAGCGAAGAAAATGGAAATAGAAAAATCCATCTTCCTCGAGTGGTAATCGAACCCAGAAACCGTCTCGTTTACAGGCAGCCGCTTACGCTTCTGCGCCACAACGGTCCTCGAAAATAGTTTTTATTTGTATATATTTTAATAGCATAAAAATATCTTCTCTCTAAGGGAATCTGAAATATAAACATATAGGCTTCTAATAGCCCACTTTAAATGCCTAAATGTAGGTATTTAAAGTGTGCACATAGTACACACACATATAATATTTACTTTATATGTATATTATAATATTTACATTATATATATCTTTTATAAATTCTTAATAATACCCTAAAACCTATATTTACTGAACAAAATAAATATATTATTTTCGCAACAATAAGTTTAAATCCTTTTAGGATTAAAGGCATTTATTCCGAATAAGAATCTTTTGAATTCTCCCTCTTTATGGAATGTTATGTGTATAAAAGGTTTTGTTAAAAGTTTTTTGTAATTCACCAACAAGTCATAGCGGCACAGTTTTTAACTGAAATAACTTTGGGTTCGATCCCTCTTGTGGGTATTGTTGTCATTTTCTCCCTCTGAGAAGTGTGGAAAGCAGGGAACGGAATGTGTTAACACAAGGTTACCACGGTTCCTGTTCCCTCTGCCTACCGTGCCATGCGGGATAAACCGTGAAGCTAAAAAATTAAATTAAAAAAAATTATAGAAATTGGATGCTTTGGTTGGGTATGAAGTGTTCCAATGGAATCCACCCTGCTTATACGGGAAACGTGAAAACGTGAAGCTGAAAAAATTATAGTCATTGTTATTTTAATATGCCAATATCATTACTGGGTCAGCCCTCAGCCAGAGTCTGATATTAGGTTGGTTAAGAATTCAAGAAAAGATTAATTTTTTTAAATAATTTTGACTGATTTCAATAATCAAATAAAGCGCGGCGTTGAGTTCTGCCACTCAACACGCAATGCCTCGAAAACTGCGAAAAGTGGGGACGGAAAAAATAAGCATGGACTAAGCAACGGAGTGTTTTAACACTAGATTCGTATGGTTCCTGCAGTTCCCTCTGCCAACCCTGCCATGTGCGGGATAGAGGGTGAAGCTAAAAAATGCATACATAATAATATGAATACAAAAATCTCTTTATTAATTCTAAATTAAGTGACAATCAAAATAATATTAATTAAATTGATTAAAATTCGTCGAGCGCCATCTTGACGCAGACACGTAGGCGTCTGCCTGTAAACGCCTACGGTTTGTGGGTTCAATTCGCATTTGAAGAAGATGAATTGATTTTATTTCCTATTTTCATCGCTCTCGCGAATGCGGCGTTGATGTCCAGCATTAAACACGCAATGCCTCGATAACGCGGAAAGCGGGCAATAGAGCGTACTAACACTAGGTTCCGACAGTTCCTGCAGTTCCCTCAGCCGGTCCTACTATGTGCAGAATAAAGACAAATCGACCAAATTTCATTTCCTCTAAGTGTCCACTTTTATGAAAACCACATCTAAAGTCACTTTCCCCTGTGAAATTACAAAACTACCAGAACTATTAAATAGACATTACATAAATACAGAAAAAGTTACGTCGAAGCAATGTTAATGGAAACTAGAGAAACTATTCAGTATCACGCGAAATATCGATTTGTTAACGTTGCTGACAGTAAACTAAACTAATATAGAGGCTAACTTTTTACGTTGTTAGTGTTTAGTACTTAATATGTTCCGAGAGACCCTAACAATGTAAACCCTGACAAAAATGCTTACTTATCAGGGGAGTTTTTTAGGTTCTTAAAAATATTATGTGCTCACTATATAGTATATGATAGTGTTACCATAATATTCGCTTCACCTACATCTTTGACTACAACATAGTAAGTACATATGTCATTGAACCTCTCTAGATTTTTGTAAGCGTAGCAAAATTTATGATTTTTATTTATCTCACTCTGGTAACAAGATAAAATGCAGCCTTGAGTTCCACCACTCAATACACAAGGTCTCAAATATTTTACGTGGGAAATACATACATACATATATACATTATTTTTTACAGTTACAGTTGCAGGGTAGGCAGAGGAGCTGTAGGAACCATATGAACCTAGCATAACCTAACTATATGAACCTATTAAGACACTCCGTTGCTTAGTCCCTGCTTTCTTCGTCACCGCTTTCAGCCTTTTTTCGAGGCGTTGCGAGTTGAGTGGTGGAACTTAACGCAGCGTTTTGCCTAATTTCCAAAGCAAAGAAAATGGAAATAGAAAAATCCATCTTCCCCGAGTGGAAATCGAACCCTCAAAGCGCGAGGCGTAAGCGTCTCTCTGTAAACACGACACGCGTTTACAGAAGACGCTTACGCCTCTGCGCCACGACGGCCCTCACATACATACATACAGAATTTTATCACAATTTTACTTTCACGTTCTTTCCCGCATATAACAGCGAGATAATACGTGAAGCTATCCTGACTCACTGATTGCATAATAACTGATTTATGTAAACATTTGTATAGGGCTGGAAATGTTTACGTAACCTAAATACATTTCGCAATGTTAATAATGACATTTGATATTTTGTTTCCCTTTTATTCGTATAAATGTCAAATGGAGTCTACAGAGAGGACTGAAGTTACTTAAGTAAAATACAAAAATATCGGTTAAGTGCGAAAGATACTCGCGCAACGTGGCTCCCGAACGTATTTCATAATATATCCCGCTGGGTTATGCTACTTATTTAATTACGTTTGGTGAATGGGAGATCCCCTTTAATAATTATTTTATTTTTATTTTGTAATTTATTTTGAAAGGTATAAGTAAATATTCTGTGAAAAATTTAAACGTCTAACGTACCGTTATTAATATCAAGCAAAAATATATGAAAAATAAACAAGTGTATTGTATGAGGACCGCCCTAAATATATAAAATTTTTAAATTTTATTATTTTTTGTTATAGCACACGCAAATACATATTTTCTAAAAATGTTAGCTTTCTACCTATCACGGTTTATGAGATACAGCCTGGAGACTAACAGACAGACATATTGCGGAGGCTTAGTAGTAGGGCCCCGTTTTACCTTTTGTGTTTCTCAAAACCGTGCTATTATTATAATATCAAGATCGGTGATCTCTTAGGGCTCAGCCCAACTTCTATATTAAAACAATGAAAACCTATCAGTGTTAGTAGTTACTTTATTATTAAAATTTTGAATACCCGCTGAACAAAAGCTGTAAAAATGTAAAAAAATCGTTATTTTTTCTTTTTCGAAAATCTTAAATTATACAACATCGTAAATAAATCTTTTTTCACGTTTTATTACAAACTTCACGTTTTATTCCACCCATGGCAGGGTAGGCAGAGGGAACCGCATAGACCCCCTGAAACTAGCGTTAAGACACGTTCCCTGTTTTCCGCCTATTTCGAGATATTGAATAGAAAATCCATCTTACCCGAGTGGGAATCGAACCCATAAACCGTCGCATTCACAGGCAGACGCTACGCCTCTGGGCCACAGCTGTCATAAATAAATCGTTTTTTGTAATTTTCGAGTCGCATCAAGACTTTCCATTCTAAATTTTCGGCCCACATTTAAACGACAACCTAGAGCGAGGATGCAAACAACTATTCCCACTAATGAGCATTGAACCTAGGACCACCTCGTTTACAGTCAGGTCCTAACACAATGCACACAATAGCTCTATTATTATACTCTTTAATCTAATACATCATTTTTTCAAAATCCACGCAAGAGTAAACGTTAATATATAATTTAATTATTACTTAATGAACCTGTAAAAGGCAAACAGTTCTCGTTATGTGAACTGAAACTGAGACCGGAGCTTTTCAAGCTTTTTTCATATAAATTACTTCATTACTAAGGGATGTTAAAAGCACTTATTTTAAAGCTTTCATATATGACGTGAATTTTTTACGTAAAATTGTATATTGAATTTTTAAAGGCTACTATTTGGGGAAAAGGTTTTGTTGTAATATAATAAATGCAAAAAATATTAAGACCATCACGGCTCAGTGCGACAATCTCTATGCAAACGCAATTGTTGTAAGTTTGATTCTTATTCAGAGAAATGAATTATTTCCATCTCTTCGCTCTAGTAAGAGATGAAAGTGAGAAAGAGAAGGAGGTAGTGAGGCATTTATTTCTTTTTAAAAGATGTTTTTAAAAGATGTCTTATATTTAGGCTAAACTAATTATTATTTTTTTTTTCTTTATTTTATTTAGGGACTTTTATACTAATGTACATGCCAGCCCCATCGTAATTTAATTACATTATATATATATATATATATATATATATATATATATATATATATATATATATATATATATATATATATATATATATATATATATATATATATATATATATATATATATATATATATATATATATATATATATATATATATATATATATATATATATATATATATATATATATATATATATATATATATATATATATATATATATATATATATATATATATATATATATATATATATATATATATATATATATATATATATTATATTGCGTCGTGGCGCAGAGGCGTAAGCGTCTGCCTGTTACTGGGTTCGATCCCCAGTCGGAGAAGATGGATTTTTCCATTTCCATTTTCTTCGCTCTGGCAAACTAGGCAAAGCGCGGCGTTGAGTTCCGCCACTCAACACGCAATGCCTCAAAAACGGCGGAAAATGGGGACGGAGAAAGCAGGGGCTAAGCAACGGAGTGTCTTAACACTAGGTTCCCACGGTCCCTGCAGTTCCCTCTGCCTACCCTGCCTTGCGCGGGATAATGCGTGAAGCTAAAATATATATATATATATAGCTTCACGCTTTATCCCGCACATGGCAGGGTAGGCAGAGGGAACTGCAGGAACCATACGAACCTAGTGTTAAGACACTCCGTTACTTAGTTATATATATATATATATATATATATATATATATATATATATATATATATATATATATATATATATATATATATATATATATATATATATATATATATATATATATATATATATATATATATATATATATATATATATATATATATATATATATATATATATATATATATATATATATATATATATCTAGTCTATAAATAAACTAATCAAATGTGACTTATGAATTTGAACAATGTTATAGACTCATTAGATGTTGGTCTGGCAAGAATATCCACAAACATTCCAATGTCAAATTTATTCAAATTCATAAGTCTCATAATTGCTTCTCTTCCAGATTGAAATCGTACACATTCACTTAATATGTGATGTACATCTTCAACCGTTTTGCAAATATCACAGTTGGGGGAGATAGAAATTTTCATCATAAATTTAAATTTATTTAAAAGCATGTGTCCAGACCTCAATCTGTGAGCAGTGACAATTAGTCTTCTAGATATTTTACTATTAATTTACCAAGGTATATGTGGAGGTTCATTTTGTATTGTCTTGTACTTTACCTTATTCCTTTTTCTAAAGATATCTCGTTAAAATATTCTTTCCACAAATATTGACACTTGTTTTTATAGTAGGGAAAATACTCAAAAAAATCAGGGTTAAAAATAATTTGCTCTCCTTCTAAAATACTCCTTTTGGCAATCTTGTCAACCTCCTCATTACCCGTTAATCCAATATGCGATAGGAACCCATTGAAATTTCACTTCAATTTTTTTCCGACGCATCTGAATAATCTTAGAAAGTATAACATAAGCTATTGATGTACCTCTGCAACCAGAGCGCATCGAGCTATATGTTGTAACGCACTCTTACTGTCTGAACAAATAAGAATCTTTCCTTGTGATAAACTGTGATATCTATAAATTTGATTGGATATTTTTCTGCATACTCTGTTATGAGTGAGATAAAGCGTGAAGCTAAAAAAAATTACAAATGCGTACTTAATCTTTTAGCAACCCTCACATGATACAGTAGGCAAGGTATACAGTGTAGAAACTGTAGGAAACAATTGTTAAGACACTCCGCTCTCTGCTTTTCACCATTCAAGGCTTGCGTGTCGAGAGCATTGAAAATGAAAACTATTCAAGCTCTCCTCATGGGAAATGAACCCATTAACCGCCATATTTTCAGGCAGACGCTGTGCCTCTGCACCACGACGATTCTATATTATCTTAAATAAAATATCGGTTATACCTCCACGTTACACTGTTAAATAATTCAAGAGAGCTTCCCACCGGCAATATATTATACCGTTTAATACATTTAGTTCAGGTGCACGCTGAACGTTTTAATTAATGGTATTCTCCCTTGTTTGCTTTACAAACAACCTTAATTTAGTATTTTGTGCTTACATATATATTTATTAACTATATATGTTAAGTTTTTTTTTTCATTAATATATAAAATATTGCCTTGCGTTTGTCTGGTCATTTATAAATATCCATAGTAACTTTGATATTTCCATTTTCTTCACTCTGGCAAATAAAGGCAAAGCGCGGCGTTGAGTTCCGCCATTCAACACGCAACGTGGACGAAGAAAACAGGAACTAAGCAGCGGAGTGCCTTAACACTAGGTTTCCACGGTTTCCGCAGTTCCCTCTGCCTACTCTGATCCGATGAGCGGAATAAAGGGTGAAGCTAAAAAAAAACTTTGATATTGTGTTTCCTACAGTCAAGGCATCTCTAAAATGGGAAAAATTTAGAAAATTAGTATTGAAACGCAATCTGCCGTCGTTGTTCTCCACAACGAAGGTAAATCGGAACATCAGATAGCGAGCCAACTCAAGTTATCAAAGACTTGTGTTCAACGCAATATTGAGCTTTACAAGCAAACTGGCAGTAATCAGAATCGTCTGCGCTCTGAGAGTCTAAGGGCTACAATTTATAGTGAAGATAAATTTACTGTGGTAACCAGCAAGCGAAAAAGATGTTTGACAGCCCCAGAAATTCGTGAAAAATTCAACAAATCACGGGTAAATCCAGTCTCTACAGTGTAAAGAAGATTGCGGGACCCCAAGTTGTTTGGACGCGTTGCTGTGCGTGAAATTCGGTTAAAAACGCAGAATAAAAAGAAACAGATACTATGGGTCCTATACCATAAAAACTGGATACTAACAGATTTTAGAAAATTTCTTTGGAGTGACAATTCCAAAGTATTCAGGTAAAAAAAAGAGAATTATCGTCCGGAGCTTCACCGAAGCAAAGTTGATGCCGCATTGTATAGTGCCGACTGTGAAGCATGGTAGTGGATCAGTTATGATCTGGAGTTGTTCTGGATATATTATTGAAAATCTAGTCCAAATCAAAGGCATAATGAAGAAGGAGCAATACAGGGAAATTATGTAAAAATTGTCATTCCCTTCAGACTAAGGTTAAGCGGACGAGGATACATTTTTCGATAAAATAATGATCTCAAATATAGTTAGAAATTATATAGAGGTTATTTAGAACAAAAAAAAACAGTCATAAAAAGTGTTAGAAAACAAGACTTGGCCACCTCAAAGCACCGATCCTAATCTCATTAAGCTATTGTGGAAAGACATAGTATATGTAAACGTCCGGGAACAATGTCCATCTTCACAGCAGGCCATGTGCATTGGCGGAGAGCTGGAATAACATCTTCAAGAGACAAATTAATTGATCGCAATAAAGTGTAAATTAGGAAAAATCTGTTTAGTCTCTCTTATGTTTATTTAGTTAAGAACAATAGTATTCGTCAAAACTTTTTCTTTTTTAGCTTTAAATCTTATGTGTAACATGAAAATAAATCGAATCACAGTGAAGGTAATCGTTAATACATTTTAAAGGGGCCCCATTAAACCTACACTTGGGTCGCTAGTCCTCAGCGTTGATCGGAGCTCCTCTTACTCCTAACACGATGGGCCCGGCACTCGCACGGTGAATCCATGGAATGCTAAGCAGTTTCTTCTCATTTATATATTTTATTTATATTCATGAGAGCCCGGAGAGACAGGATGACGTTTGAAAGACAGTTGACTGCTACAAAGACAGCTAGCAGCCGGGAAGACAGCTGACTGTTGGAAAGACAGCCTAGGGTAACGACCTAGCAAGCTAAGCCCATGAAAATTTAAAATCTTGAAGTCTGAATAAGAAAAGTACCCCTGGGACAGTCCGAGAGGAGGGGTGGAAGGTCTGTCTACCAGTTGAAGCAAACAATGAAAGCGGCGCGAATATGGACTTGAAATGCCCTACGTGCGGGAATATTAAACATCTTAAAACACATGATGGTGTTGAAGCACGACTATTGTCGGTAAGCTCTTCGACTATCACTGCGGATAGAGTTGACCCTCATATGTGCCTTTGAGTGAAGAATATTAGGAGCCCATTTCCACCCCGACACGTCTTAACATTCGCAATATAAAGCAATCAACATGGAAATCACACGACGAATGATTAGCGGTCCTGTTAGAGGATCCGGGCTCGAAACAGGAGTTAGACACGCAAGTAGAAATTTTCCAAAAAACTATTTATGACTATTTCAACGAAATATATCCGTCTCCAAATCATTCCATTCATAAAAACAAAGAAA
Organism: Dione vanillae; assembly: GCA_037178615.1. Taxonomy (NCBI): domain Eukaryota; kingdom Metazoa; phylum Arthropoda; class Insecta; order Lepidoptera; family Nymphalidae; genus Dione; species Dione vanillae. The sequence goes on from JAZFAU010000261.1 coordinate 869,307, forward strand.
ACGCGTTTAAGTCAAAATTGAGGAGGAAAAAAAGAGAGCTAAAAGAGAATCTTTGTGCAGCCAAAGCTCTAGGCGATCATCTTAGTCGTCAATTATCTAGGGCGCTACGGTCAACCCTGAAATTAATTGAGGATATGTCGAAACATTTTAAATAAAACAATTTAAAAGGATTTATCGCGTATATTGACATTTTTTGTGAAACCCGACGTTTCGAACACTTTGCAGTAGTCCGTGGTCCGTGGGTAGAGGCAATCTGATGAAGCTCGAGTCAAGACTTCAATTCCATAAGTAATTTATGATAGAAGCACAATTTAGTAAAGTAGGGTTAGGATCAAAGAGGAAAGTTTAAGACAGACATAATAAAATCTTTTATTCGGCAAGACGAGAACGACAAGTATAAGGTGCACGCATCGGGTTTAGAAATGCAAAACGAGTGGCTAACTATTATGTGTATTAAGAATTCTGTATCCCCTTAGGTTTAAAATAGCGCACCCTAATTCACGACTGGTCTCCAGCACTATTAAAATTCTATCTAAATGCGTTGCAAATGACTCTTCCAGATTAAAGTAATTTAGTAAGATGGAGTAAAGCTACCGATAAATCTTGCTACATCTGTAAAAAGGCAGTAGGGACAGCTAAACATATGCTGGTAGGGTGTAGGGTACTCTTGGATAGTGGTCAATACTCGCGGCGC